>LNAC01000194.1:2189720-2251571 GCA_002007465.1 Ailurus styani | reverse complement strand
CGCGGGCCGCCGGGCCCGAGGCCGGAGCCATGGGCGAGACCAAGATCATCTACCACCTGGACGGGCAGGAGACGCCGTACCTGGTGAAGCTGCCTCTGCCCGCCGAGCGCGTCACCTTGGCGGACTTTAAGGGCGTTCTGCAGAGACCCAGCTATAAGTTCTTCTTCAAGTCTATGGACGACGATTTCGGGTGAGGATGGCCCCCGCCTCACCTCCGGGGGACCCCGGCCCCTCCGGCTTCTCGGGGCCCACTCGGCCAGTTTGCACTCCCCTTGGTACACTGGCTTCTAGCCCTACTATGGATTCCAGGGAGCAACTTGGGGATTTGGAGCCCCCCACCCCCCCGCCACGGCTTTTTCAGAGGCTGGAGTTCTAGCCCCTTTAGGGACTCTCCTTTTACCTCTTGTGGGGGACCTAGGCCCTCCTAGTTTAGGAGGACGTCCAACTCCCCAAAAGCAACCAGAGTTCCAAGCCCCCTTCACCTCCTCAGAGCCAGTGGCCTACATAGACAGACACACACCCCCCACCCGATTCCAGAGCCAGAGTCCCCAACCTTCCGCCTGCCAAGGGAGCCACCTTTTTAGCAGAGACTTGGGGTGTTTGGCACCCGGCCTTTGCCCTCTCCATCTTTTCAGCTCCCAACTCAGAGCCATATTTGGAGTAGTGCATCCAGGGGCTATGCTGTGGGACTTTGAACTGGGGGGAGGGGGAGTTGGGGGGGCTCAGGGGCCAGGCTGCAAGCTGAGTCTAGCAGACCTAATGTTTATTTAGCTGTCTCTCCTTCCTTGTGGAGTGTTCAGCATGTTGTCAAGGAATCCCAGTGCCTGATCTGGGAGAAGTCCCCATTGGCCTAGGTGCTGATTTCCCTTCAGAATTGGGGGCTTTTTTCTTCCAGATGGTGGCCAAGGGGGAGACCTTGGAAAGGGCCTCAGAGCCTGGATGGGAGGGCCAGGAAGAGTCTCTTGGTGTTCTTCATCTTCCTCTCCCTGGCGGGGTCTTCTCCATCCAGCTGCAGGGCTTTGGACAGGCGGAGTTTGGAAGCAGTGACTTCCCCTTTAAGAGGGGATGGAATGTTGGAGCCGGAAGGTTCTGTAGCAGCTGGCCTGGGAGGGGGAGCCTGGCCCATCCCCTCACCCCCCCCCCCCCCCACCCCANCTCCCAAGGGACTGGGGGAGGGGGAGGCCCCCAGACTTGCCTGCCCCACACTAACTGGGCACTGGGCCTGGAGGCCTGTGGGGAAGGCCTTCCCGGGCCCTCCAGGCCTCAAGGCTGTCTCCAGCCCCAGCCTGAGGCCTGCACTGCTCTTTGGAGCCGAGGCCCCAGAGCTGAGTGAGGGGAGACATTCTCCTTTCTGGTGTTGATCAGTCTGGCTTCTCTCCCGGGACCCCTGCCCTCCTGGCCCTGGGAAGCAAGCACCTTCTCTCCTCTTCTGCCTAGCATGTTTTGCTGTCACCTTTCCCCACGGAGCTCAGGGTTTGATGAGCCCATGAGCTTCTCTGTGTGAGAGTGCTTCCTACAGTGGGAAGTGCTGTGCAGCTCCTGACCACTCTTGGTTCTGTTGTTGTTCCTACTCTGGGGTAGGGTACTCCTGGTATAGCAGTGATTGTCTGGCTTCACTCCAGAGACAGACACCCCTGACTGGAAGATTCTGAAGAGGAATTGATCTGCAAGGGGTGAGAGTGAGGGAGCAGATGCCTTGGCGTGGTAAGAGAAGAAGAGAGTCCGAAAAGAGCAAGATGCCCCCTTAGGGTTTGGGATAGGGCAAATCAGCTAGAGTTCAGCGTGCTGGGGCCACCCTGGGACCAGATGCCCTGAGGGACTAGGATAGGTCTGTGTCTCCACCCTCAACTCACCCCTGAACCCAGTGGGCTTAGTCCCCACATCCTAAACCTAGACCTCTCTAGACTGCCTCCCACTCCCCAGGCTGCTGTCAAGCCAGGCCTAACTGCAGTCGTAGGAGGCTCCCTATTACATCTGCTCACAGTTGACTTGATAATCTTCTTTAAATCCACTGTCCATTCACTCACTCTTTCTTAGCTTGACCCAACAAGTAATATGAAATCACAGGTCTGATTTTCTATTTGTATTTCTTTGTAAAATATGTTAAAAATAAATACTTAACTATTGAATTAAACATCCATTCAGGTGCACCTGAGGCGATCTTGCATACATTAGTGGTACTTGAACCATCCTTTGCAAATTATCATAGTAGACTATCTTAACAGGGTTGAGAACAAAGCCAAAGGAGGAGATTGATTTTGTTTTTATTCCCAGAAGGATTACTGAGCAGGAGAGAGCTAGAGCTGTCTTGTCATAGAGAACTAGTAGCTGAGAAGTATATACATATTTCATTTATTTAACAGACTCTTTTTTATGGTGCTTCAGTGTGCATGCACTGATCTAAATGCTTTTCAAATCTTTACTCATTCAGTCATCTTAACAACCCTATGAAATAAGTAGTAATATCCCCAGTTTATAGAGGAAGAAACTAGAGCACAGAGGAAACATAAGTAACTTACCCAAGGCCACACAGCTAGTAAGTGGCAGAGCTTGATTCTGCATCAGAAATCTGGCTCCAAAGTCTAAGACCTTAATCACACAATTGTAGGTGTTATTATTATCATCACCATTGAACAGATACATCCTCTCTGAGGGAGATGCTGAGCCTTGGCAAACTATAGAGGTGATAGGGCTGCCACTTATCTTAGCCCCTTGAGACAAGGGTCGGGTAGAGGCCAGCGACCTCTGCTGACAGCTGGGAGAGTGGGTCAGAGGAGAAAGGCTGCTCTCCAAGCTCACCCTCTGAGGTTCTGGTTTGTGAATCCTGAGGACTCCCCAGCTCCCATCTGGTCTCCAGAAGTATTTGTCAAGCTAAGGTAGGCCAGACCCTCTTAAATTACTTGGAAAATGGAGGAAGAATAAACATTTTCAGCACTGAGGGAGATGGGGGACGGAGGCTTGGGCTGTGGGCAGGAGCAACATGGGAAGTTGGGCTACCAACTGTATTGTTCCTCGCTCCATGTCACATACTGCCCTGCCTCTGGGCCTTCTCCCCAGAGCACGGTGCTCTTCCCTTGTCTTCCCCGCGTCCATATTGCCCCATCCTCTGGATTTAGCTTTTAAAGTTAGGGCACTTTATCCCATTTATCCTTACACCTACCCAGCTCCTAGCCAGGACCTGACACCTAAGTTATACTCAACAGATGTCTGTCCAGTGAACACAATCGGCTGCTCCTATGGTTCTGACCACTTCCCACTTGCCATATACTTGTATGAACTATCCATTGGGCTATAACCCCCAAGGACAAGGCAGGCTCCTGGTCTGTTGCATCTTGAGGTTTATACAATGGCAAGCACGGGATTTAAAACCTGCTGGGCTCTTAGCAAAGGCTTTTTAATTGAACGACGATGGACGATGAGTGATGCACAGATTTGTTTGGTCCCTGCTCTTAGAAACTTATACCTAGTTGGAAAGAGAGTATGGAACCTGCTAAAAATTGACACAGCTAATAGCTAGCTTTTATTGTAAGCCTAGATCACGCCAGGCATTCACAAATCCCACTTACCATGATAAGACAAAGGTTTGGAAAAGTTAAACTTCTCTAAGCTAGGAGGGCTAATATGTGGCAGAATTAGAACCCAGATTTGTTCAACTCTGTTTGGGGCGGGGGTGTGTGTGTGTGTGTGTGTGTGTGTGTGTGTGTGTGTGTGTGTGTTAGTGCTGTGCAACCCTGAGCCATGCATCTCTATGGTGGGAGGGGGAGGTCTCTCTGAGGTCCCCCAAGGCTGTTGCTGAAGATCAGCTGATCGTTATGAGTCAGCAGAGCCTTGGCGACCTGTCGGTGACCCCTAGAAAGAGAGGAAACATCTGTAGCATTGGAGCTGCGTGGTGGGGCCTGCTGGGGGAGGGAGTGGTGGGGACTCAGCAACAGTTTCCCACCACAGGGAGACCCTCTCCAGACCCATATACCCCATTTTCCTTTGAGCCCCAGTTCCCATATTGGACTACAAGCTTAGGGTGCCCTGTGGCCAGCCTGGCTGGTGACTCTGAGCTACCTCCATGTCCCTTCTTTTCAGCATGTTCTATCCTTAGGCTTTCTGCCATCGTGGGCTTGACCAGGATGATTAGAGCTGCTTTCCCAGGGTCGTTGTAGGGTTAGAAATGGTGGAGGAACCAGAACTGGATGGGAGGGAGAAGGGCAGGCTCGGTCTTCGAACTTGGCTGTGAGTCCAAAAATGTGAGCATCACAAGGAGCCAAGCACGTTCTCGGCTCTGGGCAGAAGCTGCTCCAAGAACAAGGAAGAAGTAGGCTTCCCAGGCTCCTTTCTTGCTGTCTTCCTTCTCTGTTAACAACCCCAGGCGTGTGTCTTCCTCTTGCCCCTCCCTGATCACATCTTTCCAGCTCTGTACTGCTAGACTGTTTGATACAGTCTGGGGTCCTCAAACTTTTCCATTCCTTTCCCTGGCTCCAAATTGTAATCATGGTCTGACTTCTTGCCTTGATGCATCCCCCGAGCCAAACTACATGCCTGTACACATCCCACCCCCTCCATGCCCCACATCACTGTTTCCCTGTCCCTCACCACACATACAGATCCACATCACCTGTCACTGTATGAGAAAAAATGTGAAATACCATGGAAAGACCATAGGTTTTGCAGTCAGGCAAGCTTGGGGTTGAATTCCAACTCTGACATCTTCTAGCTCTGTGACCTGGGATAAGTTACTGAATGTTTCTCCATTTCTTTACTCATAAAATGGGGATCTTGTCCATACAATGAAGATGATGTGAAGATTATAAATTCTAACTATAGGGAGATATGATGGTATAATAGGTAAGAATAAAGGCTAAAGAAGCATGCTGACCAGGATTCAAATTCCAGCTTTTATTAGTGGTATGACTGTAACTGAATTTCTGAGCCTGCTAAGCCTTAGTTATCCCATCTGTATCTGTCTTAGCATTGCTGTGAGTAGTAAATGATACAAGTTAAGTGCTTAGCTTATTGCTTGGCCCATGATACATGCTCAATAAATGAGAGCAGTTGGTACTATTATCATAAAGGCGTTGGGGGATGTTCAGTAACTACCTTTTCTCCATCTCTTTCCTAATTTACTTAAACTCCTCATCCATACCTCCCAGAAGAATGTCAGGATTCCCAAGAACGGAAAGACAGAAATAAGGGTGTTCTTTTTCCTAGTTTAGGGTCAGAGGGAAAGAATAAGTCCAGCCCAGAAGAGCTATGTTAGGACTGGATAAAACACTCTTGGGATTCTAGGGAGTAGCCACATTTATGGGGGACAGCAATTTTTCAGGTGTAATTTGCAATCACCTGATGACTGAGAGGACACCCCAGCATGGCATCTGGCCTGGGCAGGGCTGGTGTCTTCCTGGTGGTGTGAAAGAGCAGTCCCTGGGTGACCTGCCCTTCTGCTCCCATTTGAATAGTCTTAGGCTGGTGGCATGATTCCCAGTTTAGGGTGGAGGGGCTCCTGAGTTAGGATTGTGAGGACCCTTCCATTTCCATCCCAGAAAGCTCACTCTGACACCCCCGCCCTTTCCCTGCAGAGTGGTGAAGGAGGAGATCTCCGACGACAATGCCAAGCTGCCCTGCTTCAATGGCCGGGTGGTGTCTTGGGTAAGGGGTCCTCCTCAGCCCTCCCTCCTCCTGCGTCCCTGTGGTGGGCTAGACAGGAATAGCATTGCTAAGATTAAAGCTGGTGGTTTTATACTTCAATATCTGACTCTCCCCTGAGTTTTCTACCTGAACCTGAATTTCTCACCCCAGATTCTGTAGCCTTGGTGAAGGGGGTGGGGAGGTGGAATGTGGGGAAAGGGAGGGACAGAAACACTTTATAGACACAGATGTCTCCTATCCCCTTTGAGGCACTTTGCTGCAGTTTCCAGCCAACCTCTGTCTGGGACCACTGACCCTTGTTCTCTGTCCCCATCCCATTTCAATAGCTCAAGCCTCCCCATCCATGAGCAGTGAGTCTATTCCTCATCTCAGCTGACCTTGCACAGTCCTGTCTCTTCTACCTCCATATCCCCAGTTTCATTCTCCCCAAGTCTGCATGCCCCGCCAGAAGCCAACTATCTGCTGTTTCCCTGGTGCCCTCATACCACACTACCCACCCATTCTTTCCCCATCAGCTGGTGTCTGCCGAGGGCTCCCATCCAGAGCCAGCTCCCTTTTGTGCGGACAACCCATCAGAACTGCCACCACCCATGGAGCGCACAGGAGGCATTGGGGACTCCCGGCCCCCATCCTTCCAGTGAGTGTGACCTGAGAGTGGAGCGGGCCCGTGGGGGAGGGCTGCATCAGCTCAGCCCAGGGCTGGGGGGAGGGAACCCCCAGCCTGCCCTCTCTCCCACCAAGTCCTCTCTTCCCCACAGTCCTCATGCTGGTGGAGGCAGCCAGGAGAACCTGGACAACGACACAGAGACAGACTCCTTGGTGTCTGCCCAGCGCGAACGGCCACGCAGGAGGGACGGCCCAGAGCACAGTGCGTCTTCCCCGAACAGACGCCTTCCCTCCCCACCTCGCCCACTCCTTCCCCCACCGCTTCCATTCAGCTACCCACTTCTCTGCTCTTTCCTGAGCTCTGGGTATGCCTGGCCCCAGTGCAGCCCCAAGCCCAGCCCTGTGCCCTCCCTTCCCTCCTGCGTTGTCGGAACTGTGAACCCAGCTGCCTCGGTTCCCTGCAGCAACCCGGCTAAATGGAACTGCAAAGGGGGAGCGGCGGCGAGAGGCAGGGGGTTATGACAGCTCATCCACCCTTATGAGCAGCGAGTTAGAGACCACCAGCTTCTTTGACTCGGATGAGGATGACTCCACCAGCAGGTGGGGCTTTGGTTTCATTGGTGCTATGGGGCAGGTGACCCCTGAGGAGCCCTGACTCCACCCGCCCCCACCTCCCAGGATGGTGGGACCCTGGGAGGGTTGTGGGCTTTGCATGGGGGACTTGGGCCCTGCAGTGCCTCTTGTGGGGCAGGGCTGGGCCAGCCTGGTGGGGAACGACTGTGGGCCCCCCAGGTTCAGCAGCTCCACAGAGCAGAGCAGCGCCTCACGTCTGATGAGAAGACATAAGCGGCGGCGGAGGAAGCAGAAGGTTTCACGGATTGAGCGGGTATGGGACCTGGGTGCCAGGGATGGGTGGGGGCAGACTGAGCCTTATCCGGGCAGACCCAGGCTGTGTACTTCCTTAGACCCCTTCCTTTTGGGCCAGCTTCTCAAGCCTTGGTGGGGGGTGGGGTTGCCGAGGGCTTGCCTTAAAGAGGAGCTAGGTGGGAGCAGTGAGTTCTTGCCACCCCTGCGTGCTGCTCAGGGCCTCTGTCTATTCCAGTCCTCCTCCTTCAGCAGCATCACGGACTCCACCATGTCACTCAACATCATCACAGTCACTCTCAACATGGGTGAGTCTGCTGAAACAACACTCTTGAGGGCCTACTGTATGCCAGACACTGGGCAGACTTGAGGAGTTCAGAGAGGCACAAGATACGTTCCCTGCCCCTGAGGAGCATTCTCTCATAAACATAACCTGGTACATCAGCTGATCATTTCAGTAGCTCAAGATCAGGGCTATGACAGAGATAGGCACAGAGAGCTGTGGAAATAGAGGATGGCATCAGGGAAGGCTTCCTGGAGGAAGTAATTTCTGATTCCTATGCCCCTTCCCTTTTTCAGTTACTGCTTGTTGCTCTCTGATTTCTGCCGTGGGTACTGTCCTTAGGAGATAGCTGCATGTAGTAAAAAGAGCCCAACCTTAGAACTTAAGTCTGAGTTTGAATCCTGGCTTTGCCACTTAATGGCTTAGGAAAGTCACTGAAGTTCTCCGAACCTCAGTTGCCTGCTTTGTAAAATGGGACTAAGAGTCCCTGTGGCAGAGCTAGCAAGGACTAAATGGAAGTATGCTTGACCATGCTAAGCACAGGCCTGATTCAGGTTCAGTGAATGTTAGTTCCCATCCCTTTCCACCCTTTTCTAATAAGGGGCTCAGAATTTGGGTGGGAACCTTATTCCCCTCTTAAGGTTGTATTACTCTCTGCAGAAAAGTACAACTTTCTGGGCATCTCCATTGTGGGCCAAAGCAACGAGCGTGGTGACGGAGGCATCTACATCGGGTCTATCATGAAGGGTGGGGCTGTGGCTGCAGATGGGCGCATCGAGCCAGGAGATATGCTGTTACAGGTACCCCTGCCCCCCGCAGGTGGTGGTGTGGATGGGGAGTAGGGGGATAATCCCAACCCCCTGTACCTGGCTCATTTAGAGGCCACTTCTTGGTAGGGGGAAGACCTCCTGATCCACCAAGCTCAGCTTCCCTACCTGACTCCCCAACCCAACTGCTTATCCCACGTCTGGCCCTCTCTCCCAGGTCAATGAGATCAACTTTGAGAACATGAGCAATGACGACGCCGTCCGGGTACTGCGGGAGATTGTGCACAAACCGGGGTATGGATGGGATGGGACATTGGGAAGGAGGGGCTGGGCACTTCTGGCTGGCAGGCAGGGGGCTTGGTCTGGACTCCATGCATCCTGCCCTCACTAGGGACCCCCTTGCTTTCAGGCCCATCACCCTGACTGTAGCCAAGTGCTGGGACCCAAGTCCGCGTGGTTGCTTCACACTGCCCAGGAGTAAGTGGTTGGGGGCCTTGGCCCTAAAGCTGGTGCTTGGCACATGTGAACCCTGTCTCTCCTTACTTCTGTGTTGCCCTGAACCCTCATTACCTTCCCTGTGGGGCCTGGCAGTGGGCAGCGTGGGCAGCCCCTGACTCTCATCTTCCCTGTAGGCGAGCCCATCCGGCCCATTGACCCTGCAGCCTGGGTGTCCCACACTGCAGCCATGACCGGCACCTTCCCTGCCTATGGCATGAGCCCCTCCCTGAGCACCATCACCTCCACCAGCTCTTCCATCACCAGCTCCATCCCTGACACAGAGCGTGAGTGTCCAACCCTGCCCCCTCGGCCCAGCAGACAGGGCCAGGTGGGAGGGACTGATGAAGGCCCACGTGGAGACTCTTGCTTAAAAGTCAGAGGGGGCTGGAGAGGGGGCTGAGTTCATCCCAGCTACCTCACACTACAGCTTCCCTCAGTGGACACCCGACCCTCACTAAACGGTGTTTGGCTCTGAACCTGTAGTGAGCACCCTGTGAGCCTCAGTTTCCTCTAGTAAAATGGGACTGATGATACGCACTCTACCAGGTTCTGGGGCGAGGGAGGGAGGGTTTAATGAGGGATATAAGTGAAGCCTCCATCCCAGTATGTGGCATGAAGTAAGCACTCAGTAAACGACTGCCATTTTTACTGTAACACACATATTATACACTATGCTAAGCACTTTCATTTATGTTATTGAATTATCTCTGCAAATATCCTTGCAAAATATGGGGTGCTTGGGTGGGTCAGTTGGTTATGCGTTGGACTCTTGATCTCAGCTCAGGTCTTGATCTCAGGGTTGTAAGCATAAGCCCTGTGTTGGGCTCCACACTGGGCATGGAGCCTACTTTAAAAAAAAAAAACACAAAAACTTGCAAAATAAATATTAAAGTCCCTATTTTTACAGAGAAGGAAACTAAGTGTCCCAGAAGTCTGTAATGTTCCCACCATTGGTCCGTAGTTATTAGATGGTAGAGCTGCAGTGCAGACTCCTCTCTACCTAACTCTGTAGCCCCTTTCTGCCTCACTGTTCTGCCTCCCACCCCCAGGCCTAGACGACTTCCACCTGTCCATCCACAGTGACATGGCTGCCATTGTCAAAGCCATGGCCTCCCCTGAATCTGGGCTGGAGGTCCGTGACCGAATGTGGCTCAAGATTACCATACCCAACGCTTTCATCGGTGAGAGGGCCGCATGGTGGGGTGAAGGACGGGGTGGGGAGTGATGGGACAAGGCAGGCTGGGGGCTGAAGATCTCCCTTGGGCCACTCCCTTGAGCTGGAACCAGCCCCAGCCTTGTGGCTTCTGTGAGGTCAGAGGAGCCCAAATCAGTGGGCCTCCCAATCAAGTGGCAACCTTGCCCCCAGGCTCGGATGTGGTGGACTGGCTATACCACAATGTGGAAGGCTTCACTGACCGGAGAGAGGCCCGCAAGTATGCCAGCAACCTGCTAAAAGCCGGCTTCATCCGCCACACTGTCAACAAGATCACCTTCTCTGAGCAGTGCTACTACATCTTCGGTGACCTCTGCGGCAGTACGTGCCTCCCCTACTCCTTGCTCTGTCTCCTGGCTGGGAGCGGGGAGATGCCCAGGGATGTGGCAGCAGACCCCAGGGAGCCTGCCTGAGGCGTGCGCGGGCAGCCAGCTGGGGGCGCAGCTTGAGGCCTGACACGGGCCTCCCTCTTTAGTAGAAGCAGAGCCCAGTCGGGCCTTTGCACCTGCTCTGCCTCCTCATCTTGGGGCTGGCATTTTCTAAGTGCCGCCTCCATTTCTGCCCTATACTGGTTGTTTCTGAGCACCCTCTCACCCTCACTCAGTCCTCACAACCCCGCCTCCTCACCTTTGGGGAGATGGATCACTATCCCTATTTCAGCTGAGGAAACTGAGACTTAGAGAAGTTAAATAGTCCACCCATTCTCACAGCCAGATGCAGAGGAGTTAGGCCTTGGGTCCAGGTCTTTTGGGCTCCAGAGTCCTTTTTCTTGCTATCATCTGGAGCCGCCCAGGTGTGTGGTGTTGCAAAAACATTGTCTTAGCAAGGTCAAACAAAGATCCTACTGTTGGCTCCTAACCACCCTCCCAGCACCAAGCAGGTTCCACCAAGGCAGGACCCGGGGCAGGCCTGAGGCCTCAAGTCCCCAGCCTCCTCAGACCTTTGAGGGTGGGCTGGACCTTGGGATGAAACTGAAAAAAAACTGCCAGGGCCAGCTTATAGAGGACTCTGCAAGCTGCCCCGAGCAGTTTGGACTTGGTCCTGAGAGAGTACAAAGCCAGTGAAGGTTTTAAGGAGGAAGGGTCTGCAGGGAACCCCCCTTCTCCTCCTGAGCACGTAGACAGCCCTTGGGAAGAAAGGGGAGTCTTCAAAATAGGACAGTACTGCTCGGGGCTGGGAGCAGAAGCACACTCCCAGCAGCCGCCTCTGCCTCAGGGAGCTTTTTGTCCGCTCAGTGGTGCTTGCTGGCTGGAGTCCAAAAACTGACTTAAAATGCTTCAGGTTAGGTTCTAAGATTAGAAAGGCTGTTGCTGCAAAGCACGAGTTCATGATGGAGGGTGAGAGGTGCATAGGGTTTGGAGTTGGACAGTTCTGAGTTCAAATTCTAGCTCTGCCCTCGTTGTATGAACATGAGTAAGTGACAGCTTCTCATTGCCTCAATTTCTTGATTTGTAAGTTGGAGGTAATAGTAGAACCTATCTCGGAGCTGTTTAGAGGTTAAGACACCGTGTATAATGCCTTTAGCAATATGTTTGGCTCACAGTAAGTGCTCTAAAAAAGTTCTCCATTATTCATAAATTTAATTGAGTCTAAGGTGAACATTTCCTTCACATTTCAGTATCTTTGAAATTGGGGTGCATCTTATAATTAATGGTTCTTAGACTCAATCCTGTGTGGTTATTATTATCATCACTAGCAGAAGTCAGCCCTGGCCCTGAACCTCCAGAGACCCCTAAAGCTTCTCAAGACAGCTGTGGTTTTTGCTCAAGAGATGTTCTGTCCCTGGGGCCTCCTGGGTCTTCTACCCATGGGCCAAGGCCCCTCAGGCCCAGCTCAGGGATATGCTGACAGACAGGTCTTTTTCTTCTAACTGGCCACGGTCTCCTCAGCCTCCTCACCAGGCTCAAAGGAATGAATTGGGGACCCGGGATCCCTAGGAGCCCACAGTCACTCCCCTCAGGACAACAGCCTGGAGGCTGAAATAGTCACCAGTTCTTGGGCCATGAGCCATGACCAGCCCCTGCTCCTCACCACCACCATGCCCTGTGCTAGCTGTAGGCCTTGACAGTTTGATGGCTTAGCTGGTAGACTCCACAGACTGCCTCAGCCCTCTCAGATCCCCCTCTCCTAACCTCTTCTCCCCTGGAAGCTTGAGCTGGCTTACTCAAGGAGTTGGAACAAAGGGTTCCATCTGTATCCAGCAGCTGGCCTGTAGGGCAATTCCGCTCCCTCGGAGCCCTGGGGCCTGGTATGATGAGGTGTGAGCAAAGGATGTCCCAGGCAGGTTATCACTTCTGGTGGCCCTTTGTATTCCTTTTCAAGTAGTTCCAACATTGGTGTGGGCAGCCTTGCCCTTAAGGAGAGCACGACTTACTGTGGGAGCCAGAGCCGTGAAACAAGTAATGTTAATACCGTGAAGGATGAGGCCTGGCTGGGAATGGGGTGGAGGGCTCAGAGGAGGCACCTAAGTTGTTCTCTTTCTGAGCCCTTTCCTCCTTCCCCAGCAGCACCAGAAAAATCCATTTGGGCCAAGGCCCTTCTGTACAGGGAGGCTCTGAAAGGCCTATGTTCATTCTGGCCTATAATGGGTATTTTTTTTTTAGTCCTAGGTGAAGGGAGAGGGCAAAATTTCACCTAAATTTCCCCAAACTGCTCTCTACTCTTTACTAATGACTTACCTGGAAAGGTAAGAAGAAAGTAAGCAACTTCTAGCTTCTGCTCTGGCTACAGTTTGGATTGATCTCGGGCAGGTCATTTAACCTCTCTGGACTTCACTTTCCTCATCTGGAAAAAATGTGACTGATGCCTCTTCATTGGCTAGTGGTAACATCTGCATGAGGTGAAGGGCTTTGTGTCATGCCTGATAACTTGCAGGTTTGCAGTACCTGTCTGCTAGTTCAGCTTCCCACGCTCCCCTAAGTGAACAGAGGAGAACATTGCCCGTTTAATACTTCTGCTCCTTCCAGTTTACTAAGGAAGGAGGAGAAACTGTCAGACCCCTGGAAGGGGGCCTCCCTGGGACTGGGAGTTGGGTGTCAGGATTGGGCATTGAGCATCTGAAGGGGACTGTAGGGCCTTCCTGAGGAGGGTTTCCCTTGGTGCTGTGTCCGCGGGGGTCTCCCTCTCCACCATCTCAGATGGGGGGCAGAGGGGGTCTGAAGACGTGAGAGATCGCTGACCTGTGCCTCCTCTCATTTGGGGGATAAACTACCACCAGTGTTAGGTGTCATCGCAAATGTGTCCACCCAACCTAGACCAGGGACCTCTCTCTCCTGACCTAGGGGTGTGGAGGCATGGGACAGACCCAACTCATCTGGCCCTCCCCTTCCCTCCACAGACATGGCCAACTTGTCCCTCCATGATCACGACGGTTCCAGTGGCGCCTCTGACCAGGACACGCTGGCCCCTTTGCCACACCCAGGGGCCGCCCCTTGGCCCATGGCTTTCCCTTACCAGTACCCTCCGCCCCCACACCCCTACAACCCGCACCCAGGCTTCCCAGAACTGGGGTACAGCTATGGTGGGGGCAGCGCCAGCAGTCAGCACAGTGAAGGTAAGGCAGAGGGGGCGGTGGTGGAGGCGCAGGCGGGTCCCGTCTGCTTCCCCAAGCTCTGAGCGTCCCCCACCCTGGGCCTGCCTGTCCCCTACAGGCAGCCGGAGCAGTGGCTCCAACCGTAGCGGCAGCGACCGGCGGAAGGAGAAGGACCCGAAGGCGGGGGACTCGAAGTCGGGCGGCAGCGGCAGCGAGTCGGACCACACAACCCGCAGCAGCCTGCGGGGGCCGCGGGAAAGGGCGCCCAGCGAGCGCTCGGGTCCTGCCGCCAGCGAGCATAGCCACCGCAGCCACCACTCGATGGCCAGCAGCTTGCGCAGCCACCACACGCACCCAAGCTACGGTCCCCCTGGAGTGCCCCCTCTCTACGGTCCCCCCATGCTGATGATGCCCCCACCACCCGCGGCCATGGGGCCCCCAGGAGCCCCTCCGGGCCGTGACCTGGCCTCTGTGCCCCCCGAACTGACAGCCAGCAGACAGTCCTTCCGCATGGCCATGGGAAACCCCAGTGAGTTCTTTGTGGATGTGATGTGAACAGGGCCCCTCCCCCACTTGGATCCCACTCCCCCGACCTGGGCGGCTGCGTCCCTCTCTCCATCCGTCCTCTTTTTTACTTTGTCTGGTACCTGAAAGGGAAATAAACTGAACTAAATTCAGGCGCGCTAACTGCTCGCTGGGCGCAGCGAGGGCAGGGTGCACCCCCTGATCGCCACTGCGGCACTAACCTGCCACCAGCCCCGGCTTGTCCCTCTGCCCACTAACCGCTGCATAGGCCTTTCCAGGATGCTTCATGTCACTGGGACCGACTTGCCGGTGCTGCTCCTTGTTCCCCACACACACTTCAGGAGTTGACCCCCGCGGTGCACTCGTGGGCCTGCTTGCCCCTTTATCCTCACCTTTCTGCCCTCAGCAACCTCACACCATTCATTCCAGCTACACCAGCCCATTAACCGCATCCCCTCGAGCATGTGTGTCATAACTTTCCCCCCACAATACTGACACCAAAAAATACTTGCTTTATCTACCCCTCCTCCTAACTGCCCCCCCGCCCCCCCCCAGGCTGCCTCAGCCCTACACCTTAGAGCTGCAGTCCCTTCCCATAACCATCCAAGCTATCCCAGCCTGTGCAGACCTTTACTAGAAGCCGGAAGGGCCCCCTCAGTCGCCTGAGCTGCTAGTGGCTTCCAGGAAGCATATCTGCTCTACCCTTACATCTGTACCCCCATGCCTGCCCTGTGTGCTGGTTCCTTCAGACCCCTAACCCTACTAACCAGCAGGCTCATCTCACCTCTGGGCCTGAAACATTTCTTTTCTTTCTTTTTTCTTCCCTCAATTTTTCCTGGGCCTGGAGCAGCCAAGAATTTCGGGCTGTTTGACTTTCTGTGAGCCCTCAGCAAGGGGAGGCCCAGCCTCTGAGGAGACCAGGAACCCTGCTTCAGCAGCCCCTCAGGGCTTGCCAAGGATGTTCAGCTCCCAAACCCCCACTTCAACATGTTGAGTCACTAGGCTTTTGTGGAGGGTTCCAGCCTCTCATCCATGTATGACTCTGTTCCCCTTTCCAGAGAGTGCCCCATTCCTCTCTCTCTCTCCTCCCTCTCTCTCTCTCTCTCTCTCTCTCTCTCTCTCTCTCTCTCTCTCACACACACACACACACACACACACACACACACACACACACACACGCTCACATGCCTATGCAAGTTCACTTAAGCCTCAGGGCTGGTCCCTACTCAGAGGGCTGGGCCCTCTCTCCCAGGTTGTAGGGCTGGTCCCCTGACTTCCCTCCTCTCTCCCCTTCCTTATAGCCCTCAAGCCTCCCACACATGTCCCCATCAACTTCCTACCTGAATAAAGCTCATAAGTTGGGTCTCAGGTTAGGCTCAGCAGAGGACTCCCCAAGCAACTGGCAGGTGGTTCTCACCCTAACCCTTACCCCATACACCCTTCCCTGATTTCACAATCACCATGATATCACAGAGAAAGGTTGGGCGGGGGACTTCTGGGACTCCTAAAGTACCAGGTTTTACTTTTTACCTTATTCTCCAGTTTAAGCAAATCATGACTTTCTCTTTAAACCTCTTCTGTAAATTCTCCTGGCTCACCCAGGCGTCCATATTTTCAGGACTGGGGTGTCAAGAGTAGGATTAAGTCTTAAGCTCCAGGTTTTGGGGCAAACCAGGGTAGGGACATTTTGGCATTCATTCATTTAACCAATACTTCCTGGGGGTTTGGTGACCAAGGGCTGTGTTAGAAGCATGATTCGGTCTTTCCTGCCTTCCAGGACCTCTAGGTTTCTCCCAATCCAAGCCAGGGCTTTCTCTAGCCACCACTACAGGGCTGCCTCCTATACTTTTCCTTTTCTGACTCTGCCATGTTCAACCCCCTTGGGAATTCCTCCACTATCGCTCCTGTCTTCAGTATTGGTGCTCCCAGTGTTCTATCTTTGGTTCACTTCTCTTCCCTTTAGGTTTACTCCCCAAATGATATCATCTATCCTGATGTCCTCAATTGTCCCTGATATGCTGGTGATTCTAAAACACATTATCTCCAGCCACAATTTCCCTCCAAATTTGAGATCTGTATTATCACCCACTGGACATCACCATGGACATATCCATATGGACTCAACTCATTTCCCCCATCAAGTGTGTTCCTGAATTCCAATCCTGGTTATCTTTATCATACTCTACATAAGCACACCAGCTAGGAACATGTATGGGCTTAAATTCCTCCTCATATCTTACTAGTCAGCATATCATATCCGTTCCATTCCAAAGATCTTTCTTGAATATGGTCCTTCCTCTCCCCCCGCCTCTACTCTAATTCACAGGAGCATGGGATTTGGAGTCTGGTTGTTCTGGGTTTGAATCCCAGCTCTACTACTTTTTGGTTTCATGATAAGAGAGTTATTTCATCTCTCTGAGCCTCAATTCCCTCATATGTAAAATGACGATAATAATACCTACCTCACAGGGTTGTTGTGAGGATTTAAGTTAGATATTGTACGAAAAGTGCCTAGCACAGTGCCTGGCACACAGTAGAATAGGTGCTCAATAAATGGTAGCTATTATTATTATTATTATTATTATTATTATTATTATTATTATTATCTCTAAATTGGTAGGGTATTACTGAAGATAAAGCTTTTGGAAAGGTAGCAGTGAAGCTTTGAGTGCTGGTTCAAGGATTAGAAATGCACATATTTGGTCACTTCATAGATTCACACTGTGACCACCATTTGAGGGAGACCAGATCTTCATCCTGCCACATCTTGGCTTGTAGCCGGAGGGTGCTGGGACAGTAGGGTTTGCAGCCAGGTTTGCCCTTTTTTGCCCTTCCTCCCATGATAGGCTCAGCAGCAGTGAAGGCAGCAGGGCATTTCTCCGTACAGAAAGAGCTAACAGATTTTCTTTAGGTCCTGCGAAAGTCAAGTAGGCCTTTCATGTCTGAGGGTTCGCTCTGTCTCTTCTCAGCTTGGATGTGAAGGTTAACTCTGTTCATCAGAGAGAGGATTTCAAACTCTGTGTCCAGTTAAATTAAACTTGCCGACGGTGGACACCTGGGTGGTTCAGTTGGTTAAGTGTCTGCCTTCAGCTCAGGTCATGCTCCCAGCGTCCTGGGATCGAGCCCCACATTGGGCTCCCTGCTCAGCAGGGAGTTGGCTTCTCCCTCTACCCTTCCCTCCTGCACATGCTTTCTCTCTCAAATAAATAAATAAAATATTTTTTAAATTAATACATAAACTTGCCAACGGAAGCAACATATATGCTGTCACTAACAGGCACACAGGTCTGGGACTCCAGAGGTCACACACGTATGTATACTTGGGATAGAACAGACATCCTCGAAAAGCTTTGACTAGTTTCTTACAAGTACTTGTGTCCTCTCTCCCTGCCCTTTTACCTGGGTTTTGATCCCTGGGCAAAGGTTCATGTCTGGAACAAGTATGTGATAAAAAACTCTTTGGAGAATCAGATGGTGTTAGAAAGCAGGAAATTCAGTACAAACACTTTTGCCAAGTCGTGTGTGTGTGTGTGTGTGTGTGTGTGTGTGTGTGTGTGTGTGTGTGTGTAAAGTGAGCACAGCCAGTCCTCGGACTCCTGAGTCAGAAAAGGCCTACAGCAATCTAAGGCTTAACAGATGGGCTTCAACAAATGGCATTAATCCTCTGAAGCTCTCCTAAACACTGAAATAGGAACAGGGTGGATTGCAGACTACAAATCCCAGAATGCTCACTGGGGAAAATGAAGTGAGTGAGGCGGTGTATGATGGGATGTGTATTTCTTGAAAGGCTGGATAAGGCCCCTCCTATCCCGACCCAAGGCACGCCTACCCCGCCGAAGGCAGTCGGTAGTTGTAGTTTTGCTAAACCTAGAAAGCTTAAAATTGTAAGCGAGAAGGTCGACGGGCCTGACGGGATCTGTAGTCGGCGCGACCGCCCGGCGCGCACGCGCAACTGTGTTCGGGGCGGGGCCGCGGCACTGCGGTGAAAGCCGAGGCAGCGGGCAGGGAGCAGGGGGCGGGCGGACATCTTGGGATCTGGAGAGTGGTCGGGCTGGCCGAGCAGGGGGCCGCGGACACCAGGTAAGCTCGGGATCTGGCCAGGGGTGAGGGAGAATGCCTACCTCGCTGCCCAGCTTTGCCCTTCTCTGCACTGCGCTACGCGGAAAGCTGCCCACACCCGGGAGTGGCCTCAGCCTTCAGATCGGGATGGGGCTGACGGCGGGGCGGGGGCGCCCGGGGCGCGGTTGCAGGACCGGCAAGGAGCGGCGCCCTCCACCTGACCCGTCCGGCGCCTCTCGTGAGAGGGAGACTTACTGGAATCCTCCCAGAGCGGGGACGCCGCGCGGCAGCCCCCCTACCCGGGATCGTGACAACCCCCCTGCTCTTTGCGCCTCCTCCTCTCAGCGCAAGGACAATTCCCCCGTCCCCTAGGACAGTGACACCCCCTTGTGCCGCCGCCTTGGACTGTGACAAGCTTCCCACCCTGCGGCACCCCCTCCCCCCAGTTGAGTGACACCCCGCGGCTCTTCTTCCTCAGGCCTGTGACAGCCCCCGCACCCCCTTGGAGCCATATTTTTCCCGCGATGTCTTCTTCCCCAGGGAGAAAAGCCCACCACTCGCTCATGCCTCTACGCTTGAACCCCACAGCAAGTTACGCAGCCCCAGCTTTCCCTTAATCACCGCTGTCAGTCTCTCCCTGCTGTTTTTCCTCTTCAAAGGCTTGACCTTTGCCACACTGAAAACTCCTTCGTCCAGATGTACCCCCCCTCCCAATCCCCCCGGGCCTGTTGCTGCTGCAGGCTCCTCTGAAGTAGACCGCCCGACTGTTTCTACCAGTCTTTCCCCTTAACCCAGTATTCCCTTCCTGTCCTGGGCCCCACCTCTGCTCCTCTGAGGTCCCTACCACTTGATACCTGTGAACTTGCTTCTTTGCCCAGGGCTCTACCTCCATTTTGCATTTCTTCTCCCAGATTCTTTGTGAGGGAGGGGTGAAATGTGTCCACCACCACCTTGAGAGACCTCTCACTGAGTTTGGGAGACCCCGATGGCCACAGTAATCAGCTTTATTTTCCAGTTTAGAAATGTCTGCTAAACTCTCTCTGCTGGGTGAAATTAATACCAGAGCTAATTCAGGAAATCTAGAACTAAATTAACCCTTTTTCTCCCTGCAAACACTGTAAATTAGTTTGACCCAAATAATTTGGATAATTCACATATTCCACCCCTTGCTTATAGGTACTCAGGCCAGAAATGAGTTATGTCATGGGTCTGGAATCAGAATTTCAGCTGGATTGATCTCTTCGTTTTATGAACCTGTACCCCCACCTCCTTATTTTTATTGCATTTGGGAGCTGAGAGGGATCCTCCCTTTTTGAAAGGGAGGTGGTTAAAAATAACTAATAAGCAGCTTGGGTCATTGAAGTGTAGTCTGCCAGGGCTGGGGCCTTTCTACTCTGCTCTTTTGCCTGCTTATCTGACTGCCTGGGATTGGTTGGAGCCACACTCCTGGGTCGGTGTCAGGGCCTAAGGCCTTCCTTCTCTCCTCCCCACACCCTGCACACCCTTTCCTGGAATTTTAGACTTCTGTGAATTAGAGAGCCGCAGGTTCACCCTGCCGTCTTCTCAGTAGGGTAGTGGAGCCTGAGAGCGGGTGCTCCTAAAGCTGTGCCTAGGGGCCCCAGGCCTGAACCAAGTGGAGTAATTCCTACCGCCATTCCTGCAGCCTCAGGCAGGCCTTCGCAGTGACTCACCGGCTAGAGTCTGAGTGAGAGTCTGCACAGGAAGGGCCCAAAAAGGATCAGTGCTGAGCTCAGCATTGTGAAGAGGGGGAGGGGGCTACTCTCTGGGCTCAGCCCCAGAAAAGGGAGGGTCAAAATGGCCTTAGAATCCTGGGCCTAAGTCCCTCTCCATTTCTTTTCTCCTTTCCATTGTGGGATAAACAGGAACTGGAGCCTGGCTAAGGGGAGGGGCATGCCTGGGGAGGGCTTCAGGGTCACTTACTGGAGGGTTGAGTCAGGAAAAAAAGTCTAGCTAGTGACCTGCACAGCCCCACAGGGGATGTTGGCAGAGGTTCTCAGGCCTTCCCTTACCCTGCCTCTGCCTGTCCTAGGTCTGTTCTCAGAGCGATGGGCCTTGGAGACTGAGCTGCCGCCATGATTGGAGGCTTATTCATCTATAATCACAAGGGGGAGGTGCTCATCTCCCGGGTCTACCGAGATGACATCGGGTGAGTCCCCTGGCTGAGCCAGCTGTGCCCCCACCCTTCATCCCTCCTTCCCAGCATGCAAGACCAGGTCCGTTCTTACCAGAGACTTGACCTGGGCCACCCCATCCCTCGCTGCATCCTAGAAGCTCAGCTAATACAGCCTGGTTCCCATTAGGTCTGGTGGTATTGGCCTGGCAATAGGCGGGACCTGTGGAATGGTGGGGGCCCCACAATCTTAGGAACTCTTGCCCTTCCTGCCTTCTCCTTCCCTTAGTGACAGACCTAGTTGCTGGAGATGAGTGCTTTTGCACTGACAGATTAATTCGTCCTTTGAGGAGATGGGAGATCTTTCTCCAGGGGGTGAAGTTAGTGGCCAGGCGAGTGGTACTAGTCCAGATAAGTCTCAGAAGCCCTTCACATGGTGAGAGCCTTCACTGGATTCTCTTGAAAGCCTCTCTGGGCTGCCAGATCCTTTCCCACTCCCTTTCTCGGGAGGAGGCAGGCTGCTGACTCAGCTGTTTTCAGTTCCTCTGGGCCACTCCTAGAAGAGAGGTTGTGAGCAAGCCTGAGGCACTCTCTGGGTCACTGAGGGAAGGGCAGGGAGGCCAGTGCAGCCCATGCAGCCCTTTCTGGCCTATCAGAGTAGACCTGGAAGAGCTCCTTGTTCTGGGTCCCTCAGACCTTAACAAGGAGGCACAGCCTGCCTTCTCATTCTGCCCCCACCCCCACCCCCACGCATGCCACTGTTTTTTCCTCAGTGAGGGACAAGTCCTAGCCTCAGCAACTCTAATGAGATTAGGCTCCTCTGGTTGGTGCTGCCCTGTTTTCTTCCTTTAAGAGCTTAGGACAGACAGTTACAGAATGGGCCTGCTGCAGTGCCCTAGCTCCTTGGCTCCCAGCTCCATGACTAGTGGGCTGGCCTGGCCTTTGTGACTGTTTCTCCATTGGCTGGTGGTGGGCATGAACTAGAGTTGTGGGAGTGCCTGGCTTGCCTGTGGCTGGCTGTACCCATCCACACCCCCTCCTGCCCTGGATGGACCTGCTTAAGTCAGGGCACATACTGCCTTGCGTGCTTTGCTATGCTTTCCACCCCTTGCCTGTTGCTCGTCTGCTTCCACCTCACGGTGTGTGCTGCCCACCCCAGTGTGTTGTGTGTCTAATCCTCTCTCTCGTTGCTGTCACTCTCCTCTTCTTGCTGGCGTCATTTCTCTCATCCCATCTCATTGGCTGCCGTAGCAATAGGTAAGCAGCCTATCAAGCTGCCGCCCAGGCACAGGTGGGTGGGGGGCCCTGCCCCCCATCAGTGTTTTCTTCATCTGTTTTCATTCCCTGAGCTCGTCCTGGAATTGGACCCTGGACAGGAATGAATGGCCCAGCTCCATGGCCCCTTGGTGCTTCTTCCTTGGTAGATTAGAGCCTTCTCTGAAGTCATGCTGGCTTTGTCTCACTTCTAGAAGAGCCAGGCCTCCCCACTGGTAGGATCACAAGTGGGAGAACTGAAGAAGGAACAGGGTATCTTTCTAATTTGGGCCTGGAGCTTACTGAGAAACTAGACAGGTGGCAGCTGGGAAATTGGGGCCAGGCCTGGGAGTCAGGAACATACCTCCTTAAGCCTGATGGACTTCACTTTATTAGCAGTACACTTGTCCTGCTGTCATTCCCGCCTGACTTCCCTATTGCTGGTGGCCTTCAGACACCAACTCAGCTCTGGCCCTACTCCCATGCCTCTGCTGGGAGCCACAAGGAAACTGCCCCAGTAGTTTAGGCATTGGCTTCAGAGTACATGTCAGAGTTAAGCAGTGAAGGGGGGAAAAGGTTGTTAACAGCCGTGGTTGATCCCCATGGAGTGAGGTTTGACGGGGTGCTGAGCAGCCCCTGTGTACCCTTTTTCCTCAGGAGGAATGCAGTGGATGCCTTTCGGGTCAATGTTATCCACGCCCGGCAGCAGGTGCGCAGCCCCGTCACCAACATCGCTCGCACCAGTTTCTTCCATGTTAAGCGGTCCAACATCTGGTTGGCAGCTGTCACCAAGCAGAATGTCAATGCTGCCATGGTCTTCGAATTCCTCTATAAGATGTGTGACGTAATGGCTGCCTACTTTGGCAAGATCAGCGAGGAGAACATCAAGAACAATTTTGTGCTCATATATGAGCTGCTGGATGGTGAGGCTGGCAGGGCGGTGGGCCTAGGGTGGGGATGGACCTAATGGGGCCTAGCCTGGAGGTAGGAGCATGTGTGAGGTTCCCTCCAGTGTCCTGTGAACTTTCTTTCTTTCCTGACTATCTGGTCTTTTGAGCCCTGAAAAGCCAGTCTAAATTCAGCTCTAAAAGGCTGCTCTGAAGTAGAACACAGAAATAGGCTAGTGAGTGGAGGTGGGGAGAGGGGGTGGAGGACCAAAAGATATTTCAGGGGGCTAGGAATCTAACTGGGGGGCTTGGTAGCTGGGCCTCCTGCACATTTCCCTCTTACCTTTGCGGTTTGGGCCTTAGTTCACTGACTGTCCTTCCAGCTTTCTATCTCAACAGTTGCCTCAGAGCCTGAAGGACAGTGAGATATTACCGACTTCTGAGGTTGCATTATCTCTGTTCCTCTGTAGGGTATGATTTAAGGGAACAGAGTCTTTCTATCTTCCCAGAGTCTGTTTTCTACGGACTCAGTGCTTCTTGATCTGTCACCCACTGCCCATGAGATTCTTGTGATTTTCTCTGTGAAAAAAATATGATGTTTTAATTGTGTTTTCTTATGAAGCACAAATCCCAGAGTAAATGCTACAAAGCTAGAGGACATTGCTGCAGATGATCCCACACTCTTTTTTTTTTTTTTTAAGATTTTATTTATTTATTTGACAGAGGGAGAGAGATCACAGGAAGCAGAGAGGCAGGCAGAGGCGGAGGGGTGGGGGAAGCAGGCTCCCCACTGAGCAGGGAGCCCAATGCGGGCCCCGATCCCAGGACCCTGAGATCATGACCTGAGCCGAAAGCAGAGGCTTTAACCCACTGAGCCACCCAGGCGCCCTGATCCCACACTCTTTTGTAGAGCTGTGCTGGCCAGATGTGTGCAGGCCAAGGGAGGGACGGGACTGAAGGAGCCTTCAGTTTTTTCCAGGGTCTGATGTTTCCCTTCCTTTTGCAGAGATCCTGGACTTTGGCTATCCACAGAATTCAGAGACAGGCGCACTGAAAACCTTCATCACTCAGCAGGGTATCAAGAGCCAGGTACTCAGTGGGATAGGCACAGCAGTGGTGGGGCCCATCCACCCTGAACCCCCACTCCACCCCTAGCTTTCACCCAGGGGCTCAAGAGCCCGCCTCTGACAGGAAGTGCTGGCTTGAGCCCTCTACCATGATTGCAGGCCTATTTTGCTGTATGTGGCCCTCCACCCTAGGAGCAGCCGACTCAGCATCTCTGTTACTGGGAATACAATTCAGGCAGTTTCCTTCTGCACTGGGGAAGGAAGGGTGTGGGCTGCCCTGGAGGCCTGGTGTTCCTCAGGAGGGGAGAGCGTGGGCCCTCCTCTGGGATCCAGGCCTTATAGCTGCCTTCTCCTTTCTGCCTGCCTCTTCCTGTCTGTGCTCCCCTGCTGCTTCGTGTGGGCATCACATTGACCCTTTGACCTCCAGCATCAGGTGAGCAGTTCCCTCAGCTTCCACCTTTACAGCTTTGCTCCAGTTTTCCTCAGGCCCTGCCTCATGGAGCTCATGGGGACCATGAGTTATGGGGGGGGGGGCGGCTGGAAGGGAGGGGGAATGAGAGTGGAGTGGGGGTAGAGACAGGATCATTGAAGTTGGAGAGGATTGAGGACATTAGTGTTTTACTCTGTCCCCCCATGTAGACAAAAGAAGAGCAATCCCAAATCACCAGCCAGGTGACTGGGCAGATTGGCTGGCGGCGGGAGGGCATCAAGTATCGCCGGAATGAGCTCTTCTTGGATGTGCTGGAGAGTGTGAACCTCCTCATGTCCCCCCAGGGTGAGAGCCCCCTCGTAATGAAGCTGGAGGGGCAGGATCAGGGCAGGATTCTCGTCCTCATTCAGATGTTGCCATGTATCTGTCTATCACCAGGGCAGGTGCTGAGCGCCCATGTGTCAGGCCGGGTGGTGATGAAGAGCTACCTGAGTGGCATGCCTGAGTGCAAGTTTGGGATGAACGACAAGATTGTCATTGAGAAGCAAGGCAAAGGCACAGCTGATGAAACAAGCAAGAGGTGCTGAGCAGGGTTGCTGGTGGGAGAGGGTGGACCTTGGAAGGCTGAGCAGGGGGTTGGTCTATCACAGGTTCCTTCAAGATACCATTTCTGCAGTAATGCAGACTTCCTCTTCCCAAGGGTGTGTTTGCCTCGTTCGTCTTGACATCGGTGCTTACAAGAGATGAGAAGATTATCTTCATCCTACTTCAAGAGTAGTCCCCTTTGTTTGATCCCCAGGGCCAAGACTCTTCTATACATAGTGATGGCCTCCCATTGTGCCTGAAACCTCTGGGTCCCAAACAGAGTTCTCCAGAGATGAGCTTGCAAAGCTCCCACTCTCCCTAAATCAGCATCAGGGACCCCTGAGTCAGAAAGCTGCATTCTGGTCGTTTTCCAATCTGTAGTGCAGGCCTCACCCAGGATGTGGCAGCCTTTGGGGGTGGGATAGTCTCCCAGCCAACCCTCTCCTGCCACTTTCCTGTACCAATGAGACCTTCTGCCCTTGATCACAGTGGGAAGCAATCAATTGCCATTGATGACTGTACCTTCCACCAGTGTGTGCGACTCAGCAAGTTTGACTCTGAACGCAGCATCAGCTTCATCCCACCAGATGGAGAGTTTGAGCTAATGAGGTGCCACTGGGGTGTGAGGAGGCAGGGGGTGCTGCTGGCCAAAAGAGATGGGGGAGAGGGAGGAGGACAGGCTCTGCTGTGTCAACCTTGCTCCCCGCCCCTAAAGGTATCGTACCACCAAGGACATCATCCTTCCTTTCCGGGTGATCCCACTAGTGCGAGAAGTGGGACGCACCAAGCTGGAAGTCAAGGTGGTCATCAAGTCCAATTTCAAGCCCTCATTACTGGCTCAGAAGATTGAGGTGAGAACAAGGGACTTGAGGGGGGAGGCAGCACTGTCTCCAGGTATAAAGGCAGCTGGTGTCAAGGGTTGACAGAACTCCCTGACAGGGGTATCACTTCTAGGTGAGGATCCCAACCCCACTGAACACAAGCGGGGTACAGGTGATCTGCATGAAGGGGAAGGCCAAGTACAAGGCCAGCGAGAACGCCATTGTGTGGAAGTGAGTCTCCTTCACGAGGCCGCTGCAGGTCTCAAGATGCCTTGGTGTACCCACTTTTAAGTTTTACCTTCATTTTCTTGAGAGAGTGTGTGTTGTGTGTGTTGGGGGGGGGGTGCCAGTCTGTTTCTCCAGGAGCCTCTGCTTATGCTGTCACCCCTGTACCTCTGTGTGAATGTGCACATACCTGCATTTGGGTGCATGCATGCATTTATTTATCAGAATGCTTCCATGTTTTCCCTTTTGTCCTTGTAATATTTCTGTGAACTAGCAGGGGATAGCATGCCTGTGTATCTAAGCTGAAGTTGCAGCCCACAGTGCTAAAGGAATAGCATACCCAAGGTTCCATAGCAAGTGCTTATCAGGGTCTTCCCCATACTTACTGTCTTAGCACTTCCCACAAGCTCTTCAGTTCCCTTGCCCCTACCCCTCCAAAAAGGCACCCTCCACCTTAAAACTCCTCGAAGCTATCCGGGGCACTTGCTGCTTACTGCCCCTCTGTTCCCAGGATCAAGCGCATGGCAGGCATGAAGGAGTCACAGATCAGCGCAGAGATTGAACTTCTGCCCACCAATGACAAGAAGAAATGGGCTCGGCCCCCCATTTCCATGAACTTTGAGGTATGGCAAAGGAGGGGCCTTAGAACCATGGCAGGGTGTGCTAAGAAAGATCTTAGGATTGTTCAGGTTCACTTCTGCACCTTACTACCTGCAGATGAGACCTAGAGAGGGGAAATGACTTTTAATTCATAGACCCATTCCTTCCCCCTTCAGGCCTCTTACTAGAAATTGCTATTCACACTGACAAAAATCTTTGACTTCTAAAGCTTTCCATAAAAACAGTTCTTTGGAAAAATTTAGATTGCTTGAATGCCAAATAAGACACAAAGTTTATCTACAGACAGGAGAATGGGCTGACTTTGCTTTGTGCATGTTAGACATATGATTTTCTCCACCTTATTTTTTAAGCCCATATTACTGAGCAGGATAAGTGTACTCTACAGTGGATCTTTGGCTGCTGCCTCCTGCTGATTAAAGGAATTGATTCAAGTTATCACAAGCAGGGCCTGACTTCAAATCCAAGTGGTTATTCTAAGTTACTCTTGGATATGCTTTCTTCTTTAGTAACCTCTTCAGAAGGCCCTTCTTAAGTTTCCCCTAGCTTCTTTCACAACCCTAATCATTCAGACACCTGTAGTAGAGAGAGATGAAATAGTTCAGGGCTACAGAACTTCCCAGAGAAGAGCAGCTGTGAGAGGAAGACCACATTCCTAACTGGAGCTGTCCCTTGCCCAGGTGCCATTTGCACCCTCTGGCCTCAAGGTGCGCTACTTGAAGGTGTTTGAACCGAAGCTGAACTACAGCGACCATGATGTCATCAAATGGGTGCGCTACATTGGCCGCAGCGGCATTTATGAGACCCGCTGCTAGCTGCCTAGTAGCAGCTAGCCTGCCTCCCCACCCGCCCTTTTCCACAGGTCTGGGTGCCCTGGGCCACCACACTTCAGTGTCTCCTCCCTCCTGCTTTGCTGCCTACCCTTTGCACCAGCCCCTGAGTCTAGGTCTGGACCAACCACATTGCAAGTGGGACTGGTGGAGCAGTCCCTGGGCTCCCTGGGCAGGGTGGTTTCTGGGGCTCCTCCTCTACCATCCATCTGTCTGCCCTGGCCTGATGCCAGGCTCTGTGTTCTGTGACCAAAGCCAGGTGGGCTCCCTCTCCTCCCCTCCCCTGTGGCCACATCTCTCTGGAGTGGGAGGGTTGGCTGCCCCTCACCTCGGAGCTCCCCCAAAGGCCAGTAACGGATCCCCAGCCTTCAATCCCTACTCTGCTTTGGGATAGTGTGAGCTTCATTTTGTACACGTGTGACTTTGTCCAGTTATAAACCCAATAAACTGTAGAGCGGAGTTGCTAAGTGTTAATGGGGGAGCTGGATGGGGAGGGGGACTGATGGGATTGCTCTTTCCAAGCCTCATGATGCCTGCTATGAGTAGAATTTTATATTCTGAACTCTCTTAAGGCTTTTCTCTTGTCTTGGGTCGATTTTTAGGCCCTTCAGGGTTATCCAAGCCCTTATCCTGACCAGTGTTACCCCAGGTCTCCTGTCTCCCCAAAACACAACGTCAAGGGCAAGCAGCTCCACCTGTTCCCAATTCCCTGAGGGTAGAGATTCTTTCCCTAGTTCACTTTTAGCTTTAGGCAGGTATTTTCTAATTAGCAAAGATTAAGCAAGGTTTAATTTGGATTTTTCCTCCATCCCTAGAAACTGATCTCTCAGTTCTGTCCTCTTTCCAATTACCCAGGCTTCCCGAACATTGGTAAGTGGATGATGAAAGGGATTCTCTTTTCTGTAACTTCCCCTCTTCAAGGATTCGGGTAATGAGCTTGTCCTTGAGGGGAGTATTCCATACCCTGCTGGTGTGTTGGAGCAGATAAAAGCAAATTTGCCCTTATAGTCTTCCCTTTGTTTGGCTTCAGCTGTATTAAACCTAAAAAATCTATTAGAGAAAATTTCAAATATAAACAGAAGTATCGAGATATAATAAACTTTCATGTCCTATCATTCACCTTTAACAATTATCAACTCGTGGCCAGTTCCTAAGTATTTCGTGATTTGTGTTCACACTTAATCCAAGAGTCCTGTGGAATTTTTTTACAACTTGTGTCTGGATCTAAACAAGGTCCTTTGTGGTCAGTGAATGCTATCTATTTATGAATTTATGAATGAATGAATGAGGGGGTCAGGAGAGTGGGAAAGGGGCAGAAGGAGAGGGAGAGAATCTTAATCAGGCTCCTCACCCAGCATAGAGCACAATGCAGGACTGAATCTCATGACCCTGAGATCACCACCTGAGATGAAATCAGGAATCCAGCACTTAACCAACTGAGACACAGGCACCCCTCACTTTTTAAATCCTATAAACCAGTTTTCTCTCTCAGCTCTTTCGATGTTGTTGAAGAAGCCATCGTTTGTAGTTTCCCCATCAGAGTTCCTTTTTCCATCTATTGCCTATTAAGTGGTTGTTAGATATAGTAGCTTTTTAAACTTTATTTTTTTTAAGTTTTATGTAAGTAATTTCTACACCCAACGTGGGACTCAAACTTGGGACCTTCATGAAGATAAGACCCTGATTGAGCCAGTCAGGTGCCCCAGTTTTTTATTTTTTCAAAGATTTTATTTATTTGACACAGAGAGAGAGATTACAAGTAGGCAGAGAGGCAGGCAGAGAGACAGGGAGAGGAGGAAGCAGGCTCCCTGCTGAGCAGAGAGCCCGATGCGGGCCTCGATCCCAGGACCCTGAGATCATGACCTGAGCCGAAAGCAGAGGCTTTAACCCACTGAGCCACCCAGGCGCCCACCCCAGTTTTTTAAACTAAATAGTTGGACTGATCCTTCTTGATGGCAAAAGGATAATGGATCTTAGGTGAAAATCTTAGAGCTAGGTTGAAGGAATATTCACGTTAAATGTAAAGCAATATCATCACTTGGGGAAAATTCCTAACTTCTAGAGGGAATCAGTGGAAGTAGTTTTACACACTTATTTACTGAGCTTCCTGGTGCAGAGAGGTCTGCTTTGGTGTGTAGTTGGGAATAAATACCAGTGAATCTGCACTGGCCGATCTCGTTTTCTAGCTCTTCGGAGGTAGCTTGTGCCCTGGGGTGGTGTTAGGACTTGAGTGAGCACAAATCGCAGATTTCCCCTGATCGGTCAGAGGTTAGAGAACTGAGGCTGGCCACCCGGCGAATACAAGAAGCCCATAGGCCCTGGGGACCAGAACAAAACCCGTGGGCCGCGCAGAACTGTGCAGGGGCCTTCTGAGAGACCAGGGGCCGAGCATGAGTCAGCAAAGCTCTCAGTGGCCTCCAAAATGGACCCGGCTGGGCGCGCTGAGACAAACGCGCCTCGAGGGAACGCAGAGAATCTAGCGAGGCCCCTGTGCTTTATCAACCGCCCGCCTCTTGGGAGGTTCCCACCCGCCGGACCACGGGTGTCTCGCGCCCTGATAAACCGCGAGCGGCCCTGCACCCCGCGGCCGACGCCTCTCGGAGCTCCACCTCCCAGAAGGCAGCGAGAACCGCACATGTGGCTAGTTTTTCAGCGGAAACGGTGTTGCGCAAGCGCAGAAAGAGAACCTAGAGCGCAGGCTCTGAGCGGCGCTTGCGCACGGTTTCTCCAGCCCCGTTCACCCGGGCCACCGGGTTCCGGACACTACGCGCCTTTCTTACGTCACATTACGCATGCGCCTTGGAAGGAGGGGTGAGCTTTTGGGAGACCGGCAGGAGGCGCGTCTTGGCTGCGGTCTAACGGCGCCTGCGCGGACGGGAGCCCGACTGGAACATGGCGACTTGCGCTGAAATCCTGCGGAGCGAGTTCCCCGAAATTGACGGACAGGTCTTCGACTACGTGACGGGTGAGCCGAACCGAATCTGCGCGCTGGGGAGGCCAAAATGGAAGTCATTGGGAGAAAGGCTAAGGGAGGGCAATGCCGGGAACCGCTGCTAGGCCTCTCCTCTGCGTGACCTCTTGTCCGGAGGGCCGGTTGGGTCTGGAGCCCGGCGCGGGGCCGTGTTTCGGGGACTAAAACTGCTTGTATGTTTACCCTACCCGGTATCTTCCTCGACCTGCCACGCCCGGCCCAGGCGTCTTGCACAGCGGCAGCGCGGACTTCGAGTCTGTGGATGACCTGGTGGAAGCGGTGGGGGAACTGTTGCAGGAGGTGTCCGGGGACAGCAAGGATGACGCGGGGATCAGGGCTGTGTGCCAGCGCATGTACAACACTCTGCGCCTGTACGTGCCAGGGTAGGGGGATTCGTGGGGGCGATGGGAGGACGGACGGTAAGGAGACAAGACATAAGGGAAGAAGGTCTGACGGCCATAGAGCTTTTTCTTCAATTCCTAATTCCGCGCTTTCTGTTCGTGCCTTCAAGGGATGAGCCACAGACCCAGGGAAACAGCCAGGTGCTGCTAGACGCCCCCATCCAGTTGTCAAAGATAACAGAAAATTACGGTGAGAATGAGGGAAGATTGAACTAGCTGCTCTCTGCCCTTGTCTCAGCCTCCACCCCCCACCCAACCAACCTTCCCCTGGAGCCCAAGACTCCTGGCACCCCTTTTCAAAAGAATGAGGATGTAGAAGCTAGCTGATGTCTTTACTGAGGGCAAAAGAGGTCGTTGATGAAGGGAGTAGAGTTGGAGACTTTTCCAAGCTCTTAGGTAGGGTAGGAAGCTTATGGGCTTTGGAGCTGGACAGACAGGTTTTCTTACCAATTTTGTGGCTTTTTAATCAACTGCGTGAGCTTGTAGGAGTTGCTTATCTGCTTCAGTCTCTGTATTCTTAATCTGGGAACTGTTTTTGTCTTTGGTTGAAATATGGGGAGGATGATAGCTATTTCTGGGATTGTAAGGCTTTCCTTTAAATGTCTGTGTCTGTGTTTGGTTCATATTAGTTACTCAAAATGTTAGTTTCCCTTCCCTCAGGGAGAAGGTGACTGCTTTTCTTATCGCTTACAGACTGTGGCACCAAACTTCCAGGACTGCTAAAGAGGGAACAGTCCTCGGTGAGGAGGAGGAAAAAAGGGAGGGGGCTGTGTCTGTGGTGGGGTGGAAGTTGACTGTCTTTAAATATTGGAGGGCTTTTCTGGGGGGTTCTGATTATGTCTTCCACTGAAAGGGTAACTTAAGATGTTCTTTCTGGGACTTCTTTCTGAGTCTGCAACCTAGGCTGAAATGGTTATGTTTGGACCTTTAGACAGTCAATGCAAAGAAGCTAGAGAAGGCTGAGGCTCGACTGAAGGCAAAGCAGGAGAAGCGCTCAGAGAAGGACACACTCAAGACCAGCACTCCTCTGTGAGTTTAGCACAAAGTGCTGAGAAGAGAACAGAGCAGTCTCTATTGGGATGGAAGGGTGGCCAGGAGTGCTAAAAGCCATTCGTTTCTCCCTTTGAAAGAGTCTTGGAAGAGGCATCAGCCAGCCAGGCAGGCAGCAGAAAGGAGAGTCGGTTGGAATCATCTGGCAAGAACAAATCGTATGACGTGCGAATTGAAAATTTTGATGTGTCTTTTGGCGATAGGTGAGGGAGTGGCAATGGGGAGGGGCGACGCTTTTCTTTTTCCAATTAAAGGAGAATTTGGACAGATGAAATGGGGCTTAAAATAACATTAGGTTTTTTGTGGTTAAATTTGTTGTACACCTGTCTCTAGAGCAGCACCCTTTTTCTTCTTCCTACCCATGCAGGGTACTACTGGCTGGAGCAGATGTGAACCTGGCATGGGGCCGCCGCTATGGGCTGGTGGGTCGAAATGGGCTGGGGAAGACAACACTCCTGAAGATGTTGGCCACTCGCAGCCTGCGAGTTCCAGCCCACATTTCCCTGCTGCACGTAGAGCAGGAGGTTGCTGGAGATGACACCCCTGCCCTGCAGAGTGTGCTAGAGAGTGACACCGTGAGAGAGAACCTTCTGCAGAGGGAGCGGGAGCTCAGCGCCCAGATTGCCGCTGGCAGGTAGGGCTCCAGATGGGGAATAACTGGCAGCCACGGTTCTTCAGAGAGTGCCTGTTTTAGTGCTACAGTCTGTAACTGGCGTGCTCATCCTAGTAACCAGCAGAGCTCAGAACCTGGCACTGTGGAGCTGTAAAGCCGTGTTCCTTCCACACTGCCCTCACCGCCTTGAGCAGGTGCTTCCTGTAGCGTGTTCCTGTCCTGGCAACAAGGCAGTCAGCAGCCTGCTCTCCAACTGCATAGAGTACAGGGCATTCCCCTTAGACTGCCCCCATTCAGGCTGCATGCTCTTCCTCCATTCCCACTTCAGGGCCGAGGGCTCAGAAGCTGCACAGTTGGCGGAAATATATGCCAAATTGGAGGAGATTGAGGCTGACAAGGCACCTGCCAGGTATTTAAAATTCCCCTTATATCCTTCAGATTTCATCTCTCCCTTCTGTCACCTGTTTCAAGCAGGTTCTAAAATTTCTTCACTTCTAGGGCATCAGTCATTCTTGCTGGGCTCGGCTTTACCCCTAAAATGCAGCAGCAGCCCACCCGGTGAGTGGCCCTTGCCATTTTTGGCTATGAACACTGGTGCCTGTGCCTGTGCCTCTGCCTTTCCTGGTGAACACCTACCCTTGATGTGATCTCTTTCTTTAGGGAGTTCTCAGGTGGCTGGAGGATGAGACTGGCCCTGGCCCGGGCTCTGTTTGCTAGGTGAGTCTCCTGGGCCTGTGTATGGATAACTGTGGAGGATGGGCCTTGACTCATGGGAGGTCACGAGCTGCTGACCTAAAACCTCAAGGTTTACATTCTTCTTTTCTATAGGCCAGATCTTCTGCTGTTAGATGGTGAGTTTGAAAGGGGGCACCCTGACTTTGGGGTAGGGATAGATGGCAACATCCAGGTTCTATCCCTAATGTATCCTCAATCCCTAATGTATCCTCCCCCACTTTTCCAGAACCCACAAACATGCTGGATGTAAGGGCCATCCTATGGCTGGAGAATTACCTACAAGTGAGTGCATATGGATGTTAGAGTAGGTCTGGGGAGGTCTGCCTCTAAGACACCTGGGAGGCTGGAAGCTGACTGCTCTCCCAATCTGGGCCTGCCCTCCTGTGACCCCTCAGACATGGCCCTCTACAATCCTGGTCGTCTCCCACGACCGCAACTTCCTGAATGCCATAGCCACAGACATCATCCACCTGCACAGCCAGCGACTAGATGGCTACCGGGGAGACTTTGAGACCTTCATCAAGAGCAAGCAGGAGCGGCTGCTCAACCAGCAGCGGGAATATGAGGCACAGCAGCAGTATCGCCAGCACATCCAGGTGTGGGGACAGGTGGGGCTGGGGGCCGCATCCCATGGGTGTTGGAGTTCGCAGGACTGAGGGAACCTAACCAGTGCCCGCCCTCATCCACCCACAGGTGTTCATTGACCGATTTCGCTACAATGCCAACAGAGCCTCTCAAGTGCAGAGTAAACTTAAGATGCTGGAGAAGCTGTGAGTACAGTGCCCTTGACCGGGCCCTGACTCCTAGTCTCTTTATCGCTGCCCTCATTTTGCGGGCCACCCTTTGCCCTCCCATTCTAGATCTCCCCTTTTCTAGAAACTAGCTTTAGTCTCCTCTTCAACGGGAAAGCAGAGCATTTTACACTGTTGTTGGGAATTAGTCTTGCTCCCCCCACAGGGCTAGGCAAGCACTAATTTACTTTCTCTAATCTATTTGCTTATTCTGGACATTTCATATAAATGGAACCCTGTAACATGTGATGTTTTGTGTCCAGCTTATTTGACCTAGCATAACGTTTAGATTCTTTCATGCTGTAGCACGTATCGGTACTTCTTTTTAGGGTCAGATAGTATTTCATTGGAAGGACATACGGCATTTTGTCCATTGCTTCATTAGTCAAGAGATATTGGGAGTTTCCTCTTTTTTTTCTTTCTTTTTTTTTTTAAAGATTTTATTTATTTATATGACAGAGATTACAAGTAGGCAGAGAGAGAGAGGAGGAAGCAGGCTCCCTGCTGAGCAGAGAGCCCGATGCGAGCCTCGATCCCAGGACCCTGAGATCATGACCTGAGCCGAAGGCAGAGGCTTTAACCTACTGAGCCACCCAGGCACCTGGGAGTTTCCTCTTTTTTGGCTCTTATGAATAACAGTGCTGTGAACATTTGTGTACAAGTTTACATGTGGACATATGTTTTCTATTCTCTGGGGTACATACCTCGGAGTGGAATTGCTAGGGTACAAGATAATTCTATGTTTAACTTTTTTTTTTTTTTAAAGATTTTATTTATTTATTTGAAAGAGAGAGAGAGTGAGAGAGAGCACGGGGGGGAGAAGGTCAGAGGGAGAAGCAGACTCCCCCACAGAGCTGGGAGTCCAATGTGGGACTCGATCCCGGGACTCCAGGATCATGTCCTGAGCCGAAGGCAGTCGCTTAACTAACTGAGCCACCCAGGCGCCCCTCTATGTTTAACTTTTTGAGGAACTGCCAAACCGTTTTCTAAAGCAGCCATACCATTTTAGATTTCTCCCAGCAATGTACACGGGTTCCAGTTTCTCCACATCCTTGCCAACACTTTTATCTGTCTTTTTAATTTTAGCCAGCCTAGTGGGTGTGAGTGATATTTCACTGTGGTTTTAATTTGAGTTTCTTTAATGACTAATGATGTGGAACACTGGGGGCTTAATCTGAAAGCAACCTTTCTAGAAATGTTGGGGAGGAGGAGTGCGGGGAGGGGACCCTAAAATCAAAGGCTTAGGTTTTTGTGACGTTGAAATATTTATCACGGTGTCTTAACTGGTAGGCCAAAAACCTACAAAAAGGATAACCCTATTTTTCAGCATATAGTGAACTAGAAGAAGGTACTCTAAAATAAGAACGTAGACTGGATGGTGGGAGTACAAGCTTTTTCTGAGTTTTCTCTGAACATCATTACTTGTGTAATAAGAACAAATAGAGTTAGTTTTAAAGCCATAAATCTAGTTTCCTCCCTCTCTCCTCAGACCAGAGCTGAAACCTGTGGACAAGGAGTTGGAGGTGGTGATGAAGTGAGTGCTGGGCCGAGAGGCTGGGGGCGAGCTCGTGTTTCTGGCTGCTCCTGTGTTCCTCACCACCACCTCCTGCAGGTTCCCCGATGGGTTTGAGAAGTTCTCACCGCCAATTCTGCAGCTAGATGAGGTGGATTTCTACTATGATCCTAAGCACGTCATCTTCAGCCGTCTGTCCGTCTCTGCTGATCTCGAGTCCCGCATTTGTGTGGTATGGTTGCTATTCCTCTGTTCATGAGCTGTGACTCCCCCACCCCAGCACGTGGTGTGGGTTGGGGCCCAGGTCCTCCGACAGCAAAGGGAAGTGGTGTGTAGGAGCAGGGGTTGGCCTGGGCCAAGGACTTTGCTGTGCTTTCCTGTGGAGCTAGAAAGCCTGGTTGGTGGTATTTTATGAATATGTAAAGCAAGACTTTATCTTCCTAGTCTCAGATCTGAGTTTTCTCCAACCACGGAGCAGGGAGGAGACAACATGGACTTCAGGGTCCGATTTCTGGTCTTGACTCTTGTCAGTTGCTAGCTCAGTTACTAAGTGGAGATAGCAGCTACCTCTTTTGATTCTTGGTAAGATTAAATCCCATGCACTTAGTAGGTATTCAACTGTCAATTCCCTTTACATCTTTACTAGTTCTTTCATTTTTCTGTACAGATTCTCAGTATATATATATATATATGTGTGTGTATATATATATATACACATATATATATACATATATATATACATATATATATAATTTTTTTTTTTTTGATTATTGAAGGAGTCATTGGTCAGAACCAATTCTCATCTCCTTTGCTTCTGTGCTCTACATGTGTCCACTCGTGGTTCTTTTGACAGGTGGGGGAGAATGGGGCTGGGAAGTCTACCATGCTGAAGCTGCTCATGGGGGACCTGGCACCTGTTCGGGGCATCAGACATGCTCATAGGTAAAGCCCCCAGTCCCCAGCGACTCTGTAGCTACACCTTTTTATGAGCATTGCGTTCCACCCCGTCTTTCCACCTTTATTCCTGCCTGTAGGAATCTGAAGATTGGCTACTTCAGCCAGCACCACGTGGAGCAGCTGGACCTGAATGTCAGTGCAGTGGAACTGCTGGCCCGCAGGTTTCCTGGTACCTTAGGGATTCGAGTCGAGGAAAGAGGGGACCCCTACAGCTAGGCCTACCTTGGGGTGGGGGGCTGAGCAGCGGGCCCTGAGTCTAGGTATAAGACATGGGCACTTGGAGGTAAGGCTAAGGGGGAGGGGGTGAAGGGAGGGAGGCGGCTCAAGAACCCACTTGATGGGGTGAGGCCTGTTCCAGGGCGGCCTGAGGAGGAGTATCGTCACCAGCTCGGCCGGTATGGCATCTCTGGAGAACTGGCCGTGCGCCCTGTTGCCAGCTTGTCTGGAGGCCAGAAGAGCCGGGTAGCCTTTGCTCAGATGACCATGCCCTGGTGAGCTTGGCCTTCTCCTCTCCCCACCTCGCCTAGTAGAAAACGTTTGTCTTGTCTTCGTATCAGGGGAGTTCATTTTCTTTCAACCCCCGTAACTGCCTACCTCCCTGGGTACTGCCTTCCAGCCCCAACTTCTACATTTTGGATGAACCCACGAACCACTTGGATATGGAGACGATTGAGGCTCTGGGCCGTGCTCTCAACAATTTCAGGGTGAGCGTGCCTTCAGACTGCCTGCTCCTCCCCAGGCCTCAGCACCCCTGAGGCGCCCCTGAGCGCCTCCCGGTCTCGTCTCTTTCAGGGCGGTGTGATTTTGGTGTCCCACGACGAGCGCTTCATCCGATTGGTGTGCCGGGAGTTGTGGGTGTGCGAAGGCGGCGGCGTCACCCGGGTCGAGGGGGGGTTTGACCAGTACCGCGCCCTTCTCCAGGAACAGTTCCGCCGTGAGGGCTTCCTCTAGGCCCATAGGCTGAGGGCTGTGCCTGGGACGTGGACTGATCTCTCAGACCCCTGGGCCACCATGTAGGCGACCATCTCCAGGCCACGGACTTCCCCCAACTTTGGGGACAGCCTTATTTCCAAATCTCCTTTTGACTGGAGCATCCTCTGCACAACCCAGGGAGCCCCATCTAAGTGTCTGTGAGGACTGGTCTTCAAGGGAAGGGGCGGGAGGTGCCCTCTGGTTATAGACACACACACACACACACACACACACACACACACACCCCACTGCCCTGGCTCTGACAGGGCCCCGGGTGGCTGCTGTGTAAATTAAATCTGCCCCTGCATCTCCCTGGCCTCATCTCTGCTGCTCCCTGGCAGGGCTGCAGTGCTTGTCCTCCACTAGGGGGTGTGGGCTCTGTGGTTTGGGGTGTTTATAACACTTGTATCAATCACACAGATGAAGCCCATGGCAGCATGAGTCTTGTCTCTGGAAGGAGACGTCATTAAAGCTGCTGGGGCTCAGAGGTCACCTGCCTGACTTCAGGTGGGCCAAGCTGATAAAATGAAGGGCAACATCATACATCACTGGGCTGCTGGTCCCCATAGCCCAGGCACAGCCTCAGCTGAAGGCTTGCTTTCTGCTGCCTCAGCCCCATGGCTTGTGGGAATGAACTGATGCTGTAACCTGGCCTCCAACTTCGTTTGTCAGCTGCTTAGCCCAGTGGTCTCTGACTTAGACTCACTCTGCTTCTCTGGTCTAGACCAGACAGATGGAGCTGAAGAGAAACCAAGAAACTATCTTTGTCCCCATTTTGCTTGGGTGGTTTCATGTTCTTTATTTTCCCTCAAACCATGTAGGAGGGACCTGGGAAGTAAAGAATTGAGAATGGGGTCGAATGGGAAGAAACAGCACTTTGTCTTCAAATGAAGCGATCTTGGAGAGGAGATGTTTAACAGAGGTTGTATGACTTATAAATATTGTTTCTTGAGGACTCAGCTGCTCTCTAATTGTTAGAAGACACTAAAATAGGAACCTTGCATTCCTGAAAGGCAATGGAGAAACCAGAGTCCACAGAAGGAGCTGGCTGGCTTCGTGGAGAATTGTAGTCACAGAGCTCAACCTAGGATTCTTAACCCCCGGAGGCTGTTGTGGTGTGTAGGTAGCTGGGGAAAGAACCTGTTTTGGAGGAAAGGAGAATAAAGATGGGAAGGCTCCGTTAACTACAGAGCAGGTGCTGATGGTCACAGGAAGCTGGCCAAAGGGCCGCCCATCAGCCAGCTGCTTCAACCTCCCTCCCTCTCAGACCTCCAGCTATGTGGCCAGGCGCATCCTAGAAGTTCTAAGAGCCTTCTCCCAGCCCCCACCAAACTCCCAACCTTAGGCCTACAAGTGGGCCAGTCAGGGGACACCTGGGGTAGGCTCCACACCTGCCTGTTTGCCAGGCTCTCAGCCTTTCCACCCCTCAATAACGTGAATCCCTCCAGGAGTCCTCAACTGCCCAGTCAGTGAAAACGCAGCTGAAGGGTCATGTGACAGAGTCTGCTTCTTTGGAGGTGGCTTTGTGTACAGAGAGCATAGACCTTGGAGTTGGGCCTGAGATCAAGTACCAGCCACCAGCACTAGCTGGGTAGCCATAGCAAATCGCTGAACCTTTTTGAACACTTGCCTCCTTGGTCTCTTGATTGGAATTTTGAGGATTAGCTGGCAAGCGCGTAATACACAAGCACTCACGGTGATGCTTGGGTGACCAATCTATGATTTGAAGACTACTATGTGAGAAAAGAGGTAAATTTTCTCTTGAGTGACCAGAGGTAGACCAGTTTGGGCTCAAAGGAAGGAAAACTTTTTAAATAGGTCAGTCTGCTTTCTGAGAGTGAGTTTCTCATCTCAGACTGCGCAGCCCTGCCAGGCTCTGGAGAAGCTCTGGAGAAGGGCACTCAGGTAGGAGGAGCACAAGATAGCTTCTGGGTTGGCTTCCAGTTTCGTGATTCCATGAAAGAAACATGAAGAGCTTTTACATACGACAATATAAGCCTATGCTGCTGGACTTCAGAAAGGTAGGATGAATGAACAGCAGCTGAGAAAGACCCCACAATAGGTGTGTAAACTGAACTGGAAATTTGGGGAGGGGGTTGGCAAAAGATGGTTGTTTTGAGGGATGGAAAATGTGGGCAAAGCTACCCGGCTCCATCCTAGAGAGTATGGAACAGGGAGGAGAGAGGATGGTGACACAAAAGGCTGCCCGTGATCATTCCAGGTAGCCCATGATGGCAGCTGTTGAGACCCTGTCCAACCCCAGCCATTGGGAAGCTGATCCTTCCACGGTACTGGTACTGTAGCTGCCCTGCCCACGTCAGGTCATTAGACCAATCCCAAGCTGGTGGGGCTGAGACCCTGCCTCAGTTTGCAGGGTCTTTGTTGAGATGCTGGCCTTCCCATGCTCACCGATGCCTTTTTAGACCACCTGTCCAGTTTCCAGTGGACCAGGGTGTCAGGGGTCTCTGTACCAATCTACGTGCTGCTCAGAGATGCCAGTCACAGAATTATTTATTCCAGTGTGCTATCACTGTCTTGAGATTTGCCTGACGTGGACATTCGGCTAAGCTCTCACTGGTTTCCAGGTCAACTTTAGCACAGAATTGGAGAGGAGGTGCCTTTTACCCTGTCTGGCCATGCCCCAGTCAGATTTGTAATTTTGTAACAGAATGTCCTACTAGGAGCTCTTGCCCCCGCCGCCCCCCACCAGACAAACCCAACAACACCCCCCGGCACCATAGCACCCTGGCTGAGCGTCAGCCCGAGCATGCAGACTGGATGACAGCCTCTGGGAGGTACCAGGCAACCTGGCAGGGTAGGTCCGTAACTTGACTGCAGGGCTGCGAGGGTTTTTCAAACCTGGAGTGATGGACTCCACTTCAACCCCACGTTCCTCCAAGTGGGTTTCCCAGCACCGTGTGCTGCCCCCATGACAAGCTGCATGCAGTGATTATCATCAAGGTGGTAGTTCCCAGGTTGCCTTGACATCCTTGAATAGCTTGCTCATTTTTGCATCTTCTATGCATCATCTAAGCTCAGTTGAAATGCTTGGTAAGTGAATATTTGGGGAAAACTGATGTGAGAAAAAGTAGAGAACAACATTGGAGGAAGAGAGAACAGAGGCAAGGAGACCTGCAGGGAGGCTGTGACCAAAATGCAGCCCTAAGGGCATGGGGTCAGGATGATGAAGGTGGAGGTGAGACCAGGAAGGGTGTGGTGTGCAGACTCAGCAAGAGATTTTGAGCACTGCCCAAATGAGGGAGGGCTCTTTTTCTGGGCCTGAGTCTTGAAATAAGTGAAAGGAAAGCTTTGGGACACGAGTTTAAAAAGGGATCCTTTTAAACCCTCCCTTGTTCCTTTCAAGACAATGCTAAGGAAAGAAGTTACTATTTATTGGAGTCTTTTGTAACAGGTACCATTGTAAGTGCTTTACTTGAACTAAATCAGTCCTTACAACCCTGCAAACTGGCACAGTTATTATCCCCATTTTATACAGGTAAGGAACCAGAGTTGACAGTGGGTGTCAGGGCTGGATTCAGCCCAGTCTGGCTCTAGACCTCAGCTCTTAACTGTTATACAGCTGCCACTTAGCTCCTGTGACAGGCTGAACAGTCCAGTTCTTAATTCCAGCACTTAAAACTCATCATTAATTGCATGAGGTAGGAGAGGCATGAGGTTTGAGCAAGCTTCTCTCAGGAGAGCAAGCTGATGAGTGGGAGGAGTACCTGACACAGGGGCTGACATGCTAGGTGCTCAGTGGATTGTTCAGCGATCCAAAAACACGGTATACCGAAGAGTTTCAACTGGGGTGGGTTAGCCCAGCTCTGCCACTGAGGGCCTCTTGGGCAAGTCAACCTCTCCTGAGTAAATTCTTACCCGTAAAATGGGCATAATGCAGCTTGTCCTGCCTGCTGCTTTGGGTAGTTGGGTGGATTAACTGAACAAGGTCTTGTATAAACTGAATAAATTTACTCATAAACTTTAAAATGCTGTGGATCCAAAGGGTATCATTTCATGGGAGAACTGATGAGGCAGCCTAGAGCTTCCTCTGGAGATATGGAATCAGACATGAGCACACAAATGCTCACGGCCATCATCAAGATGTCACCCCAGGAGAGCCACCCCACAGCCCTCCTTGACGGTTGTGCCAGGCATCAGAAAGCATGTGCGTGGGGCGCAGCGGAAGACTGCCTAGGGCCTGCTGACTTTCATGGGGTTGGTCAGAAATCACCGTATAATTTAAGCCCATTATAATATGTATACGTCATGCCCTGTTGGTAATTCTAGGTTTCTCTTTTCTTTATATTAAATAAATGGGTGGTTTGGAAGTGATTTCTGCTTTAATGTATATAGAGAGGCCTTTGAAACCCTAAATTAGAGTACGTAAATGTTTGTCAACAGACACTACAACATTTTTAACCCTGAGGAATGCTTCACAAATGTTCTTTTGGTCTTTTCCTCCCACTAATCTTGTGTTAAATGGCTCATGCTGAGTTAGCACCATTTTACAGAACAGGAACTCAGGGCAGAAAGATGTTAAGTGTCTTGCTCAGGTTCAGGTACCCATTTTTGTGCAGAGAGGGGCCAAGAACCAAGGTATGTGGGTTTCCAGCCTTGCCACATCTCTCCAGATCAGGTGTTTGCAGCTTTGTTCCACACCTCTTTGTACAATGGCTGACATTCTCCCGAGCATGCCCGGGGTCAGGAGCCCTTCTGTCCTCTTAGGGAAGTATTTGAACCTGGGATGAGGGTAAGTGACTGTGAGTCTAATTTTTAACTTATAGACTAGGGAGCTAGCTCTGGAATCATAAAGAACTGCATTTGAGTCTGAATTCTGTCATTGAATGGCTATGTCACCTTGGCAAGTGAAGCTACTCAGTGCCTCAGTTTCCTGATCTATAAAATAAGAACAATAATGGTCCTTAAACTATAGGTTTATTGTGAATATTAAATCAGATAATACAAGCAAGAATCTCATCATGGGCCCACTGGTTCATAAATGTTAGCCATTATGATGATAATTAATGTTTGTTGAAATCTTCACCACTTTACTGGTTTTTAGTGAGCTAAAATTTATGATGCCCTGTGGCTGAAAACCACTGTATTTAGTCATGGTGCCTCAACCAAACTGACAGGTACCTACACCTCCAACTTTGTGTCCTTAGGCCTAGAAAGGACTTCTTGGATTCCTCTCCCAGTGCAAAGACTTTTCCCCTAGATTCTTCTACGAATGTACACACGTGCCTCCTTGGGCCACATCTGAGCAGCCTGCCAGCCTGCCTGAGGCATACCACCATGTTTCATAAGATTATATGAAACAAACCTAATGTGTTAAATAATGATTATCTTCCCATTAACATTAAATCAAAAACATAATGTGGTACAAATTACAGTTTCTGATCACCCTTAAATAATCACAGTTGCCAACCCAAATTAGTTGATTCCAGCCCCAAGAAAAGAAACACTGTTCTATTTAGCCTGACCTCTCTTCAGGGATAATATCTCTGCTCTGGTCTTACTGTGTTCTCAGAGCCCAGGCTGGGGTGTTAATGCCCTGGGAAATGAGGGACTGCTACCTTGGACTTTCCAACGCTGGCTCTCTGGAGGCTGGCTGCTTTACCTAGAAGCATCTGGGCACAGATATGTAAGCACTCTATGCTTCACTGATATGGTCACGAATGGGAAAGTGGGGAAGGTTTAGTCTGCGGTGTTTGGGTGTCCGAGGAAACAGCATGCCATCTGACTTGACATTTACCAGAGAGCTAATCTTGAGGTTTAGCCTTCCCCTCTATAAAATGGGTACACGAGTCCCCTGTCCTTGGTCTGATTTACTCAGTATTCTGATACGAACACTATCCAGAGGTAAAGCTCAGAGAGCCCCCCTCCCTCAACAACTGGAGGGTTCTTCGCAGAACAACTTGTACATGCCTTCATGGTTTTTTTTTAGTACCAGTCCTCTAGACAGGGCCCGTCTGGAAGCAACCAGCTCAGGTCCAAACAGCCCCATTGAAAACAGCTGATAGAGGTAATGGCCAGAGTGGCCCCCCAAGAAACTGGAAATGAGGGTGTAAGCTACCCTCTGAGAATCAAACTGAATGATCAGCTCCAGCTTCAGGGCTGGAGAACAGAGCTATATGGCTTTGTCAAATGAGGTGGGAAGATGGGAGTTGGGAAGTCACTGGGTGGGGAGGGGAGGGAGGGAGGTAAGAGGAGAGATGCACGTGTCCTGAGTTTGATCTTCTTACCTGCTGAGTACCAGTGTATTTCCCAAAGGTGGGGTGCCCAAAGGACTTCTAAGAACCATAAGGGTCAGTTCTTTGATTTGAAGTTATTTGCATTTCAGAGATGCAAAAGCCTCTTCCAGTTATCTGTCTTTCATAAGAGATTTCTGTTGTTATTGCTCATATTTTTGCTTTTTGAAATCAAGGGTCGCCAAGGGAGTTTCTAAGTCTAGGGGTTTTCTGCACTTGTTAGCAGGCTGTTTTAAACTGATTAAACCTCCCTGCGGCTGTCATCCCATCAGGTTTTTATCACCTATGGGAAAGGGCGGAGGGCTCCTTCCAGAATGGTGTAAAATCCTCGTAAGGGTGTTTTCCTCTTCAGGGGGGGCCCTTTGTCCCCGCCTGCCTGGCTTCCAACTATCTTTAATCACCCCCCCACTCTCTGCACTCAATATCTTACTCACACTTTGTCTTAACTTTCCTGAACTTTTTTTCTTATTATATAAAGTAGCTTTATTTTTCTACAGTACCTTAGAAATTATTATGGTAAAAATTTCAACATCAGCTCTCTGTCTCTGTGTATCTCTGTCTTGGCATTGTATTCCCTCAAGCCTATTGAGCACGGGAGATTGTAAGCTTCTGAGGCAGTGGAAATATAGACAAATTCTGTGCAGCAAAATGCATCAGCTGCATAGAAAAGGTAAAATTAACCATACTCAGAGAACAGTTGAGTTTGCAGAACATGCTATAAGGTAGACAGTGTCAGAAAAATAAACAGACTATGGTGAGTGCTGTGAACTGTGTAAGCCTGATGATTCACAGACCTGTACCCCTGGGGCAAATAATACATTATACGTAATAAATTTAAAAAAATAAAATAAAATACGTCCATAAAAAAAAGAAAAAAAGAAAAAGAAACAGAGATTAGGGTAATTCCTGATAAAGAAAGAAGGAAAGCAGCATAATCTGTTTCAAGATAACTTTATCTGTTTGTCTATCTATCTATCGACTTACAAAAACACCTTCCTCCAGAAATAATCTCCCCTTTGTCCTGGATTCCAAGGGCACTTGGGATCCAACCCATTAGAGGGCAGAATGTGTTCTCTGCCTTGAGGGGGGCATCCATTGGGACTCCTGGGTGGCTCAGTTGGTTAAGTGTCTGCCTTTGGCTCAGGTCATGATCCCAGCCAGGGTCCCCGGATCCAGCTCCATGTCTGGCTCCCTGACAGCATTGGGCCAAGTACACGATACTACAATCTTGGAGAAGTTTTGTGGAAAGGAATATTCTTGTCTCCATAGCTACATGTCACTGGTATTACTGGACTGCATCCCAGCAAGTCCATAGGAGTATTTGCACGATTTGGTGATATATGTGGTTCTTTTGGTTGGAACAGCTGGTGCGGCAACTTTGGGAGAAAGGATATGGCCGAGCAATTATTTGGACATCCCTATCACCCAGGTTGCTAGTGATGATATTAGCTGTGCATTTCAAGGCTTGATCTTGAACTTAAAAAAAAAATGATGCCATATGTTCTTTTAGTTTGCAGTAGATATTTTAAATGATTTATCATGGAAAATTGCAAACATATACAAGAGTAGAGACACAGAACAATGAGCCCCATGTACATGATACCAGCTTCAACAATTAATCCTTCATGGTTCAGGTTGGTAAATCTTGTTTCATCTGTACCCCCATATTCTGCCTGCCCTGTGAATCCCACTCCCCTCCCTCAATTTGTCATGCTTCATCCCTACCCCAAGATAATACTTACAGTGTTACATACTCCCATCAGGACGAATGAAATGTTTAATTGCTATTTGGTGATAGTTTTAATATTTACAACAGGATAATGTTCAGTTTTTTATTTCTCTTCATTTTCTCTGTTATTAAAGGTTTTTGAATAGAATTAATAGTGTAAAATGTTACTCATACAGTCATTTTTTAGTAATCACAATTATCTTACATAAGTCAACACATCATAGAGATGTAATTTTCTTTTAAGAAATCCTTTTTTTATTAAGTTTTTATTTTAATTTCTGTGTAGTTAACATATAGTGTTATGTTAGTTACAGGTGTACAATATAGTGATTCAACAATTCTATACATTACCCAGTGCTCATCAGGATAAGTGCACTCTTGGGGCACCTGGATGGCTCAGTTAGTTAAGTATCTCCCCTTGGTTTCAGCTCAGGTCATGATTTCAGGGTCATCAGATTGAGCCCCATGACAGGCTCTGTGCTCAGCACAGAGTCTGCTTGTCGCTCTCCTTCCCCCTACCCCCTTGCAGGTTCTTTTAAATAAACAAACAAACAAACAAACAAACAAATAAATAAATAAAATCTTTTTTTTAGGTGTGCTCCTAATTCCCTTCACCTATTTCACCCATTGTCCCACTCCTTTCCCTTCTGATAGCCATTAGTCTGTTCTCTATAGTTAAGAGTTTGTTAAAAAAAAAAAAAAAGTTTGTCTCCTCTCTCTCTCTTTTTTTCTCTCCCTCCCTCTTTTTTCTTTGCTTGTTTTATTTCTTAAATTCATGTATGAGTGGAATCATATGGTATTTGTCTTCCTCTGACTGACTTATTTCACTTAGCATTATACTGTCTAGCTCCATCCATGTTGTTGCAAGTGATGAGATCTTATTCATTTTTATGGCTGAATAACATTCCAGGGGGTGTGTGTGTGCGTGTGTGTGTGTGTGTGTGTGTGTGTGTATCTAACTCACATTTTATCCATTCATCTATCAGTGGACACATGGGCTGCTTCCATAATTTGGCTATTGTAGATAATGCTGCAGAAATGCATTAACATACAGTTTTCTTGCCAGAAGTAAAATTCTAACCTTTTAAAAATAGAGTTATTGTTTAGAGAAGTTTTAGGTTCACCGCAGAATTGAGGGGAAGGTACACAGATTTCCCATACATCATGTGCTGCTACACATGCATAGCTTCCCCTATTTTTAATCGTCCCCATGGGAGTGGTACATTTGTCACAATTAATGAACCTATATTGACACATCACTATCCCCCAAAGTCCATAGTTTACATTAGGGCTTTCTGTTGGTGGTGTGCATTTTGTGGGTTTGGCAAATGTGTAACGACATATATCCACCATTGTAGTATCATGCAGACCACTTTTATTTTTTTATTTTTATTTACCTCTTTTAAATATTTTATTTATTTATTTGACAGAGAGAGAGAGATCACAAGTAGGCTGAGAGGCAGGCAGAGAGAGAGAGGACAAGCAGGCTCCTTGCTGAGCAGGGAGCCCAATGTGGGGCTCGATCCCAGGACCCTGAGATCATGACCTGAGCTGAAGGCAGAGGCTTTAACCCACTGAGCCACCCAGGCGCTCTGCAGACTACTTTTAAAAATGAAAAAAGTCCTCTTCTTTCCTTCCTTTCCCTTCTTGAGCACTTCAGTCCTAAAGCCGTTAAGCGAGGTAAAGCAAGATAGTTGTTCACACTAGAGTGGGGTCGACCTCGGGGCCCCTGAGCAGGATGTCAGAGCCTGAACAGAGTGAGGAGGGAATCTGTGTAAGAAGTTTGCCCAGTGGGAAGCATCAGTGCCCTAGTGAAGTGAGGACATGCGTGCATGGGAACGGCCTGTGGCAGGTATCAGAGACCCAACAGGGTAAGACGGTGTACCTGTGGCAACGGGGGTGGGAGTGCAGCCTGATGTGGAGAATCAGAGCCCAAGCAGGGCAAGGAGGGCAGTCTTAAGGAGGGGAAGACCAGGACAGGGTGTTGGACAAGGTTGGCATGGGGAAGGCCTTTGCAAGGGGGCAGGAGGACAGCAGCACAATGCCAACTGTGGGAGACCAAGCAGAGTACGAAGGGCATTGGGATGTAGAAGAGGGAGGTGGTAACAGGGGTATTGAAAATGCAAATAAATATATTAGGGAAAATGGGAGCCAGGTTTCTCAATGTTGGAGAAGGAAATGACCATATGGAAAGAGAAAAAACTAGAGCAAACATTGTGATGCTGGATGGAAGTTGGAGATACTGATGTGAACTCGTGGTTTTCAATACAAAGAGATATGGAAAGAAATACAGACTTAGGTGTGCAGGTAGCTCTGTCCCAGCTCTGGCTACTGAGAGGGCCTCGAAGAAGTGATACTCCCACCCCAATTGCAGTGAGCACACACAATGCCCAAATCCTGGCTTCTAAATAGCATTCTCCACTGTAAAGTCCCAGAGCTCCCTAGTGAAAAAGCTGCTTCTTGGGCTGAAGGAGGAAAGATAGAAGATAAGTCTAGAAATCTTATACTAGAAAGCATAGACCTGAGGAAGGAATGATTGGGACGTGTAAAAAGGACACAAAATTCAGCTTAAAGTACTTCTGCTGGACAAATTAGGGATGATTTCAGCATCGGTATAAATAATGATAGTAAGAGATTATAACCTCTGTATAAAATAGAAAGCCATGAATCCATACTGACATGTATAAATACATGAATAAATTAAAAGTTTGGTGAGGAGGGGCACCTGGGTGGCTCAGTCGGTTAAGCTCAGGTCATGATCTGGGGGTCCTGGGATCAAGTCCCATATTGGGCTCCCTGCTCATTAGGGAGTCTGCTTCTCCCTCCCCTATGGTGCTCCCCCCACTTGTGCTCTCTCTCTCTCTCAAATAAATAATTTTTTTGAAGTTTGGTGAGAAATGAGATATTTACACATTTTCAAATACTTCCACCCAAAACACTTATTATAAAAGGAAAATACTTTACAGTAGAGAAGCCTAGCAGACACTACCTTGAGCACGTAATCAAAGTCAACATCATCAATAAGGTAAGATCAAAATCTTGGGCCACCTAATAGGATGCAATCAGAAGAACACAGCATCCCTTCTGCAAGATTCCTGTCAAAGATGCCGAACCTGAATCTAATTGTGAGGAAGCATCAAACCCAAACTGAGGGACATTTTACAGAATAAATATCCTATACTTTTTTTTAAAAAAGATTTATTTATTTATTTTGGAGAGAGAGTGCAGGGTGGAGGGGCAGAGAGAGAATCTCAAGCAGACTTCCCACTGAGCATGTAGCTCCACGTGGGGCTGGATCTCATGCAATCACGACCTGAGCCAAAACCAAGTGCTGGACGCTTAGCCAACTGAGCTACCCAGGCACCCCTATCCTGCACTCTTTCAAAATGTCAAGGTCATGATGGTCAAGGAGAAACTGATGAAGAGTTCCAGAGAGAATAGACTACAGAGATATGACAAAATGCAGCACATGATCTGAATATTATTGTTATTGTTATTATTATTACTGCTACTACAGAGGACATTATTGGGACACTAGACAACTGGATTGGGGTTTGAGGATCAGATGGTAGAAATGTGTCAGGTTAATTTCCTGATTTTGATGGTTGTACCACAGTTATATAGAAGAATGTCTTTGTAGAAAATACACATTAATCAAAGGGTGGGGGTCTTTGTACTGCAAAATTTCTATATATTTGAAATTGTTTCAAATTTTAAAAATATTTTTAAAATATAAAAGTAATACATGAATGTTGGAACAAGTTGAGGAATGCAGTGGTATATTCAAATAAAGGTAACACCACCTGCCAGTTCTAGTCCTCTCTTCCATAAAGAAACCATTGCTACCAGTTTCTTATACGTCTTTCCAAACTTCATCTATAATCATATGAACATGTAAACCTATAAATTTATACGTATGGAAACACTCTCTCTCATTGTGCTAGCTATTAACTTTCTCCTTCACTAAACAGAAATCCTTAATTTTTATAACATTTTTATTTTGAAATAATTTCAGACTTGGAGAAACGTTGCAAAATGTTACAAAGCATTCTGCTCTTCCCCTCAGCCAGATTCCCCAAATGTTACCATGTTGCCGCATTTGCTTTATCATTCTGTGTATATTTGTGTGTGTGTGTATAATTTTTTCCTAAACTGTATGAGAGTAAGTTGTGAACATGATGTTCCTTTATTTCTAAATGCATCAACATGTTGTTTTCTAAAAACAAGGACTCTCCTTACATAACCACAGTACAATTATCAAAATCAGGAAATAAACATTGATATAGCATCATTATCCATAAAGTTCATCCAAAACTTACCAGTGGTACCATCAATTTCCTTTATAGAAAAAGAAAACAAGACTTTAATTGTCCTATCTCTTTAGCCTCCTTAATCTGGAACAACTCTTCAGTATTTCTTCATCTTTCATGACCTTAACATTTTGGAAAAGTCCAGGGCAATTATTTTGTAGAAAGTCCCTCAATTGGGGTAGTCTGGTGCTTCCTTATGATTAAATTCAGGCTATTATTTTTGGCAGGAATATCACAGGAGTGAGGCTGTGCCTTCTCAGTGCGTCTTATCAGGAAACATGTGATGTCAATTTGTCCCATTACTGGTGATGTTAATTTTGATTACTTGGTTAAGGTGGTATCTGGAGGTTGCTATGCTGTAAATGGCATTTTTTCCCTTTGTAATTAATTAGCATATTGTGGAGAAGAAATACTTAATTTTTATGTAATCAAAATTATCAATGTTCCTGTGTGTCTGCATAATAAATAAAAAATAACAAATAAATACAGCAAAATCATCAATGTTTTGCAAAAATGATTTGCTCTTTTAAAGGGTTTGGGTTCTTGGGGCGCCTGGGTGGCTCAGTCAGTTAAGTGACAGACTCTTGATTTCAGTTTAGGTCATGATCTCATGGTCATGAGATCCAGCCCAGCGTCCGGCTCTGCACCTAGCAGAGAGCTCAGTGGGGAATCTGCTTGAGATTCTCTCTTTCCCACTCTCTCTCTCTAAAATAAATAAATAAATCTTTTAATCAATCAATCAAGTGTCTGAGTTCTTGCCCACTGCCCCTACGTAACAGAGATTTTCTGCTACATTATTTTTCTTTTTTAAAACAAACAAATAGGGTGCCTGGGTGGCTCAGTGGGTTAAAGCCTCTGCCTTCGGCTCAGGTCAGGATCTCAGGGTCCTGGGACCGAGGCCCGCATGGGGCTCTCTGCTCAGCAGGGAGCCTGCTTCCTTCTCTCTCTGCCTGCCTCTCTGCCTACTTGTGATCTCTCTCTCTCTGTGTCAAATAAATAAATAAAATCTTAAAATAAATAAATTAAATTTAAAAATCTTTTTAAAAATATATTTTTAAAGGTTTTATTTTATTTATTTGTCAGAGAGAGAGCACAAGCAGGAGGAGCAGCAGGCAGAGGGAGAAACAGACTCTCCACAGAGTAAGGAGCCCAACATGGGACTCGATCCCAGGAACCCAGGATCACGACCTGAGCCAAAGGCAGATGCCCAACTGACCGAGGCGCCCAGACACCCAATAAATAAATAAAAATTTAAAAAGATTTTATTTAGGGCGCCTGGGTGGCTCGTGGGTTAAAGCCTCTACTTTCGGCTCAGGTCATGATCTCAGCGTCTTGGGATCGAGGCCCGCATTGGGCTCTCTGCTCAGCGGGGAGCCTGCTTCCTCCTCTCCCTGTCTCTCTGCCTGCCTCTCTGCCTACTTGTAATCTCTCTCTCTGTGTCAAATAAATAAATAAAATCTTTAAAAAAAAGATTTTATTTATTCATTTGAGAGAGATAAAGAAATACAGAGAGAGCACAAGCAGGGGAAGAGGCAGAGAGAGAGGGAGAAGTAGACTTCTGCTGAGCTGGGAGCCTGAGGTGGGGCTGGATCCCAGGATCTGGAGATCATGACCTGAGCTGAAGGTAGCCACTTAACCATCTGAGCCACCCAGGTGCCCCATTAATTAATGTTTTTGAGAGAGAGAAAGCAAGGGGAGGTGCAGAGGACGAGAGAGAGAGGAGAGAGAGAGAGAGAGAACCTTAAGTAGGCTCCACGCTCAGCACGGAGCCCAACACAAGGCTCAATCTCAGGACCCTGAGATCATGACTTAAGCCAAAATCAAGAGGTGGATGCTTAGCTGACCAAGCCCGCCCAGGTGCCACAACATTATTTTTCTAATAATTGTATAGTGGTTTTTTTCAGTTAGATTTAATCCAACTAGAATTCACTCTTGTATGTGTTGCTGTATAGGAATATAGTTTTCACCTTCTTTCTATTTAGTGAACCAGTTTTTCTAACATTATCTACTAAATGATCTATCCTTTCTTCAGTAATGTTGCTGCCATGTTTATTGCATATTGTGTTCTCATTTATATTATACAAGCGGGATAGGTTCTCTATTGACCTATTTGTTCTTGAAACAGTACCACGTTGTTTTGATTACTGTGGTCTTGTAATATGGTAGAGTAAGTCCTACTCTTCAATCTTCCTCTTCTTTTTTAAAGATTTTATTTATTTATTTATTTGAGAGAGAGAGAGAGAGAGAGGGAGAGGGCACAAGCAGGGGGGAAGAGCAGAGGGAGAAGGAGAAGCAGACTCGATGCTGAGCAGGGAGCCCAACGCGGGGCTCAATCCAGGACCCCAGGATTATGACCTAAGATGAAGGCAGTTGCTTAACCGATTGAGCCACCCAGGTGCCCCAATCTACTTTCTATATACCAACTTTACTAATTTGGAAACTTTATTTCTCTGTATAATAGTGGAGTAATGGGGCACCTGGTTGGTTCAGTTGGTGGAGCACATAACTCTTAAATTTCAAGGTTGTTAGTTCAAGCCCCATGTTGGGTGTGGAGCCTACTTAAAAAATAATAATAAAATAAAATAATTAATTAACTATATTGTATTAATATAATAATATTTTATAACATATAATATATTAATTATATAATATATGATATATTATAATATTAATTAATAACAATAAATATTAATTAATACATAGTGGAATAAGTTTATTATGGTTCAGAAAATATTCATGGATTTTAATTGGGATTGCATCGAATGATTAGATTAACTGGGGAAAGATTAACATTGTTAGTCATTAAGCCATTCCATCCAAGACAGTAGAATATCTTTCCAGTTATTTTCACAGACTTTCTGTGTCCTTTGAATTTTAAAGTTTTCTTTATTGAGGTCTCATATAGTCTTGGTTAAGTAAATTCCTAGATACTTTAGAGTTTTTGTCAGTATTGTGAAAGACATCTTTTTTATTGGATTTTTTAGTTGGTTATAGCTGGTGTAGAGGTATCCTACTGATTTTTGTAGATTGATCTTATATCTGGCTACCTTGCTGAATTATCTCACAAGTTGCAATAGCAACAAATTAGTTTTCAGATAAGCTGAGTAAATAGCTAGGAGTCTGATTTGTGGATTGTGGGGTAAAACTATGTTTAGCTTTATAAGAAAACTATGTTTGCCTTCCAAAGTGGCTGTACCATTTTACATTCCTACCAACAGTGAGAGTTCCTGCTTCTCATTCTTGTTGGCAATTGGAGTTCAGGGTTTTTTGTTTTGTTTTGTTTTGTTTTGTTAGTGTTGTTGACACACAATGTTACATTAGTTTTGGGTATAGGACTTAGTGATTGACAAGTTTAAACATTGTGCTATGTTCACTGCAAGTGTAGCTACTATCTGTCCAGTACATCACTATTACAATATCATCCACTGTATTCCTTATGCTGTGCCTTCTATTCCTGTGACTTACTCATTCCATAAATGGAAGCCCGTCTCTCTCTCTCTTCACGCATTTGGCCTAGCCTCTCACCCCACTTGCCTCTGACAATCATCGGTTTGTTCCCTGCATTTATAAGTCTGATTTTGCTTTTTGTTTATCATGTGTGTGGGTTTGTTTTAAGATTCTTTTTATGAATGGAATCATTTGGTATTTGTCTTTCTCAGTCTCACTTAATTCACTTAGCATGATACCCTCTAGGTCCATCCATGTTATCACAAATGGCAAGACCTCATCCTTTTTTTAAAAAAAAATATTTTATTTATTTATTTTTGAGAGAGCGAGAGAACACGAACAGGGGAACAGGTGCAGAGGGAGAAGCAGACTCCCGGCTGAGCAAGGAACCCAATGCAAGGCTCAATCCCAGGACCCTGAAATCATGACCTGAGCCGAAATCAAGAGTCAGACGCTTAACCGATTGAGCCACCCTGGTACCCAAGACTCGTTCTTTCTTATGGCTGTATAATATGGAATTGGGGGTCTTATCCATTCTAAAAGATGTGTAGTGGTTATTATGGTATTATTAAAGTTTAACAAGGCTCTAAAGCCCTGAATAACCAACCCAGTAACTACTGACTTCTCCAGACTCTTTCTCTCTCTCTCTTTTTTTAAAAGATTTATTTATTTACTTTAGCAAGAGAGAGAGCATGCACGAAGGGGAGGAGGAGGGGCAGAGGGAGAGAGAAAATCTCAAGCAGACTCCCCACTGACCACGACGCTCAACAAGGGGCTTGATCTGAAGACCCATGAGATCACAACCTGAGCCAAAATCACAGTAATGCTCAAGCTCAACCGACAGAACTACCCAGGCGCCCCTCCAGATTCTTGCTTCACCCACTGCTTGCTTTCAGGTCACCGACTACACAAATCTTTCCTTTATTCCCTGTAAGGCTCCAAGCTTTCTCCCTACTCACGGCCTCTGCACACACTGTTCCTTCTGCCAGGAATCTTCTCCACATCTTCTTTACCTAGCTAATTCTCACTCCTTCAAATCTCAATGTTCAGAGTAGCTATCTTTGACTTTTCCCCCAAGACAAGGTCAAGTTCCCTTATCATGATAATTGTATAGAAATGTGTACTTTTTTGTAGCTATTATCATAATTATGGTTGAAAAAGTCTATAAATTAATAAGATCTAAACAAATAGAGAAACATACTGTGTTTGGGATTGGAAGATTCAATATAGTAAAGATGTTCATTCTCCCCTACATAGATATACAGGTTCAATGCAATTCCTCTCAATGTCCTAGCAAGAATTTTTTGTAGATATAGGCAAGATTATTCTAAAATTTGGATGGAGGATTCCTGGGTGGCTCAGTGGGCTAAAGCCTCTGCCTTCAGTTCAGGTCATGATCTCAGAGTCCTGGGATTGAGGCCCGCATGGGGCTCTCTGCTCAGCAGAGAGCCTGCCTCCTCCTCTCTCTGCCTGCCTCTCAGCCTACTTGTGATCTCTATCTGTCAAATAAATAAATAAAATATTTAAAAAAAATTAAAAAAATAAAACTTGGATGGAAAATCAAAGGAACTGGGATAACTAAAAGAACTTTGAAAGTAAGAATAAAGTGGAAGGAAACAGTCTACATAATTTCATGATTTATTATATATCTAGAGGGATCAAGACTGTTTGGTACCAGCAGAGGGATGGACATATAGGCTAATGAAGCAGAATAGAGAACCCAGAAAGAGCTCCACACAAGTACAGCTGCTGATTTTTGACAAATTCAATGGAGGAAAGATGGTCTTTACAGCAAGCAGGAGCAATTGGATATCCATAGAAATAAAAACATGGATATCCAGAAACAAAAAATTAAAATCTTGACCTAAACCTTACAGCTCACAAAAATTTTTTCAAATGGATCAAAGATTAAAATGCAAAACTGTAAAACTATAAAATGTTTGTAAACTAACACAGGAGAAACTCATTGGGATCAAGGGTTTGGTGAAGAGTTCTTAACATAATACCAAAAGCGTGATCCATAAAAAGAAAAAAAGAATAATAAATTGAGGTTTTGATTTGACTTGATTTGTGGAGAAACTGGAAACTTTGTACACTGCCGGTAGGAGTGTAAAATTATTCAGCTGGTATGAGTAGCCTCAATAAATTAAACATAGAATTACCATATGACCTAGTAAATCCACTTCTGGGTATGTACCCCAAAGAACTGAAAATAGAAGACAGGTGTTCAAACAAAAAGCTTCATAGCAGCTCTGTTCACAATAGCCAAAGGCTGGAAAAACCCCAAGTGGCCATCAACTGATGAATGGATAAACAAAATGTGAATATTATTACAATGGAATATTATTCAGCCACAAAAAGGAATGAAGGACTGGTACATTGTACAGCATAGGTAAACCATTGAAAATATTATGTTAATCGAAAGAAGCCAGGCACAAAAGGCAAAGTATTGTATGATTCTATTCATATGGATTATCCAGAATAGGGAAGTCTAGAGAGAGAGAAAGCACATTAGTAATTTCCAGGGACTGAAAGGAGACAGAAATGGAGAGTGACTAACGGCTTTGGGGGTTTTTTGGGGGGTGGCAAAAACATTCTGGACCTAGATAGTCATGATGGTTGCACAACATTGTGAATGTACTAAATACCACTAATGGTAAATTTTATTTATGTGTACTTGACAACAATAAAAATTATTTATTGTATGTAAATTATACCTCAATAAAACTGACATAAAATATTAATTGGAACACTAATAAATGCAAAGGCTTGTAATTGAACTTTTAATGATGATATCAAACTATCTCCCTTCAAAAATACTCATTAGGGCGCCTGGGTGGCTCAGTGGGTTAAAGCCTCTGCTTTCGGCTCAGGTCATGATCTCAGGGTCCTGGGATCGAGGCCCGCATCGGGCTCTCTGCTCAGCAGGGAGCCTGCTTCCCCCTCTCTCTCTGCCTGCCTCTCTGCCTCCTTGTGATCTCTCTCCCGCTGTGAAATTAAAAAAAAAAATACTCATTAATCACACAAAGAAAAGCAGTAACACTAGAGTGGAAAAACCTGGCAGACATTACCTGTGACATGTCCTGTGTCAATGTGGAGGGTGATTTTGGACACAATTAACATTTAAATTGATGAACTGTAAGTAAGTAGGCTGCCTTCCATAATGTGGGTGAGCCTCACCCTAAAACTTGAATTTAACAAAAAGACCAGCGTCTCCAGCAAGAGGGGATCTTCCGGCAGACTGCCTTCAGATGACATCTGTACCATCCGCTCTCCAGGTTCTCCAGCCTGCCAGCCCACAGGGCAAGTTTGAACTTTGAAGCCTCCATAATTGGGTGAGCTAATTCCTTACAATAAAGAAGTAATATAAATATAAACATAGGACGCCTGGGTGGCTCAGTTGGTTAAGTAGTACCTGTCTTCAGTTCAGGTCATGATCCCAGGATCCTGGGATCAAGTTCCGCATCAGGCTCCCTGCTCTGAAGGGAGCCTGCTTCTCCCTCCGCCTCTGCCTCTCTCTGTGTGTGTGTGTCTCTGTCTCTTTGAATAAATAAAATAAAAAATCTTTATAAATAAATAAATATAAACATACACATTATAGGTGATATAGATCTAGGGTCAGGATCTATAGATCAGGATCTATCTATCCTGGTTTTGTTTCTCTGGAGAACCCTAATACACCACCTTAAGCACATGCTCAGTTACTACCACCAGTAATGGTAATGAGATGCATATCCTGATGTGACATAGTGAGAAGGGCACCACATCACTTACATGTTAATTTTGTTGAAAACAAATATTCTGAATCATGAGAAAGTGGCAGACAAACCCAAACTGAGGAACAGTCTACAAAACAACTGACAAGTATTCTTTTTTAAAAATGTCAGTATTGTAAAAAGACAATAAGAAAGAGAAACTTATTTTTGATAAAAGACTATAAACAGGGTGCCTGGGTGGCTCAGTGGGTTAAAGCCTCTGCCTTCGGCTCAGGTCATGATCTCGGGGTCCTGGGATCGAGGCCCGCATCTGGCTCCCTGCTCAGCGGGGAGCCTGCTTCCTCCTCTCTCTCTGCCTGCTTCTCTGCCTACTTGTGATCTCTCTGTCAAATAAAAAAAAAAAGACTATAAACAGAACTATCAACTAAATGGAGTGTGTGATCCTGGGTTGGATGGGGAGAGGGGGATATCTGTGAAGAACATTTTGCAACAGTCAATGAAATTGAGGTATTGACTGCAGTTTAAGAGCATTATTTCAAGTTAAGTTTCCTGAATTTGACAACTATTCTGTGGTGATGGAAGACTGTCTTTATTTTTCAGAAACACACTGGAGTATGTAGGGGTAGAAGGCATGGTGTGTACACCTATTTCAAATGGTTCAGGAAATAAAGTCTATTCTTGCAAATTTTAAAAAAGATTTTATTTATTTAGGAGTGCCTGGGTGGCTTAGTTGGTTAAGGGTCTGTCTTGGCTCTAATCGTGATCCCAGGGTCCTAGAACGGAGCCCCACATCAAGCTCCCTGCTCAGCAGAGAGCCTGCTTCTCCCTCTGCCTTTGCCTGCTGCTCCCCCTGGTTGTTCTCTCTCTCTCTCTGTCAAATAGGTAAGTAAAATCTTTACGAAACAGGCTCTCCGCTGAGCAGGGAGCCCCATATGGGGCTCGATCCCAGGACCCCAGGATCAGGACTGGAGCCGAAGGCAGACGCTTAACAACTGAGCCATCCAGGCACCCCTATTCTTGCAACTTTTGTTTAAGTTTTGAAATTATGTCCAAGTAAGAAGTTTAAAAATTAACTGTATAATTTGTTTGATGTTTTTCATGAAGGGAGGGTACTACTACTGTCTGGTTTCCTGCTATAGCGTCAGCTCTAGCACATAGGAGGCTACAAGAAATATTTATTGGGTGAATAAATGAATTCACAAACTAAGCCGTCTTCCAATTTGGGCTTCAGACTGGGGCTGGAGTTTGGGGAATCAAGCTTGTGACAGACAGGAGGCAAAATTCTTCTCTTTCTCTAAGCCTAACTCTTCCAGAGCTCAAATCTGAGAAGGTAGATGCTTCTGAGGTTTGGAGAAACAAGAGCACTGTCCCCAAAGGCAGGGAGGCAGCCCACAAGCAGAAGACAACTGAATTGTGCTTTGCAACAGGTGACCTGGATGCGTGTCATTTTTCAAGGCCATTTCCCTTTGGGTTTACCTTTCCCCGCCTCCTACCCCTTGGTGAGGGTTGTTGACATATTCCAGCTCCCACCTGTGCAGTGTCAGCTTGAGTAGAGGAGTGAGTTTGAATCCTCCCTCTTGGGCCAGATTGGAGGGCAAGCAGCACCTTACAGGCTGACTTGGTGGTGGCCAAGTCAGTCAGTTATATCTCAATAAGAAAACTGAAAAAAAAAAGAGATTTCAGGAAAACCAAAGAGAAATAAGCCAAGAAGTAAACATCAGGAAAACCATATTGTCTGTGGCGGTAGTTTAAAAACAAGTGTTCTGAGGCCAGACCATCCGAGATCAACCTCCTGGACCTACCACTTCACTAGCTTCTGATGAGCAAGTTACTTATCCTGTCCAGCCTTGGTTTTTCTCATCTGTAAGATAATGATAATGCCTAGTTCTTGGGCTGTTCTGACCACTAAAGGAGGTAATCCATGGTTAGTGTAGTGCCTGGCCTGCCGTAAGTGATTCATAAATATTAACTACGAGGGAGAACACTCACCTACTTCTACTTTCCTTAGTCCCTCTGGCTCCTTCACCTTTGAGTGAGCTGATTCCTCTGCTTGAAATATCTTCTCCTTCACTGCTTAGCTTCTATTTAGAACTTGACTTAGATGGCAACCCACCCACCATCACTGCCAAGTTAGGCGCCTCTCCTAATATCTCCTGTTAAAAGCTTTGTAATATCCCTTGTATCTCTCTAAGGTGGTACTCATCTTAATCTACAGTAACTGGGTATTCGTCTTTTTCACTAAGTGGGAGCCTTGCAAGGCAGAGGCTTTGCCTTTTATCCTCCACTCCCTCCCCTACGCCTGGCACAGAGCCAACCACTCAAGCTCCATGCCATTCCTTACCCCTGCCAAGGACCTCCTCCATCTCCTGGGGTTCTGAGCCTATCTGGGACCGTGCTGTCCTTTCCTGTCCTCAGCTGCCTGTCATACTGCAGCCCCACCACCAAAACCCCTCCCTGCTGGGCCTCAGAGACCCTCTTACTAAGCCTACAGAGCTCCCTCTGCAGGGGCCCAGCAGCCTGCACTGCCCAGCCGGGTCCTGCGGAATGCTCGGTACCCCTCTTGCCCTCCCAATGAACTTGCCTCAACTAAGACAGCCTTGCCAGCAGTATTTCAGGGCTGGCCCAGCTTCCCAGCAAAGCTCGGCTTCTACCAATGCCTTTTCTAGTCTTTGACAGGGACACCATCTTCCTGGGAGACTCTCTTACATCTCAGACCCTCTCAGAACCCAAGCCAAGGACCTCTTTTTCTATCTCCATATATTTAAATATCCCGAATGATTTCTCCCTGCAGCTTCGTGTTTGGCCTGCGTGGGTCTCATGTAGTTCTTGGGCCATTTGCACAAAAATGCCAATGAGGAGGTGGCCACTGCCTGGACTTCCAAGGAGACCTCAGGACATGGCTGGTCCTGGCTGGAGACCTGGGTCCCCCCAGATGCAAGTCAGCCCACACGCTATCCACTGTTTCTCCCCTAAGCCTGGAAGAAGGACCCTAACTCAGAATGAGGCTGGGGGCAGGTTCAGCAGAGAAAGGACGGGAAAGGTCAATGGAACCATGGTTCAGAGGGTGTGGAAAGAACAGGGCTGGGACCCAGCTGGAGCTCCCTGTGAGCTGGATGGTTCATTACAATCATGTCTATGCTTCCTGTACTGTCCTTGTTTATTTTCCACCCATGAAGTTCCCTGGGAAAAGGCCAAACTATCTCCATCATGTTAAGTGGTTTGAACAAAAGAAAGGTTTGGGGTTTGAGAACTCGGGGGCTCAAGGAGGCAGGGAATGCTCCTGCAGTCAGTATGATGATAGTGACCAGAATCAGAAGGATAGAGTGAGGGGAGCGGTAAGAACCCTGAGTCTGCCTTGAAAGCCCACTCCCACTGGCTGCCGCATTCCCAGCCCCCAGTTCTCCCCAAAGCTCTTTTTGCAGAATCTGAGTGTGCCCTCCTCAAGAAACCTGGCATGGGTGACTCCCAAACACTGTCACTTCCCCAGGACTCTCAGACTCCCTCAGGGATCTTGGGAGAGGTTTTACAGACTTCCCTAATCTTTTGCACCTTAACACCGACCAGCTGCATGAACATTCTGCCAATAACAAGGGACCTGTTTATAAGCAGGTATATTTTTTCCTGCGGATGCTGCAGGGATGAGGTGGGAGTAGGGGGTCACTGCTATATGGGCAGCCTCAAGCCAAGAGAAGGCTGTGCAGGCTGGAAGGCCTCACTTCCAAGGTGGTGGGCAACCGAAGGTAGCAGGCAGTTATAAGCCTGAGGGGCTGATGCTGCCTACTCTCTCCACCTGCAGAAAAGGCGGGGAGATATCACTGCATTGATAGGAATGCTGGTGGCTTGAGGGTGGGGGGAACTTGCTGCAGTGACGGGAATCCCTCCGTGGAGTGAATGGTCATTGAAGCGATCACGAGAGCTGAAGACAGCTGCAGGCGTGGGGGAAGGTTTCTGCAGCGATGCAGGAGTCCTTTGCAAAAGAAAAAGGCTGGCTTTGGGGGGATGAAGCGCTGGGTTCACTGCAGTGATGAAAGAGGGTCACTGCACTGAGGGAGAGCATAGCCAGGGCGAGAAGTGGGGTGATACTGGGGTAGCGGGAGTCGTTGCAGTGCTGGGGTGGGGGCGGGGGCCTGCAGACTGAGCCCACTGCTGCACTTGCAGAACGTTTCACTTCCTGAAGGACGGAAAGGGTGGGGCTTCGGAGGCCGGGGTCCCTCCTCGGCGGGGGGCTGTGCAGCGGCGGGGACGCGGTCCCTGCACTGCGGTGCCCTGTCTAGCTGGAGCGGCCAAGGCTGGCGCGGAGGCAGCACCGCGCCCGAAGCGGGGGCGGCGGGGGGAGCATCAGCCCCGCCGCTGCGGCAGGCGGGGCCGGGGCGGGCTGAAGGGACTGCCTTCCCGAGAGGGGGCGGGACCCGCACCCGCAGAGCCGACGCCCCTGCGCGGACTCAGAGCGGCCGCAGCGGGAGTCGGGAGCGGGTGCCGCGCAGGTGCCGGGACTGAGCGCGGCCCGAAACGCAGACGCGGCCCTATCCGTCCTGCTCCAGTTCTGGCGCCCAGAACTCCGCAGAGGACGCGACGGTGAGGCTGGGGTTGCCCGCCGGGGTGGGTGACGATCCCTAGACCCCGCCCGCCGCATCCCCTGACAGCTGGGCTCTGGGGCCCCCTACTCTCAGATCAGTTCCGCCAGGGTGGGGAGAGGTGGGTGCCCTGGATGGATCCCACGGAATCTCCCCGCCCCAACACCTCTCCTGGTCTTGCCTCTGAAAGACCCTGTCCTGTCGCTTCCCTGCCTCGTTCTTCCCACCCAACCCCCTCCAGTCCGGCCTGCAGCCCCTCTCTGCGGGCGCCCCAGTCAGGTGAGGCGCTGGAGAGGGAAAGGCTACGGTTCTTCCGCTCCCCCTCCCACCCCGCCCCTGGGGTCCCTCGCTGGGCTGGGGACACCCGGGAGGATGCTGGCCCTTTAACCCTCCTGCTCCTCACCCAGAGCATCTTCCACCTCGCCCCCCGCGCCACTTCCGACAGCTGGCAGCCGCGGGGAGCCCCGGGGGGCCGGCAGGTACGGGGGCGGCGGCCAGGCCCGGGAGTGGGTTAGGGAACAGCTGTGACCCCCCCCCCGCCTCCGCCCCTGGAGGAGCAGGCGGCGGGAGTGCTGGGCGCCCGGAGCGCCCGTTAATCATTAACCCTCCGCTGTCCGGCTCCCCGCGCGGCTCCGAGCTGCGCTCCTCCCTGGCTTCCCCGGTAACCGGCTAGGATGCCCATCACGCCATCTCCCTCTTCCCTCCCCTCGCCACCTGTCGGTCCGGCCGCAGCCCCCGGCTCAGCCCGGCGCTCCCAGGCCCCGAGTTCGGTTTTCGCGGCGGCCTGCAGGAGGGCGGGGTCGGGCGGCGGGACCCACTCTGCGGCCCCCTTCATCGAGCCCCCCTCCCCCAGGGGCGCCATGCCCGGCCTGTACTGCCCCTCCAGCTGGACGCCGCTGCCCCTCACTGACTCCTGGGTCCGGGCCTGCGCCAACGGCCCCTGCCTCAGCCTGCGGGCCCGGCTCACCTACCACAACCCGCAGCCGCAG
>LNAC01000194.1:2164578-2189031 GCA_002007465.1 Ailurus styani | reverse complement strand
GCGCGTCTCGTTCCAGCTGCAGAGCCGGCGACGCTCGCAGGCCGCTTGCTGCCGCGCTCTGGGCCCCGGGTGGGGGGCCTCCACGCCCCGCCGCTGCGCGCAGGGTGAGCGCCCCGCGCCCCCGCCCCGCCCCCGGGAGCCAGCCGCCCTCGGTTTCGCGCACCCGCTCTGCGTCCCAGCCCTGCCCGCGCCCCCTCCAGACACTGACATTTTCGTTCATTAATTCATGGCTTTATTCGACAGTCAGGGATTAGGCACCTGACATGCGCCAGGGCAATGTGACCCAGGCCTGACCTGAGGTTTGCGGCCCGGGAGACAGGCGCAGCAGGCAGTCCACACGTCTGTCTCCCCCAACTGGAGCGTCAGCTCCTGAGCGTGGGACCGGGCGGGCTTTGGCCATCTCCAGGCCCCAGCACGGAATGTGGCGCATGAGTGCTGGCTTGGGGAATGGAAGAGCATTCCTGCACCACATTTTGTGCCTTGCACTTCATTCTTTCATTTATTTATTTGTACATTCATTTGATTCCTGCACGTGGGATTTACCATCCCCGTAAGAGAGACAGCGTCTAGTGGTGTTGAGAGTTGGTGCCAGCCCAGCAGGTAGTTTGAGGCCAGAGTAAACTCTGGGCTGAGGCCCCAGGAATGTTCCAGAAGGAAGTACAGCCGGCATTTGACCAAAAAGAAGGGTATGACTGGTGAAGTGGAGAGGAGGGAAAAGGCACCTCAGTCAGGCGCACTGGTGTAAACAAAGGTTTGGGAGTAAGTCTGTTGAGCGAGGGTAATAAAATACCTCCTATTTGTAGTAATTTACAGTTGACAAAGTCCAGTCACTGATATCATCACCTCATTTGAATCCAGAGAGGTATGTAATGCAAGTGCTGTTCTCTGTCCCCCTTTTACACGTGTGGAAATAACAGCAACATCCTCTTATGTGTCGGACACTATGCATATATTATCACATTCCTCGCCAGTCTTTGAGATAGTTAGTATGATTCCCATTTCATGGATGAAGAAACTGAGGCTCCTCAAAACAAGAGAGTTACCAAAGGGCAGAATTAAAAGTCACAGAGCTGAGACTCAAAACCTGATCCTGTGCTCTCTCCCCTGTATCAGGCTGTCCCCAAGCCTCAGCTGATTAGGATAGAAGCCCCTTTCTTCCTTCCTCTCCCCCTTTTTTCTTTCCTTCCATCTTCTTCTTCCCTTCATTTATTCTGCAAGCTTTTCTCAAAAAAATGGATAAACGATTATTGTGGGTAAGGGCTATGAAGGTAGACTGGAGCCAGACCATGTAAGGCCTTGACTGCCGCTGTACACACCTGGTCATTTTTCCTTTAGCAGCAGTGACTCCCATGATTCCACCTGTCCCCAGATAAACCTACGATATGAGTAGAATGGTATGCTCAGTATGCAACATGGCTTTATGTCCTCTAGTCATCTTCCAAGCAGATCACTGCTCCTAAACCCCTCTTGGGTAGAAAATCCTAGAGTGGGCAGTGGGGAGCCCCTGATTGTTCATGAGCTGGGGATTTATGAGCAGGCTGGATCCCAGGCTATGAGAGATGTCAGTCCACAAGGGAGGGTCCTTAGGAAGATGACGCCCAAGGGTTGAATGAGTAGGCGGGGGAAGAAGGGCCGAGGGTGTGGGTCCCCTAGGATCTTGGGGGTGGTGCAGACACGTTCCCTTCTCAGCTCTGCATTAGCAGGATGTCACTACTTTTCCTGATGACAGCCAGATCCTTCTACCACCAGCCTGCCTCTCCTTCAGCCATCATTCAGTTCACGCCTCCATTCTGCATCGCCAACACATAAGCCCTGTGTCCCTCCAGCTCTGTAAAGTGCCCCTTGCCCAGGCTCCCCTGTGTCAGTGCCTGCTTTCATTTCCCATTTCCCCCACCTGCTCTACTTCCAGCCCCCTCTGACCCCTTTTCTCACTCATCGTAGGTCATCTTGTCTTGGATCTGGCCCAGGCCCGATCCACACTGGTGCTACCCACAGGCCCCATCAACGCGGCCGGCACCATGACGGTGACCCTGTGCAGCAGCCGGGAGCTGCCCTCCAGGCCTGATGGGGTGCTGCGTGTGGCTCTCCCCTCTGTGCTCACCCCGCTGGCCTCATCAGGCCCACCGGGGTCCCCCAGGCCTCCGGGGCTCTGTGACGACAGGTTGGGCCTATGGTGATTCTCTTCGTCCCTCCCTCGGCTTCTCTGGGTCTAGTGCGGGTGAGGGGGCTTTGGTAGGGTGCCCTGGGGGATGGGCAGGGTGGGGGAAGGTCTGGCGCCATTCAGCCAGAGGGGCTAGGGGCCTTGGTGGTGGCCCAGTGACCCTCCTCGTACTCCTTTCCAGCCCCACCAGCTGCTTCGGGGTGGGCAGCCCTCAGGAAGAAGGGCTGGCCTGGGAGGAGCCAGCTGCCCCTCGGGATGTGTTCTCAGGCCCTGCCCGCTGCCCTGCCCCGTACACCTTCTCCTTCGAGATGCTGGTCACTGGGCCATGCCTGCTGGCAGGTGGGTGCCCCTCCTGGCATAGCTGACAAGGGAACAATTCAGGGCTCAGGACTGGGAGGAACACAGGACCCCCCCCCCAAAAAAACCAAGGACTTAAGCCTGAGGAACCTCCAGTTTTGGTGGGAGCATCCCCTGGACACTTCTACACAACACACACCACCCCCTAGGTTCGTCAGTGTAATTTATTCATATCCATTCACCGAAGGGAAGAAAGATGATTAAATGGAGACCAGTCCAAGTGATGAAGTGGAGTTTCCTTGTGCAAGAAGTGGGGGAGGATGCTAAATCAGCAGCTGGCTGATATGTAACTGATCAGCCAGGAAGAGAACCGGGAACCCACCTCCCAGCCCACGAAAGCAGGCCAAATCCCGCCCCTCAGCCATCCAACGCTATGGATCAGGCTCTGAGAGCTGAGCTGAATCAGCCATGATCCTTGCCCACACCACTACTGTCTGGGAAGGTGATACTGGTGCTTCAGGACTGGCTTGGGGTGGGGCAGACATCCCCTCTCCCTGCCTTGCTCTCCCTCAGGCCTGGAGAGCCCCTCTCATGCTCTGCGGGCAGATGCCCCCCCTCATGCCAGCTCTGCCGCCACCATCTGTGTCACACTAGCAGAGGACCACCGCTGTGACCGGGCATTGGAGATCCTGCTGTACCCCAGTGGTGAGAGACTGGGGCACACGGTGGGCCGGCTCTGACCTGCTTCAGGACTACCTGGGTAACATTTTTCAAGTATAGATTTCTAGGTCCCAAGCCAGATGAATCAAGTCATCTGTGAGGGTGGGCCCCATGCTACAGGGAGGCTGGACTTGCAAGGTCCTCCAGGACAGTGGGACTGAGCTGCTGGGGTCCAGAGACAGGGACTTTCCTAACAGCTGTGTCCCCTCTTCCCTAGAGCCCCACCAGCCACACCTGATGCTAGAGGCTGGCAGCCTGAGCTCAGCAGAATATGAGGCCCAGGTGAGGGCCCGCCGGGACTTCCAGAGGCTACAGCGAAGGGACAGTGATGGGGACCGGCAGGTATGGCCTCCTGGGGTCCTGGTCTGGCCTCCTCCCCCACCACCGGCTGCATTTGTGCACAAGGAACAGATAAGCAGGCTCATGTTATAATGGGGCGGGGGTGGGGGGGGGCGGCTCTGCTCTTAGCAGGACCTCCTAGTAGCTGCCACCACCATCCCAGAGCGCAGATGAGTACTGTCATAGGAGGGTCTCCCTGGGATGTGTCTCAGAGAATGGGGGCTAGGACTGACAGGCAGAGGACAGCCACCTGCCTTTGCTCTTGCCTGTATTCAAAGGACTATGAAAAGGTGCCCCTCTGGGTGTATTCGATAGAAGCTGCCTGAGGGCTAGGTCCTGCTGCCAGCCCGGGCTGGGGTTGCACTAAGCCTGGCCCAGGATGACTTGGGGCTCCCACGCTCAGGTGTGGTTCCTGCAACGCCGCTTCCACAAGGACATCCTGCTGAATCCCGTGCTGGTGCTAAGCTTCTGCCCAGACCTGAGCTCCAAGCCGGGACACCTGGGCACGGCGACCCGGGAGCTCCTCTTCCTGTTGGATGGCAGCAGTGTAGCACACAAGGCCTGTGCGGGCAAGGCTCGGGCGGGCCTGGGGGTCGGCAGGGGGGCAGTGGGCTGAGGGCAGCCTCTCGGAGACACATGCACGCACGCACCCCACCCCTTACACTCATACAGACGTGCACCTCCTGGATTCCAAGAACCCCTCTCACCTGTGAAGTTACCTTCAGTCACACCAATCCCAACCCCAGGGATTCACATACCCCTCCAGGGGCTCTCACACACTCTGCCTCCCTCACACTCCAGGGTCTCCCTCCTAGCCCATCCCACACACAGCCTCACCCCTGCACGGCCTCTCCCAGACCTGCCACTGCCAGCTGCTCATTTTCACACAGCCTGGAGAAGGCAGGCAGTCTAGCATCCCCACCACTGCCCTTGGCGTCTGCTTCACGCTGCCCTCCCTGGCCTTCCCCAGGATGCCATTGTTCTGGCTGTGAAGTCACTGCCACCACAGACCCTCATCAACCTGGCCATGTTTGGTGCGGCGGTGCAGCCCCTCTTCCCAGAGAGCCGGCCTTGCAGTGATGTGAGTACAATCTAGGGATTTGTGGGGCCTGGTGAAGATGTCTCAGCCTGGTGTGACCAAAGCATGCCTCGTCTTCCCAGGACACTGTGCAGCTGATCTGTGAGAGCGTGGAGACCCTGCAGGCTGCAAGTGATCCCCCAGATGTGCTGGCTGCGCTCACCTGGGCCATGGGGCAGCCCCAGCGCAGGGCCCACCCCAGGCAGCTCTTCCTGCTGACCGCTGCCTCGCCCTTGGCCGCTGCCACCCACCAAAGCCTGGAGCTCATGAGGTGGCACAGGGGCGCAGCCAGGTACCGGCTGAGCCAGGTGCCTGAGACTGACCCCCGCCCCCAAGAGGCTCCTGAAGGTCACAGCCGCTTTCCTTCCCTCATCAGGTGCTTCTCCTTTGGGCTGGGACCTGCCTGCCACCGGCTGCTTCAGGGTCTGTCTGCCCTCAGCAGGGGCCGGGCCTACTTCCCAAGGCCTGGGGAGAGGCTGCAGCCCATGGTGAGCTCGAGCCTGGGCCCCATCCCCTACTCCCAGAAGTCCCATGCTGGAGTTAACCCTAACCCTGCAACAGAACCCAGTCAAACTGTGGGGTCTCCTGGCACCCTTGACCAGGACTTCTCTTCCCCCATTCTAGTTCCTCCCTCCCCTTTGAGATGCCAATCAGGAAAGGAGCTGCTGGGATTGTTGTGGGGTGCTGCAGAAGGCCAAAGGTGTGGGGGACGTGGCCCTCTGCCCCCCAAATCTTATCTCTTTTCTCCTGGGACCGAGCGCCATATCCTCGACAAATCTTTTCTCATCCCCAGGCTGGGCTGAGGCCAGGAGACAGACCAAACCCTAAGGACTGAACACTCAGTCCCCTTGCTTATTTCTACCCCCATTCCACCCCTGGACCCCAGCCTGCCACTGCTCCCCTCAGCCCAGGGGCTGGGCAAATGGCATCCGCGGAAGGGTGGCCTTCCTGCTCTGTGGGCTGTGTGGCACCTCTCTCTCCCATGTCCTCCCTCTGGCCACTCCTCCCAGCTGGTGCAGGCTCTGCGGAAGGCATTGGAGCCTGCCCTAAGTGACATCTCTGTGGACTGGTTTGTGCCCGATGCGGTGGAGGCGCTGCTGACGCCCCGGGAGATCCCAGCGCTCTACCCCGGGGACCAGCTGCTCGGTTACTGCTCACTCTTCAGGGTGGACGGCTTCCGGCCCCGCACCCCCGGGGTAGGCCTGGGCTCTCTGAAGTCCCTGCATGTCTTCAAAACTCTTCCACTCCCCGTGCCTCTCCCCGCCGGGCTCTGCTACTGCACCCTAGGCCTCCCCAGGGGCCCCACTGGGCACCCCAAGGCGACTGCAGCCTGCCCTCTTCATGAGGTCTTCCACTGAATTGTCCCAGAAAGTGTTGTCCTTGGCTTTGACCAGAGCTCCTTAAAGCACACAGCCACGGGAGATAGCTCTGGTATTCGCTCTGAGGGTTTTGTGGAAACTCGGCTCGTTTCTTCACACGGTGCCCTACAGAAAGCACCATCTGGATTTTTTCTTGGAATGCTCAGAAACAGATGGAGCATGGTCTAGATGAAATCTCAAACCCCAACTCTAGCATTTGATTTGGGGCCAGTCCCTTCACCTCCCTGAGCCCATTTCCTCAATACTGAGTCTTACCACAGGGTTGTTGTAATTAGAGGTCACAGTGCACCCACTCGGTGGGATACTTGACATACAGTAGGAGTTTAAGAAATGGTAGTAATTTTGATTTACAAAAAAGCTTTCTCTAGAAGAAATAAACATACTTCCTTGTTTTGATCCTGAGCACTATATAATGGAGGCTTTGCCTTTTTGCCTGCCTGCCAGGAAGCTCAGGGCCAAACCTGAGCCTCAACCACAGCAGCTCTGTTAACCTTATGATCAGCACGTATGCTTCCTCCTTCCTTAGTACTAGGCTTTCACTTCTGGTTTATTAACTTTATTGCCTCTTATAATGAGACATCTGCAATCCTGTTTGGAAAGAGGCAGCATATAACTACCTCCCGTTTTTTCTCCAATGCCTCTTCCTCTCCAGGGCCCAGAACCTGGCTGGCAGAGCTTGGGAGGCTCCGTGTTCCCGTCCCCAGAGGAAGCACCATCTGCCACCAGTCCTGGCACTGAACCCACTGGCACCTCGGAGCTGCTGGGAACGGGCACTGTGTCCGCGGAGCTGTCCAGCCCGTGGGCTGCTGGGGACTTGGAGCAGAGTGAGTGCCTGGATGTGGGGTGCAGCCGTACTGGAGGAGTGGGCCATGGGAGAGGCCGGGGCTGGGACCCGTACTCTTTGCCTCCCGGCAGGTACTGATGCTCTCACAGACCCCGTCACAGACCCGGGACCCAACCCCTCCTCGGATCCGGCCATATGGCGCCGCATCTTCCAGTCATCCTACATCCGGGAGCAGTATGTGCTCACCCACTGCTCCGCCAGCCCCGAGCCAGGTCCAGGTTCCACAGGCAGCAGCGAGTCCCCTGGCTCCCAGGGCCCTGGCTCCCCCGAGGGCCTGGCTCCCCTGCATCTCCCTTCTCAGCAGGGCTGCCGCAGCCTGGCCTGGGGAGAACCTGCGGGTTCCCGCTCCTGCCCCCTGCCTCCACCCCCGCTGGCTCCAGTCAAGGTGAGGGTCAGTGCACGTCCCTTCTACTAGGTATCCAGCAAAAGTTTACTGGCTATCTGCTCTATGCCATAAATTGTGCAGTTGTTACTATTAAGTCCAGCTGAAGACAGGTGGGTAAATCTCTAAGGATACCACGTGACACACTGTGGTGAGCACAGGGACATGGCATTATGGGGAATATCAGAATCAAGACAGCTGACCCTGTGTGAGGGAGTCAGGAAAGCAAGAGCCACATCCAGAAGAACAAGTAGAAGCTAGCCAGGCAAAGAGGGAGAAGACATGAGCAAAATCAGAGACAAGTAACAATGTCAAGTGAGAAATGGGGCCTGGAGTAAGATGGCACTGGGAGGGGGCCAGGGGCCATAAAGAGTGGTCTTGCTCCTAAGGGTGGTGAGCAGCCACCCACAGTTTCAGATGAAGGGCTCTGGGGCCAGTTGTGTCCACATGTGTGATGGCTGGGAGCTCTGCATTTCTTGACCAGTGGACCCCACTTCCTATGTGCAGTCCGGGGCCTTGAGTGCAGAGGTGCTGGGTCGTCGACGCAGAGCAGCTCTGGCTGGCCGGAGCCTCTCATCGCCCCCAGGCCAGGTGAACCCAGTCCCTGGCCGTCCCCGCCTCCCCTCTCTGGGCACAGCACCCGACAGGCCTGGCCCTGAGTCAGGGCAGCAGCTGGGACAGGGCCTGGATGACTCAGGTAAGGGTTGGATGGGAGCTGGGTTCTGAGACAACAGAGGGTCTCAGAGAGGTGGGGCCTAGGGTACCACACTGCCCCTGCCTTTATGGTTGTCTCCCTCCAGGAAACCTGCTCTCCCCGGCCCCTATGGACTGGGACATGTTGATGGAACCCCCCTTCTTATTCACGGCTCTGCCCCCCAGTGGGGAGTCGGCCCCTCCGGCAGAGGCACTGCCTCCCCAGGCTCCACGCTGCCATGTGGTGATCCGGGCCCTGTGTGGGGAGCAGCCTATGTGCTGGGAGGTGGGTGTTGGGCTAGAGACACTGTGGGGACCTGGTGATGATGGCTCACTGCCTCTGTCACCCCCTGAAAGAGAAGGTGCTTGGGACCAAGCACTCCATCGGCTGACAGCAGCCTCCGTGGTCCGGGACAATGAGCAGCTGGCCCTCCGTGGAGGGGCTAGGGCCACGGCTGACCAAGGTGAGTTGCTGGTGGGCCCAGCGAGGGCCCTAGGAGCCTATATAGGACAGAGAGTGGCAGAGGTGGAGGTCTGTGTGATCACTCTGTACCTCATTTTGCTCACAAACAATTTGAGGTGGCTCGCCCATATTGACAAGAAAAAAAAAAAGGGCAATAGGATAATAAAAGGGGAAAATCAGGTTATATTAAAGATATGCACACCATGAGGTTATATGCCCTTGTGAGCAGGGGGCCCAAAATTGGCAGGCTTCCTAGCAGCCAACAAAGAGCAAAATGTGATCTCCTTAATGACTTACAGGGCCTATAACATAAAATCAAATCTGTCATTCAGGTGGACTATTAAATCAAAGAGTGAACATTTCAGTTCAGTGGCACTAGCCACACATCAAGTTTATAACACTCACACGTGGCTAGTGGTTACCATACCAGATCATGGAGATCTAGAACATTTCATTCACCGCAGAAAGTTCTACTGGACAGTGCTGAAATTAGTAGACAGAAAAGGCATCATATCAGTGCTTCCTTTGGGTGGCAAACAAAATGTTCAGTTTCTGGGTGGCCAGAGGGTCTAGCCCTCCTAAGGGCTGAGGGTTCAGCCTAACTACTTGTCAAAGTTGGGGAGTCTGAGCTGGCTTCTAGAAGGAACTCTACTCTGTTCAAAAGTGGGCAGAGGGAAAAGCTACACAGAACACTGAGACTTGTTTCTATAAAGCCCTTTGGTGGGGGGGGAGGGAGTGCCCCTGCTCCCGTTCAGTGTGCTGCTCCCTGGTCTCACAGGCCATGCCCGGAGGTCCTGGCTCCGAGCCCTTCAGACAAGCAAGGTCAGCTCTGCCCCTTCCTGCTTCACCTGCCCGGTAGCTGTGGACGCTACCACCAGGGAGGTCCTACCCTCAGCCCTGCAGGTGCGGAGCTCAGGTAGAGTCCCTCTGGGTGACTTTCCTCAAGTGCCAGCCCTCACTTCACCAGCTGCCCTCCCGGTTCACCCCTGTCTCCTGTGCCCCCACAGAGCTAGCTGAGCCCCTAAGCACTCCTCCTGTGCCTCGGGGCCATCTAGATGCAACTCCTCTGCCCACAGCTGTGCACTCTAAAGGTAACACTTGAGTCGGGGCGAGGGTAGGGAGCAACCAGGCTTAGGAACCACAAATGGCACTGACTGGCTCCATTGCAGGACCTCAGGGAGGCTCTCTGGTAGGCGGTTGGAACCCGAACCCAAATGGCAACCCCAAGTCTGCCACCAGAAGTCCTCCTCGCGTCCCTCCCCAGCCTCCTTCTAGGCTCAGCCTGGGCGGGGGGAAAGCCAGAGGCTCCGACAGCCACCGACTCAGCAGCCCCCACCGGGGCCAGGCTAGTGACAGCAACAGTGAAGGCAGCGACCACGACTACTTGCCCTTGGTGAGGACTCGGGAGGTGGAGGGTGGCGCTGCCATGGCCAGGGCACTGTCTCAGCTCGCTTCTCCCCCCACCTCCTCTCTCCTCAGGTGCGGCTGCAGGAGGCCCCCGGCTCCTTCCGCCTGGATGCGCCCTTCTGTGCAGCAGTGCGCATCCCGCAGGAACGCCTGTGCCGCGCCTCGCCCTTCGCCGCGCACCGCGCCAGCCTCAGCCCCACCTCAGCCTCCTCTCCCTGGGCCCTTCTGGGGCCCGGTGTGGGCCAGGGGGACAGCGCCACGGCCTCCTGCAGCCCGTCCCCCAGCTCGGGCTCGGAGGGCCCAGGCCAGGTGGACAGCGGGAGGGGCTCCGACACCGAGGCCTCGGAGGGCGCCGAAGTGCTGGGTGGTGCCGACCTGCGGGGCCGGACCTGGGCCACCGCCGTGGCCCTCGCGTGGCTGGAGCACCGCTGCGCCGCCGCCTTTGGCGAGTGGGAACTTGCAGCCGCTAAAGCGGATGGTTGGCTGCGGGCACAGCACCTGCCGGATGGCCTTGACCTGGCTGCCCTCAAAGCGGCAGCCCGGGGTCTCTTCCTGCTGCTCCGCCACTGGGACCAGAACCTGCAACTACACCTGCTGTGCTACAGCCCGGCAAATGTGTGAGGGCCGCCCGCTGTTCCCGCTGGCGCTGCCCAACAGATTCAAGTCACTGCCACCCAGGCCGGCTTCTCGGTGCTGGGAGGGGCAGGCTGGTGTGGGCCTGACCCCCACTGCTTCTCATCCCCTTCCCAGAACGCCCTTGCCCTCACAGAAAGTGCCTGCCTGTGCTCTCTCTCTCCCACTCCTCCCAGCCCATGCCTTTTCCCTTCTGAGCTCCATGCAGTGCAGTGTGGAAGGGGAGAGAGCCACAGCCCCAAAATCCTATGCAATAAAGTGCCTCTAAGGACTGCCCAAACGAGTTCTTTATCTGGAGTGTGCATGCCCCTCACATCCTGGTGCAGGCCCTTTCCTGTAGGCTGCACAGAAGTGGACTGGGTAAGGTTTATTGGGAAGGGCACAGAGTCTATTCCCATCCAGGGTCCTACGAGTGAGCTGGAGGGGAAGGCAGGTGGATCTCAGTGGGCTTTCTTGCTGTGCTGGATGCTCTTGGGGAAAGGCTGGGGGCCCAGCCAGAGCTGCAGAAGGATGACAGCATGGCATATGTGCAGGGCTGCAGAGCTACAGGACGTGGACGGGTATGTGTTCCAGGAGAGCTCAATGAGCCCCAGCACCAGCAACCTGGAGATGAGAGAGCAGCTCAGGTTTTGCCCAGTTTCTAGGCCTGCGGCCCTTCAGCTCGCCCCCAACCCTCCACGGTCAGCCTGGGGATAGGGAGCCCCCTAGCCCTTCCCACACACCCGGGTTGTCGCAGCCAGTACCTGAGCAGATGTGTAAGCCAGCGTGCAGGCGTGGCCCACAGGAGGTAGGGCAGTGTGTGGAAATACCAGACGTAGAACTGGTAGTGGAGGGAGCGGCTGAAGCAGATGCCAATGAAGTTGGAGGTAAAGAGGGTAGAGATGATCTGTAGGCAGTGGTCAAGGCCAAGGGCAGGAACAGAAGGGCCAGGAGGGGGGATGGGGGTGGGGGGCAGGGAGGTTCCAAAGCAAAGGGGCAAAAGTTTTGGGGTCAGACTGCCCCCTGGCTCTGCCGTCCCGAGATGCATCCTTTTGGATGAGTTTCTTAACTTCTCCAGACCTGTTCCTCAATCTAATGTGGAGACAATGATACTAGGGCCATAAGTCCTAGGGAGTTTAAATTCATCACGTACAGGATGAACGACCTAAGTAAGTTACGTAAACCCCTTAACGTCCTGATTTTGTCATCTATAAAATCAGCAGCAGCAGCAGCAGCAGCAGCAGCATCAAACACCTCCCTATTTCAGAGTTTCTTGCAAGCTTTCAATGTTAGAATGTATGTAAATCTCTTAGGACAACACCAGGTAGAGAGTGAGTGCTTATAATGATAAGTCAAATAATATTTAGGATTAAGAATAAAATACACTTACATATGTGAAGTGCTTAGCACAGTGGCACAGGGTGGTGGAGGGAACAGCTCTGCTCCCACGAACAGGGCCTGTAGCTATTACCAGTACCTCCTTTTCCCTCCCCCAGGTCACCAGCCATCCAGGGCTGACTGACCAGGACCCCACGTGTACCTGGAGAGGGCAAGACTTACCTTCCCATGGTTTAAAGGATATGATTGGGTGTGAGGGGCTGCGGTGGAACCTTCCTTTTGGAGGGATCCTTTAGCAGCGACAGGATACTTTCCCCTGTCCTGGGGAGAAGTCATTCACACATTTATCAAGCCCCAATCTTAGGGCAGGCTCTAGAATCACCCACATGAACTCAACATCTCCCCCAAGGAGGCCCTCCATTCTTCCCCCAACTCTGCCCATGACACTGCTCCCCTTTCTCACCTGTGCCACCTGCAGAAGGCAAAGAGAAAGAGCAAGGTGAGGTGGGCGGCCAACAGTGCCAGGTGGAAGGCACGATGCAAGAAGAGGGCCTCAGGGAGAAAGCGCCAGTTCACTGTCCAGCGGAAGAGAAACTGGCGGCCAAGGTCAAAGGAACGGGATAGGTAGCCAATGGGGTTCTCCAGCAGGAACGGCAGCCCCAGCACCACCTGAGGATACATGTGATATCAGCAGAGGTGCCCAGGCTCAAGCTGAGCCTTCCTACTAATCATCGAGGGGAGTGGACAGAGGGCATAGAGGCGGGTACCTGAAGGACAGCACAGATGCCCAACTTGGGGAGGGCTCCCCGGAAGCCAAACTGCATGAGGAGAAGAAATAGCAGCCCAGGGGCGAAGAGTAGCACATTCATCTTCACGGAGACTGCCAGGCTGGGGTAGGTAAGGGAGATGAAGCGGGGAGATCAGCTCCAGAGCCATTCATCCCACCCAAAGATGTATCTTCCCCCTGACACACACACACAGCAACTCCTCCCCTCCCCTGCCAGCAAGTTTCAGGATGGAGCCCATACTCAGAATTGCTGGAGGGAGGGTAAAGCAGTCTGGGAGGAGGCTGAGGGTAAGGGGCAGACACCAAGTCTCTATGCTCAGACTGGGCCAGCAAATACATATTTATAGAGTATTTAGAATGTGCAAGGACTAACTCCAACAAGAGATGCTGTCTAGAAGGATAAGAGGATGGGTAGAGGGCATGTGTGTCTTTGGGAGATGGGGGCAGAGACTCTTTACAGATCCTAGACTTGTCTAGTGGGGCACTGACTGACCCATATTGTCTGATTACTCCCTTACTTCCTCTGCTGCAGAAAACTGGGGGAGGAAATGGTGGAAAATACAGAATGAGAGAGGAGGGAGAAGGGAGGGGTGTTGACCTGAAACAGCAGCAGCCCCAGCCCCAGCGCCGGGCCAGCAGGAGGTTGATACTGAGGAAGAGCAGTGCCATGGCCACCGGGTCATTGAAGAGCCGCAGCACGAAGATGGAGTGGACGCGGTACGAGGCGCAGCACATGAAGAAAAAGACGAAGGGAGGTACCTGAGCAGTGGGCACAGTGGGGAACAAGGTCAGCTCACCAACCCTGAGCATCCCTACTCCCCAGCACTGCCAACTGGAGCCCCCTGCTCCCAGGAGCATGGACTCACCTTGCAGGTCTGGTGGTAGATCAAGAAGACAAGCAGCAGAGTAGCCAGGTAGAGCACAGCAAAGATGTGCTGGGCCATGCGGATGTCCGTGCCCCGGCCAGTGGCATAATATAGCCCCATAAAGATGTACACAAAGCCAGCTGGGTACCTGGAAGAGGAGTCTGGGTCAGGCTGCCCAGCCTGGTATCCAGGCAGCCCCTCAGGTCCTCACTGAACTCCATCACCACTCACACAAGAGGTCCAGTGTCACCCCGCAGTTGGGTGTAGTCGTAGGTGCCGTTGAGGACACCCTCCACCTGGGCCATGTAGGCCTTCCAGTCAATCTCTGTATCTGGAAAAGGGCAGGATGGTATGGTTACTTCCAAGTTCAGAACCTGTCTGCCCCCACACCCCTCCAACCCCTCAAAACACAGAGTTCCAGCTCTTTCCCAGGACTTCTATCACAAACCCTTATCTCACTGCCTATCTGGCATTCTCTGGGTGAACATAAGCATCTCAAATTCAGCATCCCTGTAAATGAACTCCAATCGTCCATTCTAAATCTGCTCTCCTTCCCGGGTTCCATGAACAGCACCATCAATCTCCCTGCTGCCCAAGTCACAAACCTGGGTAACATCTTCCACACTTAACTTCTTTCTCATTTTCAACAGCCAGTCACCGAATCCTGCCTATTCTCCATCCTAAATAACTCTACTATCTCTCATCCTTTTCTGCTCTGACATTACTAATATTTGGACCTAACATAATCTCTAGCTTCAATGATGCAACAGCTTCCTAATTCGTTTCCCAGCTTCTACTTTTACCCTACTACAATGTATTTCCCACCCTGCAACCATGGTGCTCTTCCTATAATAGAAATCATGTCAGATCACTCTGCTTAAAACCCTTCAATGATTCCTCAAGGCTCCTAAGCCAAAGACCAAGTCCTATCATTCTCAATTTTAGAAAAGGAACCTATGAATTAGTGAGGTTAAGCGACTAGTTCAAGATCAGTGAGCTAAGAAGGGTAGAGTTGAGATTGGAACTCCATGAGGTCCTAAATTCTTAACCACCATGCTAATTATCTCCTTAACACAACTTACAGACTGCTTCACGATCTGGTCTCAACTTCTACAATCTCATATCTCACTGCTATCCTCACCTGAATTGTGTTCCAGCTCTAAAAAAAATTTTAGTTCCTCAAAGGAAACAGACTCTCTCTTGACTGGAGGTTTTAGTTACAGGATTCTCTGCCTAGAGTGCTCTTTCTCTTCCCCCTTTTCTCTCTTTCCTCAACTAGCTTGCTCTTACCCTTCAAGGGGGACTCAAGTCTGGCTTAAGTGCGTTCTTGTGTCCTTTATGCTCCCTTTCTTCCTACTATCATGATGAGTATGATCCATTATCATTTTCTATTAACTTCTTTTTGTCCAGGCCCATACACCCAAATAGGAAATGTGTCTACTTTTTCACCACTGTACCCCCCTGGGCACCTAGCAGAGTGTTAAGCATACAATAAACATTCAATAAGTATGTGTTGAATTAATCATCTTTAGCGAGAAAGCCTTAAGCCCAGTGTCTAGATTCAGCCCAGAAAGGAGCCCCCAATAACACCCAAAGGACTCAATGGTCACAAAATGCCACTGTTGACAAGAGACTTTGAGACCTCAGAATTGAACAGATGAGAAAATCCGGACCCAGCACGGGAAGGCCCATGTCCAAAGCAACAGAGACAAGAAGGAGTAGCAGTATATTAACTCGGATCCGAGTCTTTTGATCTCCAGGCTGGTTTACTTTCTTAACCTGGCAGGCTGTATGGTCAGGGCAGAGGGCCAATCTCTAGGGTCGCCCCTTCCATCATCGGGGAGGGAGTAAGACAGGGTTTGCTTTTATGCAGCAGGCTTGGGCCCTAGGTAAAAATTATCATCTGCAATTGATGACTGGCTCTGGGGTCTGGATTTCAGCTCCGAATCTTGGTCCCCATTTGGGTCGGGGAGTCGGGTTCCCCCTCCCTACCCTCCCCTCCTCCTCGGCGCACTCACATGCCACCCTGTGAATGACCCAGAAGGTGATGCCCACCTCCGCCAAGCAGAGGCAGGCGGCCACCAGCAGCGTGTAGCGCGGCTCCAGCAGCAGTAGGCGCCGCTCTTGCCAGGCGCGCCGCAGCCATTGTCCGCACAGTCCGGCAGCCCGAGCTGCTGGACCAGCTCGGCCGCGTTTCCGTAAGCCTGCCGCCATTTTGACGGTGCGCCGCTCGAGTTGGCCCGCCACCCCGGAAGCCCGACCCCTCGGCACTTAAGTTCCGCTCCCCGAGCCGGCTGTCCCGATCGTCCCCATTGATCACTGTCCGGTTTCGGGTCCTATTTAGTCCACTAAAATTCACTTCTTCCACGTCTTTTCTGATGCACTACACACACTCCAGACGTGCAGAAATAGGCTTACTCCTCAGTACATTCTTGATTCTGGGCACACAGGCGCTAAAGTAGACCGAACATTTGCCCAGAAAAGCAACATTCCTGTTCGTGTTTTCCCCTGCTTGGCATCACACTTCGTCTCTGTTTCATGCCAGGCTCTCCTGAAAGGCAAGACCTGGGGCCGCGCCCCACCTGCCTCCTCTCAGAGCCTTCCGCGTGCTCAAAACTGGGTAGAAACGAATCTTCCCTTAACTTTCAGACTTCTTAATGGAAAGAGACGACCAAACTGAAAATAAGCAGTGATATGACGAGTGAGTGCGACACTATGAGTTTGGCTCTCAGAAGTGAAGGAGCAGTACAGTTGGAAGAGTCCAGTTCTGAACGATAGGATTTTCCCACCCGGAGTATTCATCAAAGAGCGCTCACCAGAGGACGGAAGTTCCACGTGTTTGTGTTGAGCAACTGCGGGTGGTGGGCGGAGACACAAGGGCCACGCCTCCCGAGTGATACCGTGCCTATTGGCTACATGGGGCGCCAAGCCCGGTCCAAAGGCGCTGGCGGTGTGCCCTGGCGGCCCTGCAGCTGCAAGCATGGCCTCTCCACCCACCCCAGCGCCCCCGCCGGAGATACCAGAGCAGAACTGCAGGTACCGCGAGGTCCAGTACTGGGACCAGCGCTACCGGAATGCAGCTGACTCTGCCCCTTACGAGTGGTTCGGGGACTTTTCCTCCTTCCGTGTCCTCCTGGAGCCTGAGCTGCGGCCCGAAGACCGTATCCTCGTGCTAGGTGGGTAGTCTCGGCGCTCCCTACCCCGATGGAGCGGGCTGGAGCCGCTCCGGCCCTGTCCGCCTTCCTCGAATCTGTTTGTCCCTCTCGCGAGCCAAGATCCAGTACCTTCAGAATCTCGGCAGTATTTGGCCAGGGTGACGGGAGCCAAGAGATTCTTAGTCCAAGCTCCGCCCCCCGCCGGAGAAAGACAGTTTCTGAGTCTGAGTTTGTAGGTATTCTAGGACCCTGGTCCGGACCCTCGGGGAGACAGCCTCGAGTACTGGAGAGCTCAGAGAACCTAGTTCAAGTCCCAGTGCTAGTTGGCAGTATGACTTAGGACAAATGGTGAACCCATTTTGAGCTTCAGATTCACTTCTAGAAATGGAACTGCGAGCTCAAGTCGGATAAGAACGTTCAGGCACCTGGAGCACAATGCTTAGCGTTTATCTATTAGCGCCAATGGGCACCGGAAGCCACTGTCACCTAGGGAGACCTCTCCACACTCCCAGCACTAGCTGACACTTGGTCCTGTGTCCCCGGGGCAGTGAGGACGAGGACAGCGCCCTCTGAGGTCGGATGGGAGATTGCAGCCAAGATTGGTGGGATTCTCCGCAGCGAAAAGTACAAATGCAGGGAATTAAGGTGGGCTCAGAGAGGCCCAGCTGCGCCCTGGGGTTCTTTCTCTCCCACTACCAGCCTTGGGGGTTCCAGTGAAGTTTGAGCAACAGGTTTACTTCCAATTTAGTTTTTATTTTGGTATTTGTAAAAGCATGTGTATGTTTAAATGAAATATTTCATATTTACGAGACATCTATAGTATAGTATGTGTGTAAAGTATAAATAATCTAATGCATTCGTACATCCTACTCAATTTGAGAAACAGAACATTCCTAGGACTGGAAAGGACGTATAACCTAGTGCTTAAGAACTTGGACCCTCAAGGTAGTTAATTATGTTGGAATCTTCGCTTATGTAACCTTAGCTGTAGAGTCATGGGTAAAAGCATAGAATCTTAGCTGTGGAGTCATGGAAAAAACACCTCAATTTCTGCACCTTCATTTCCTCAGGCTTTAAAAAGTAAGAGTACTTATTTCTTGGCTTTTTTAAATGATTAAGTATGAAAGATATCTAGGACAATGCCTAACAAAATAAAAGGACCATGTATATTCACGGTTTTCTGTGTGGTCCCCCCAAATCCCTTCTCCACAGTGGTTAAAAACTCTCTTGAATTGTGTGCTTTAAAACCATCGTATTTATTTATAAATTTACCATAGATCTCCTATGTTTTTCAAGCTTTGGTGTCCATCAAAATCACCTGGAAAGGTGGACCCTACCCTGAGATTCTAGGGATGGTCTAAGGTGGGCCTCAGGATTCTGCAGTTTCACCAGGCCCACAACTGATTCTCATACTGGTGATTGGCAGAATAACACTGCCTTAAAATCTGCTTGACCAGGAGGTAACCTTTTCTGGATAGTGGGGAGAAAAGTCGAAAAATCAGAGGAAAACTTTCCTGGCAAGAGTCCCCAAATCTAAGAACGGGACCTACAACTTGGGAGTACCTTATGTTACATTCCACCTCAACAAATATAAGTTGAGCACTTGGTAGGTGCTAGAGAGTGTGCTGGGCCCCTTCTAACATATGTAGTCCTCATGACAACCCATAGAAGTGAGTGGTAATTATTAGAAGACTTACTCTCAGTTAGGAGTCGGTGAAGTTTTTCTGAAAATGGCCAGGTAGGAAGTATCTTAGGCTTTGCAGCCTATTTAGTTTCTGTCACCATTACTCAGGACTGCTGCTGTACTGGAAAAGCAGCCACAGACAAATACATAAGTGAATGATACATAATAGCTGTGTAGCAGTGAAACTTTATAGAAACAGGTGGCAAGCTGGATTTGGTGACCTTGCTCTAGGTCATTGACTCAGGTTGGATTCCCCAGAGGCAAATCCTCAGGTGAAGATTCATGTCTCAGTCATTTATTAGGAAAGTGGTCGCAGGAGAAATTGGTAAGTGAGGGAACAGGGAAGGGGAAAAGGCCAAGCAGGATTGTGATCATGGGCAAAGCCTCCCTGAGGGTAGTTTCCGCCCGAAGTGTCAGAGATGCAATATGTCAGAAGCAAACACATTCCCAAACCTAGGAGCACTCCAAGGGGGATCAGTCAGAGCACTGACAGTGTCCACTACTGTCATGCAGCATGTGAGTGATGAAGGGTGCCATCTGACTCCAGAGCTTCTGTTTCTCTTGTTGCATGACACAGATGGGCGTAGAGAGGCATCTGAACTCTGTTGAGACTGATAAAATGGCCACATTGTGAATGAAAGCCTAATGGTAATGCTGATGTAGCTAAAGACAGAATATCACTACTGAAGGTGAGTAGACTTCTTAAAAACTGGGAGACAGTGAAGCATAGTGGTTTAAGAGCTCTGGTTCTGGTGTGAGACAGACCTGTATCCAAATTCTGGCTCTATCATCGATTATGTGACCTTGGGAAAGTTCTTAACCACTTTGGGCAGCCTTATTTTCCCCCATCGAGAACACGGTAACGGTAATAACAGTATCTTCTATATGGAGCTATCTTGAAGATAAACTGAGATAATTCTTATAAAGTGCTTAGCATAGAACCCAGTGTTCAGTGACTGTTAGCTATCATTATTATGGAAAATGGGAGTCTCAGGGGCAGTTTATCCAGGACAGTCCAGAGAACAGAGTACCCTGCCTGAGGGCTTGTGTGTCTGGTACCTATGGCCAGAAGATCTTCTTGGCAGATGCTTGCGTATGGCTGGCCCAGCCTTGCCAATATCATGAGACTCTGATTCTCTCTCCTTGTTTGATTCTATGCTTCTGATCCTAATTTGGCTTCAGTTTGTATTTCCTATATAGAGAGCAGGGACTGACCAGAGAGGATTGACAGCCTGCTTAGTCCCTATGATAGTTATTTTTCCTATAATAAGTTAATGAATTGGTATTTTGGCTTACACCTCTGTCTCTTGGTATTGGGATAGCATCCACATAGCTCTGGGCTCCCATGTAATGGGTTCTTGGATGTGGCTCAGTTTTCCAGGACTCTGCTTCCCTGAAGCTTAACCCAGGAAGGCAGTGGCTTTCCCAGGCCCCTTCTAAGTTGCCAAACTTCAATTACAGAGAAATCACTGCTTTGTAAGAATGATTGGCTCTGTGCGCAGGCTATGTTCTCCCTTCATCCTTAGTCAAGTTCTCTTGGGAGCTGCCATTCCTGTACCAAGGGGAACAAAGGAAGGAAATTTGGCTTTGTCCACCATTGGGCAGAGCTCTGAGGAAATATGAGGTCAGGGGTGGGATGGTGAAGCGAACGTGGGTCAGAGAACCCAGTGGGATTTCAGCTTGAACTGACTTAGGGTCTCTTGTAAAGCCACTCTTACCTCTCAACCCCTGTAGTGTATCTCCCCAGGCGTGTTATGGTTCCAGTGTGGAAAAACACGAACTGGGTTTTCCCAGGCAAGAAAGTACTGTCCCTCAGCTGTATGGCCTGAGGAGGAACACAGGAAGGGGCAGCTGAGGACCAGCCAGCAGCCTTTGGGTGCCCTGTCCAGGTGCCAAGCCCTGCTAGATTAGGGCTATCCTAACAGCTGATCCTGTGATCCTCTTAGGGAGGTGAATGGAGATTAAGAGCAATCTAATCCTAAGAGCTGAGATCCCCTGTGGGGCCACCAGAACTGCCCTCCAGCTCGATTCCCAGGCTGAGACTCACCACAATAGCTTCAGCATGCCTTCTTAGGAAGTCACACCAACTATGTTGTAGATCCTGTCCTCTAACCTCCACCCCTTCTCTCCCTGTATTCTGTCCCCTGGGACTGCTTTCCAGGAACTTTCCACCAGAGTGTTAGGATCCCTCAAGACTCTGATTGATTGTCAACTTCCCTGAAAGCCTTGGCCGATGGGACAGGAGCCATCCTATGTGCTTTCACAGCCCATCTCTATTGAAACTCTCATAGCATTATGGGGCAATTGCGTGAACATACATCTTTTCTTCCTACCAGAGCATGAGCTCCCTATTCATCTGCAGAACCCAAATGTAGTGCTCAGTGCATTAAGGAATTACAAGGAATCAACTCTACTGTGTGTTCCCATCGAGTTCTACACTTGCTAATTCTGCCCGGGAAACCAAAGTAGGGTAGTAACCCCTAACGTGATGTCTTCCCAGGGCTGATATCATCAAAACTTCTCTGAGAGGTTAGGGATTAGGATAATACGATGGTCCTAATGATGCCAATAGTTTCCCCATTCTGAGTATGAGGAAACAGGCTCCAAGTTGAGTGACTTGCCATGGCTGTCGGATCTAGATCTTTGAACTCAGAAGTTCAGAGTTCCTTCAGCTACTCTCCAGCTCTTTTCACTTTTAAATTTAGTGTATCAGGGACGCCTGGGTGGCTCAGTTGGTTGGGCAGCTGCCTTCGGCTCAGGTCTTGATCCCAGTGTCCTGGGATCGAGTCCCGCATCGGGCTCCTTGCTCGGAGGGGAGCCTGCTTCTCCCTCTGCCTCTGTCTGCCACTCTGCCTGCTTGTGCTCTCTCTCTCTGACAAATAAATAAATAAATAAAATCTTTTAAAAAATAAATTTAGGGCACCTGGGTGGCTCGGTACATTAAAGCTTCTGCTTTCGGCTCAGGTCATGATCTCAGCATCCTGGGATCGAGGCCCAAATGGGGCTCTCTGCTCAGCAGGGAGCCTGCTTCCCTCTCTCTCTGCCTGCCTCTCTGCCTACTTGTAATCTCTTTTTCTGTGTCAAATAAATAAATAAAATCTTTAAAAAAAATTACAGAATGCTCAAACTCTAAAAAAAAATAAATAATAAATAAATAAATAAATTTAGTGTATCACATCCTGCATGTAGGCTAGGTATTGCTATTTTCATTTTTCTGAATAGGAAATTCCAAGTTCCTGGTATGAAAACAACTTGCCCCTAGTCTACGAAGCTTGGAATGTTAGAGCAGGATATGGGCCCAGGTCTGTATGACTCCAAGGCTCGTGTTTTTTTGTACATACTGCTTCTCCCTCCATATGGGAGGGTTTGCTGAGAGCAAATTTGCTGAGAGCAAATGGGCCAAGAATGGATGGATAGGGTGCCTGGGTGGCTCAGTGGATTAAAGCCTCTGCCTTCAGCTCAAGTTATGATCTCAGGGTCCTGGGATCGAGCCCCGCATTGGGCTCCCTGCTCAGCAGGGAGCCTGCTTCCTCCTCTCTCTCTGCCTGCCTCTCTGCCTACTTGTAATCTCTCTCTCTCTCTCTGTGTCAAATAAATAAATAAAAATCTTAAAAAAAAAAAGGGCGCCTGGGTGGCTCAGTGGGTTGGGGCCTCTGCTTTCGGCTCAGGTCATGATCTCAGGGTTCTGGGATCGAGGCCCGCATCGAGGCCTCCTCTCTCTCTGCCTGCCTCTCTGCCTACTTGTGATCTCTCTCTCTCTCTGTGTCAAATAAAGAAATAAAATCTTAAAAAAAAGTTTATAAAAAAAAAATGGATGGATAATTGGGGGAAGTGAGAACCAAAGCTAACCTAGCCCTTTTGCCACCCATCCCAACCCTTCCCACCCCAGGCTGTGGGAACAGTGCCCTGAGCTATGAGTTGTTCCTTGGAGGCTTCCCTGATGTGACCAGTGTGGACTATTCATCGGTAGTAGTGGCTGCGATGCAGGCTCGATACGCCCATGTGCCCACGCTGCGCTGGGAGACCATGGATGTGCGGGCACTGGACTTCCCCAGTGGCTCCTTCGACGTGGTGCTCGAGAAGGGTACGCTGGATGCCCTGTTAGCTGGAGAACGGGATCCCTGGAATGTGTCTTCTGAAGGTGTCCACACTGTGGACCAGGTGCTAAGTGAGGTGAGGGAGCAACAAGAAAGGAGGGCAGACCCAGAGATGGGAAGAAGGGATTGGGGTTTCGGGAGATCGAAGGAACTCAGAAGCCAGAAGGAGGCATAGTTTGGAGCAGGTGGTGGGTAACCTTCAGTGCCGCGGTTACCTGAAGGAGGGGGTGGTTAAGCTGGGTCAAGATTATAGAGGGCTGGAGTGGCCAGGCTCACAGGTGCTGATGATTGGCTACTGAGTTGCCATAGGGATGAGGTAGCAGCAGGGTTCCAGATAGGTAAGACAGACTAGGAGAGTGAGTAGTTAACAGGAAAGCAGTGCCCCTGCACCTGACCTCATTCCCATGTTCTGCCTGGATAGAATATAGCCCTACCTCCATGGAATGACTCGGGGCAGAGAGGAGGCTCACTCTTGCCATGGAGAGCCCTGAGCTAGGGGATGTGGAGTCGTACCTGCGAGGGTACTGGGGCCATACTGACCTTTGAGAACCTGGAGATGGACTCCTCACCAGTGATTTCTCTGCCTTGCAGGTGAGCCGGGTGCTGGTCCACGGAGGCCGGTTCATCTCATTGACCTCGGCTGCTCCCCACTTTCGGATCAGACACTATGCCCAACCCCAATATGGCTGGTCCCTGAGGCATGCAACCTATGGCGGCGGTTTCCACTTCCATCTTTATATCATGCAGAAGGGCAGAGAGCTCACTGTGGCCCAGCTGGCCATTGGGACTCAGATCCTCTCACCCCCTAAACCTCCCATCGCACCCTGCTTCCTCCAGGACTCGGATCACGAGGACTTCCTTAGTGCCATTCAGCTGTGAGGCCAGAGGCATGGTCCTCTGCCCTTCCCTGCCTTTCTGCCCTGGGCTCTTCGAGTACTTGGAATTCCTGACTCAGGGCTTAGGGTTTGATTCAAGGTGCTCACAATCCCAGAGGCCTCATGCCTAAGATAGAGCTGATAGGAGCAACCCCACATGAAACAGTACAGCCCAGGTCAAACTAGATCCCAGATCCCAGGTTTCTGGTTTCCTTCTTGGGTTCCTCAGATTTTTCCCGGATTCCCCAACTTCCTCCCTTACCATAGTGAACCACCAGTGATTCATCCCCTAGGGCAAAGCTCAGCACAACCCCTTCACATGCCAGCCAGACTCCGAGACCTGCATCCCTGGGGCCTGTTATTGACCCCCATACAACTTGGATTTATCCAAAGGAGGGTGCAGACTTTGAATCAAGATTGCTTTATGCTTCTGATCCCAGCTTCAGCTCCAACTCTAGTCTCCTATCCTGCTTAGATTATTTACCCAAGGAAGCTACACTGTAATGAACTTCTCAGGCCAGGCTGGCCTGCCTGTTTCCTTGGCAACCCTTCCCTGCCAGCAACCTGCACCTGAGACTCCCAAGTATCTGCCCCCCTCCCCAATCGGGATTGGAGCCATCTTGGCCTGGCTCCTGAGCAGACCAAAACAGCGGTCACACACACACAGGGAGGTCTGTGTTTATTCACACACTCCTGGTACAGTGAGGATGGAGGAACATTTACAAAGGACACCCCTGGGTTGAAAACATCTCCAGGGCCACAGGTGTCATCCAAAGGTGCAGAGCAGTCCTCACTTGGGTTCCCAGGGGCAGGATGCAGGGTTCCAAGGTAAAATCAGACCTGGGCCCTTGGAAGGTGATACCTTGAGAGGAGGGGTCTGCCAGAGAGTGAGCAGACTGGCCATGTGGTTGGTTACCATGTTGGGGGCTTGTTCCATCTCAGACTCAACACCCATCCTATCTGCCAGGCGCAGAAGAGCGTGACCGAGACTGGGGGGGGGGCACGAACCATGAGGGGAGCCAGTAAACAAAGAGTCGGATATAAAAATACAAATGTGCTGAGGAAGTCCCTTAGAAAGAGGCTGAGGCTGGGGTCACGCCAGACAGGGGTGGGAGTCAGGGAGCGGCCTGGAGGGCTGGGCTCAGGTAGGTGGGAAGCTCATGCAAATACGCAGCCAAACATCCCTGGCTGCGCGCGCGGTTCGACGCCGGCCGGCAGCCGGCTCTGCAGACCAGACCGGCCGGAGAGGGGCGGGGCAGGGGAGCCGTGCGGGAGG
>LNAC01000194.1:2140268-2153873 GCA_002007465.1 Ailurus styani | reverse complement strand
CGGGCGGCGGCGGGACCGGGCGGGGGGCCGAGGCCGCGGCCTGGGCGAGGGCCCACCGCCGGGAGCCCTGAGGTGCCGCCGGCCCCTACTCCACCATGAACGTCGCGCTGCAGGAGCTGGGCGGCGGCAGCAACGTGAGTGCGGGCCCCAGGCTCTGCGGAGACGACCGGGTGGGGGGCTTGAGGCCGAGGGGGCAGGAGGCGTCGGCTGGGGCTCGGGCTGGCCCAGGAGGGGCTGCGTGCCGGAGGGGGCGCGGGTCGGAGGGGCCCCAGGCCGGAGAGGCCGCCAGGAGAGAGGGGCTCCTCCCTGCGGACAGGAGGGGGCCCGGCCAGGCCAGGGGCACTGGGGCAGGGCCGCGGGCAAAGGGCCCTCTCTGCCTGACCCCGGTTGGCGCCCCCGACTGTCTGGCAGATGGTGGAGTACAAACGGACCACGCTGCGGGAGGAAGACGCACCTGAGACCCCCGTAGAGGGCGGGGCCTCCCCGGACGCAGTGGAGGTGGGCAAGGGGGTTCCCCCTTTCTCACCAGGCCCCAGCCCTGACGTGACGCCTGGCAGACCCAGAGCTCTGGGCTGCCCTGGAGGGTCGCCTGCCCCCACCTCAGCTTCGTCTCTGGCCTCTGCGCTAGAACTGTGGTGAGGCCACTGTGAGCCATGACGTTGCACAAAGCCGGCTCAGGACTGCGCTCAGACTGCCTCATTGCCCCTGTGCCCAAAGCCAACCCCTTCAGCGTCTTTGCTCCATGACTCTGGAAACTGCCTGTGTCTTCGCCCTTTGGGAGGCCTTCTGTGATCTTGGATCCCCACTGGCAGCTTGCTAGCTCACTGTCACCCTGTGTTCCCCAGGTGGGATTCCGGAAGAGGACAAGAGACTTCTTGGGCTCCCACACCCAGTTGGAGCTGGTGTTAGCAGCTGTCTCCCTGCTGCTGGCTGCACTGCTGCTGGGCTGCTTGGTGGCCCTGGGGGTCCAGCACCACAGAGGTAGGTGGACCCACACCTGGCTCCAGCCCTCCTAGCTGGGGGTGGTGGGGTCTGGGGTCTGGGGGCTCAAGGGTCACTAAGGTTTTCTGTGGTCAGGCCAGTCTTCCCCCAGCTTTTCTCTCTCCTCCCAACCTTCTTGTTGTCATGGCCCTTCCCAAAGCATTTGCCTTTCCTAGACTCACTGACAGTTCCCTACCCTGCCCCCCTACCCACCCACCATGTCCCCTGCCACAGACCCATCCCACAGCACCTGCCTCACAGAGGCCTGCATTCGAGTGGCTGGAAAAATCCTAGAGTCCCTGGACCGTGGGGTGAGTCCATGTGAGGACTTTTACCAGTTTTCCTGTGGAGGCTGGATTCAGAGAAATCCTCTGCCCGATGGGCGTTCTCGCTGGAACACCTTCAACAGCCTCTGGGACCAGAACCAGGCCATACTGAAGCACCTCCTTGGTGAGTGGGGCTGTCGGGGAGGCATTGTGCCAAGTAAAACTCACACCTGGAGCAGGGCTTTGCATTTAGGTACTCAATAAATGTCCATGACTGGAGGAATAAGTGGATGACTGCAAACTGTCCTGGGGTGGGGAATGCAGAGAGCAGGGGGATCCTGAGAGGTGGGGGTGGGTTTGAGGGGACAGACCTCTGAGTATATAATGAAGGGACTGTCCTCTGCATTCTGTTCGGATCACTGTCGAGGTGCGATCACCAGGGAGTGTGTGGTGCCTGGAGATCTCTGAGGGTTTCCATGGGCAGGGGAGGGGAAGTCACGCTTTGCTGTTTCAGACAGTCTTCCTGGGTCTATGTTAGGAGGACTGCCCCTTCACAAGGTGAGGAGAGGGACAAAGCAAGGGCCCAGGATCCCTCTCAGCAGTTAGCATAGTTGCCGACTGGACCCGTGTTCTCCCCCACAGAAAACACCACCTTCAACTCCAGCAGTGAAGCTGAGCGGAAGACACAGCGTTTCTACCTCTCCTGCCTGCAGGTGGAGCGCATCGAGGAACTGGGAGCCCAGCCACTGCGAGACCTCATTGACAAGGTTGGACTCCTGGGGGAGGTCAGGCTAGGGGTTGGGAGAGGATGTGGCCCCGGAAAGCTTTGGGGGCCCCTGTGCCATAATTTCCACTGTGGTCTCTACTCAGATTGGTGGTTGGAACATTACGGGGCCCTGGGACCAGGACAACTTCATGGAAGTGCTGAAGGCAGTAGCAGGGACCTACAGGGCCACCCCCTTCTTCACCGTCTACGTCAGTGCCGACTCCAAGAGTTCCAACAGCAATGTTATCCAGGTATCAGTCTGAAGAAGGGTTGGGAGGGACTCATGAACCATTTGCTGAGCCCAGACTCTCTTCCCTTATGACACAGGCAGGCTGGGGTGGCTCCAGCCCCTGGACAAGAGTCCAGGTGTATATTGGGGGAAGGCTCACTCCCTTGACTTGCTATTGCAGGTGGACCAATCTGGACTCTTTCTCCCCTCTCGAGATTACTACCTAAACAGGACCGCCAATGAGAAAGTAAGGAGCATCCTCAGAACACCTACCCCTCTGTTGAGCTGGGCCGATGCTTGTTTACTTTTCCCTTTGCCCAGGGTCATAGTGGGGAAGGTGAGCCTGTCCTGTCACCTAGTCAGCCAGCCACGCTTCCGTCCTTCTTTCTCCCTTCACTCTTCCTTCATTTCCTTCCTCCCTCCCTCCCAGCCTTCCTGCTCACCCTCCTTGCTTTCCCTCCCCCCTCTCCTTCTGTTCCCTCTCCCCTTCTTTCCTTCCTTCCCCTTATTCTTCTAGGCACCTACCGTGTGTCAACTGCAATGGGGGAACTCTGAGATGTACCACACAAAACTTTCAGTGGAAATGCGTTCATGGACCCAGATAGTGGAGAGCAGGCTCAAAAGGGGGTCTCTAGGCCTCAGGAGAGACTCAGGTAGTCAGGGGTTTCCTAATGAGGTTGCATCTGAACCAGGCTGCCTAGAATAGCTAAGAGTGGCTGAGGGCATGCTGGGTAATGAGAAGAGTTTAAACAAAGTCTTGAAGAAGGATAAAGCTAAGGCAGGTCTGGGCCATAAGAAGGGGTCCAGTTTGGCAAAATGTGGAGCTCACAGCAGATGAGAGGCTGGACAGGTGGGTAGGAACTGGTTGTGGAGGGGACCTAGAATCCTCTACCATGAAACACTGAGTTTTTTTTGTATAGGCTCCCCCAGAGCAGGAAGGGAAAACTGTAAGCAGTGCTTGGTGTGACAAGTAGATGTAAGAGAGGGAGCCTGGAGATGAGTTAAGTCAGTAGTACTCTAGGCTATGAGTCTCTAAGGGCCCAGATATGGGAAGTGGCAGAAGGAATATTAGGAAGGGGAGGATGCAAAAGACATAACCAAAGACAAATTGTGAATTGCGGGTGACTGGGTGTTCAAAGAGAGGAGTAGGAGGAAGAAGTAAAGACAGATGAGGCTGTAAGCCTGAGTGACGGTGGAATGGAGGAGTCCTGGGAGAACTAGGGGTGCCTGGAGGAAGAAGCGGCTCAGAGCACACAGGGGAAGAGGAGACAGTGTGATGTCACAGGAAAAGCATAGACTCTGGGATCAGACCTTGATTTTGATCCCAGCCCTGTGGCTTGGTGCAAGGTGAAGCTGTTTCTTTATCTGTAAAACGGGGATCATAGCACTTACCTCCTATGGTGCCTGTCTGGGGAAGGGGGAGTTACAAGCTCATGCAGGCTCTCAGGGAGTGGGGACCCCTCATTTTAGACGTGTGATTGTGAGCGACCTGGGTACCATCTATCTGGGGAGGTCAGCAGGTGGCTGTGGAAGCCAGGCGAAGTCCCAGAGAGAGGACAAGACTGGAGGAAACTGAGGGCTTGTGGGGTGTCTGCTTAAAAATGTAGACAAAGGCTTAGGAAGTGAGAGGCAGGAGAAGAATACAGAGGGGAAAGAAGCAGATTCTTGCATTTTAAGGGCAGTGGGAGAAAGAGAGTCAGCGAGGTAGGCCGCTGTGGAGTAACTCTACAGGGAGAGTTGTTTGTCTTTTCTTTGGTTCTCAAACACTGAGCATTCCTCAGCCAGACCCTCCTCCAGGCATGTGACGAATAGGACAGTGCCTTTGCCCTCTCAGTGGGGGAGAAGCCACTAAGTGGCTCAGCGTATCCTGTGTAAAGTTGCTGGGACTGTCACAGAGGGGCAGCCTGGCATTCCCAGACTGAGTGTCACGGGACCAGCCTTGTCCAGGGATAGGGGCAGGCTGCAGGGAAAGGAGAGGGTTCAGGCAAAGGGAAGAGCATATGTAAAGGCTCTGAGGTGGGAGGTCATATAGCCGGCTGATGGACCAGAGAGGGGAGTTGGTGGGGCGGGGCAGGGGGCGGTCCTTCTGGACATATATGTAGATTCATATTATGCATGGACACTGTGGATCAGATTTAGCATTTATCTGAAAAGAAACAGAAAAGGAGGGGCAGGAACAGGTGTGTGGTTTAACATCACCTGAGTCAGGAGAGGAGAGAATTTGGAGAATGCCAGAGACAAGCCCATGGTTCGACAATTGGCCAATCAGCGGGAGAAAGCTTCAGTTCAGCTCTGTGTGTTGCTGGTTGTCTCAGGCAGGAAGTCTCTGTCAGCATCTAAGGGAAGCTGCAGCATAAAAGGTTCACATAGTGAACCCAGGGGTGCCTGGGTGGCTCAGTTGGTTAAGCGACTCATGTCATGATCCCAGGGTCCTGGAATTGAGCCCTGCGTCCGGCTCCCTGCTCAGCGGGAAGTCTGCTTCTCCCTCTCCCTCTACCTGCTACTCTGCCTGCTTGTGTTCTCTCACTTTGTGTCAAATAAATAAATAAAAATTCTTTTAAAAAATATATAAAAGGTTCACCTAGGATAAAAACTGAGGAGTAAAACAGGGTTCAGGAAAGTCTCAGCATAAGTCTTCAGCTAAAGGCAGGGAGAGGAGGCAACAATTGAGGTGGGTGACAGTAGGGCATGATCAGGGCATGGTCAGGATGACCAGCTGGGCCAACCAACCCCTCGGGAGCTGAGATGACTGGGACTCGTCCTCAAATCTCTTTCTCTGACACCAGCAACAAGGAAGAGGAGAGGTGGGAGAAAGACACTGAAGTAGAGGGAATGGATATTGAGGGATCTGGATCTTTTCACTGAGTAGAAGAAGAGATGGCCTTTGACGAGTAAGGGAGCCCGCGGTCAGACTCTAGGGGCAGAGTGAGTAGTGACCCCTGAGAGGAGGGCCACAGAGAGCAGGTGCTGAGCAGGGCTGAGGATCTGTTGGCAGGTGCTCATCCCTTCATTCAACAAATATTTATCGAGTACCTACTATGTGCCAGATGCTGTGCTAGAGCTTGAGGCTACGGTGGAGGACAGAGAAAACAGCCCCTGCCTCACTGGAGCTCGAGTACCAGCAGGGGCTGAAGCAACATGAGTTCGTATTGGGCCCACGGAGTGCTGGGGCCGTGGCTGGAACCACCAGGCCTGAGACACATTTGGACTCTGCCGTCTGCTAGTTTGTGATAGGAGTCAAGTCACGCAACCTTCTCAAGCTCGTTTCCTCATCTGTAAAATGGGATTAATACCCACTCTATGGAGTTGCTGTGAGAGGGAAGAAAGATACATCACCTGTAGGCCCCCAGCAGAGTCTGTTATTTGTGCACACATGTGATGATTATGTATTTCTTTTCTGCACCTTTCTCCCCGTTGGATACCAGAAGGGCGCTGAGAAAGCAGCAAGGCTGAGGCCTGGCTGGATGGGAGATGGAAGGCCATCAAAGCTACCATGGACCAAATTCCCAGTGGGGTCCACCAGCTGTTAAGTGGAGGCCTGTGGTCACGGAGGTGCTGAAAGGGTAGAAGGGCTTTAGGAAATGAAAAGGCAGAGCGGTGTGGGGAGCAGGTCCATCTACTGGACAAATATTTATGGGGCACCTGTTCTGTGCTGGGCCCCCTTCTAGGCCCTAGGGGTGGAGGGGTGAATAATCTGCTGTGATTTGGAACGGTGCTCTCCTGAACTTGCCTTCTCCTTGGGAAAATAGATGATAAGTAAGTACACAAATAAATCAACAAGATCCTAGCAGATGGTGGTAAGCAGTATGACAGAAACAAAATGGAATTGTTCAAGAAAGCTTCTGTGAGGAGGGTCAGCAGAAGAGATGGTAAGTAGAGGCGGGGGCCAGAACAGACCCCCTCAGCCTTGGGCAGGACCTGTTGCTGGGCTCCAAGGGTGACTCAGGGCCTTGACAGGTCCTTACCGCCTACCTGGACTACATGGAGGAGCTGGGGATATTGCTGGGCGGGCGCCCAGCCTCCACACGGGACCAGATGCAGCAGGTGCTGGAGCTGGAGATACAGCTGGCCAACATCACAGTGCCCCAGGACCAGAGGCGGGATGAGGAGAAGATCTACCATAAGATGAGCATCTCGGAGCTGCAGGTGCGGCAGGCGGGGAACCAGACCGCTAGGGGAGGGCCAGCCCCTAGGGCCGACCTCCCAGCTTTCCTTCCTGTGGTCTTCCTGAGAAGCCAGTCCTTTCCTCATTTGCTTGCTTTTCTGAGCTTCCCAGCTACACTGTTACTATCCATTTTAGGTCACCTCTCACTAGGCCATCCCTTGGTCCCCTTTCATGTTGCCTGGGGATGCATAGAGGGATTATGTTAAAAAATCTGTAACAATTTGTACAAGATGTCTACAAAACAATCAAAAGAAATTTGGAAGCATCTCCTGGAGGGCCCTTACTGGGCCAGGAACCAACCCTTTAGTTGGATGGTGGAGGGGCGGGATAAGGGGAGTGGCTTGAAGGAGAGACCAGTTATATAGGGATGGTGTCAGGGGAGTTGGATTTTATCAACTGTTGTGAAAATATTTGAAAATCTGTACCCCAGCTGAATATTACAGAGGCTGGTTTTTCTTGTATAATAAGTGACTGGGCTCCCAGATCGAGGAGCGCTCAGGCCTGGAAAAAGGTTTATTGCAGGAAGGGGCTACCAAGCAGCTCCTAGATGTTGCCATGACAATGGGAAAGGTTCCTAGGCTCCAGCGTATCAATGGGGGAGGGGTCTGCTGCCAGGCAGGCAGGCAGGCAAGGAGGCTTGAGTTTTGTTTTTTTTGTTTGTTTGTTTTGTTTTTTGGTTGTAGGTCCTGGCACCGTCCGTGGACTGGCTGGAGTTTCTGTCTTTCTTGCTGTCACCACTGGAGCTGGGTGACTCTGAGCCCGTGGTGGTGTATGGGACGGATTATTTGCAGCAGGTGTCAGAGCTCATCAACCACACAGAGCCAAGGTTGGGAAGAGCCCAAAGTGTGGGAGGTGGGGCTCAGAGCTCCACGCAGGTCCAGGCAGGGACTGGGCATGGGAACTGGCACAGCCAGACACAGAGCAGCATTTGACAAGGCCCTGGACCTTCCAAACATCAAAAGAGAATGTCTGCAGGCCATTCCCCTAGGCTGGGGCTTCAGGGGGCCCATTTACACTCTTTATTCCCGCACCTTGCTCCAAGCTGACTCCTGCAGGCAGGTGTGTGGTCCCAGGGTGAGACAGAGGGATTCTGGGACAGCTCCTCCATATGCCTCTCAGGACTTCAGTTACCTGCACATTCGTGGAGCAGATTTGGGGTGGAAATGGTACCGCAGCTGCCCTTTCCTTACCTTCTGGTCTGGATGCCAGCATCCTGAACAATTACCTGATTTGGAACCTGGTACAGAAGACAACCTCGAGCCTGGACCACCGCTTTGAGTCCGCACAGGAGAAACTGCTGGAGACCCTCTATGGCACCAAGAAGGTGGGATTTCTGACTCTGTCCCCACCTTCCAATCCAGCCTAGGGTGCCTGTGTGTCAGGCACCATTGCTTCATGCTAGAGTGTAGAGCACAGGCATAGGCACCAAGATGACTTAGGTCGCCATCTCAACTCCTCCATTTTTTGGCCTATGGGACCTCAGTTGGGCAGGTCACCGGGCCTCAGCGTTTCCTGGTGAGTGAAATAGGAATAGCTGGTAGGGTTGTCTTGAGGACTGAGCTGAAGTGAAGCATTCGTGCGTCGTACACAGAGGCACTCAGCTTTGATGATGGTGGTTAAGAAGAAGAATAAATGTGGTTCTTAGTTTCAAGGTGCCCCATGAAGTGGGGAATATGGACATATAAACAGACATTGTATTTTAGGGTGATAAGGGCTCACTCACATCGCGTGGAAGACTTTTGTGCTACAGAACAGAGGAAAGGATAGCACATCCTACCCAGGGGAGGGGGAGGCATAGGACAGTCCTTTATGAAGAGGCGACATTTGAAGAATTAGTTCACCAAGGGAGCAAGGGAGAAGGGCATTCCAGGCAAAAAAACAGCACGTGCAGATTCGCAGAGGCCAGGAACGTCGCGGGCTTGCGTGTGCTGCTACGAGCTTGGAAACAGGCCGACTGAGAGGCTGAGGGTGGTAGGTGGGCCTGGGGCAGTCCACGGAGGGAGCCGGCTGCTCTGTTAAGAAGTCAGGCGTTGATTCTGTCAGCGATGGGGAACCATGCGGTGGTTTTAAGCAGAATAACCCGTTTAGATTTAGGTATTGGATGATCTTTCTGGCAGCTAAATGGAAGATGGAGGCAGGGACAGGGGAGGGGGATGAGAATGGAACCAGAGTATCTAGTTAGGAGGTGAGCGCAATCTTTGGGCCAGGAAGTGGCAAAGGTGTGGGCAGGGAGAGGACCAAGAAGTCGGGGTAGTAGACACTGGTGATAGACTGGATGTGGGGTCAGGGAGATGGAGGAAGCTGGCTTCTGGCATGGGGGACTGACTGGATAAAAGCCTGAGATATGGAGCTGAGCAAAGAAACTTCTGGCCCTCTGTGGGCCTCTTAGGAACTGAAGAGGAGAGTACTGAGCACAAAGTGGGCAGCACACATGTTCCTCCTGAGCTGTTGCTGCTGGAGTCAGCACACTTTTCAGTTCTGCCCTTTGTTTCCCTGGAGTCTGAGGGAGAGACGGCAGCACCCCCAAGCCCACGTTGCCCTCGCTCAGAGGCGAGAGGTCTGGCCCCAGAGACAGAGAAGGGCCCTCAGCCTGGTGAGTAGAGCCATCTCTGGGAGGCCTGGCTCTTTGTCCCTTACAGTCCTGCACGCCAAGGTGGCAGACCTGCATCTCTAACACGGACGACGCACTTGGCTTCGCTTTGGGCTCCCTCTTCGTGAAGGCCACGTTCGACCGGCAAAGCAAGGAAATTGTGAGTCTTCGAGGTTCTTCCAACACCAGTCCTTGTTGTAGTTCATTCATGTGTGTACCTGAAGGGGGGTTACTGAATGGAAATTCATCAATAAATGAATAGTAATTACTTTGGGTGGGAGGATTAGAAGGGGTTCTTCCTGTCCTTTAAAGTTCTCTGTATTTTCCAAGTGTTCTACAATGAGTTTATGTTGCCTATAGGGTTAGGAAAATGATATTTATTTATTAGGAGATGACAATGAGTGTGCTTTAAGTACGATCTGCAAGGATGGTTCTTGCATTGTGGTTTATAATAGGTGGAAATGAAAATAGGTGGAACGTCTAATCATAGGGACTGGAAGAAAGATTGTGGTTAGGGTGGATTATGAGGCACCCTAAAACTCATGATATAATGTCAAGTCCAAAAAAAAAGGTAGTTTACAAGCTATGTGTGTGTCGTGCAACATAATTCCACGTTATATATGTATATCCGGGCAGGCAAAGACTCTCAAAGGAGGTAATCAAGATGTTAAAAGGAGTTATCTCTGAGTGATGGGATTATAAGGGTCTGTCTCCTTCTTTGTCTCTTCTTAGTTTCCCCAATTTTCTGCTATTAATGCCTTCCTTCCATAACCAGATAAAAATCAACGCACTGCACTAAATTATATTAATTCAATTAACTCATTGTCAGTTAATTTTTTTTATTAATTAGAAAAAAAGCCACTCACCATCTCAGTACCTTCACAAATGGTGTTTCCTCCTCATCTTCCCACAATGCTCAGCCTTGCTTGGAGTCCGCCCCCCCACCCCGCCAGGCTCCCCTGGAAGGACAGGGATGGGCACTGGGGTGGTGGGGTGGATGGTGGGGGGAAGAGTGCATCAGTGCAGAGGGAAGCCAGCTTACACCCCTTTCCCCCCAGGCTGAGGGGATGATTAGCGAGATCCGGACTGCCTTTGAGGAGGCCCTGGGGCAGCTGGTTTGGATGGATGAGAAGACCCGCCAGGCAGCCAAGGAGAAAGTGAGCCGTGGCCAGGGTTGGGGCGCCATCTTCAGGTGAGGATGGAGGATATAGTTTTTTGGCGGGGGAGCCGGGGGAAGAAACCCTTAACCTGGTCTCTTCAGGCTGACGCTATCTATGATATGATTGGTTTCCCGGACTTCATTCTGGAGCCCAAAGAGCTGGATGATGTTTATGATGGGGTGAGTACCTGGGCTCACCAGTGCTGAACTTCATCCCTGAGGTGCTGGCGGCGGGGGGGGGGGCTCTATTCTCAGCTCAGTAATTGGGGCTCAAGCACTGGGAGGGAAGGAGGTGTCTGTTGCATCCTTTCAGAGGCAAGTGCGGGTGACGAATGCTGTTCACGTGCTGGCTCTGTGCCAGGCTGCAGGCTAGACAGCAGTAGAATGCTGTGTTCCCAATCCTACCTACCTGTGTAACCTTGGACAAGTTATATAACCTCTCTGGGCCTGAGTGTCTCCATTTGTAAAACGGGGATGCTATTGGTACCAACCTCATAGGGTTGTTGTGAGACTAGAAGGAGGCAGGTTGTAAACCACTAAATCACCAGTAATATAAATACTCTGTAAGTATTGGCGCTTAGTATTTCCTGAATATTTCACTCCTATTTTGCCGTTGAGGAAAACTGAGGCTCAGAGAGGTGCTAATTAGTAGCCAAACTGGGACTATTCACTTCTCCCACATGTTGTCTTGCTTGCTTTCTGCTTCCCACCACTCCCACAGTATGAAGTCTCTGAAGATGCCTTCTTCCAGAACATGTTGAATTTGTACAATTTCTCTGCTAAGGTGATGGCTGACCAGCTGCGCAAGCCTCCCAGCCGGGACCAGTGAGAACGGGGGGCTGTAGATGCTTGGGGCAGCAGGAGAGGTAGGGGAGATTTCTGGGGCTGGGGGAGGGGGTGGCAAGACATCTCAAACCAGAAGCACAACTAGGTCTTTGCAGGAGGTAGGTCAGGGCTGCGGGGCTGGGAGGGATGTCAGGAGAGTCAGGAGCCTCAGCCTCTCCCTCTCGCTCTCCCAGGTGGAGCATGACCCCCCAGACAGTGAACGCCTACTACCTTCCAACCAAGAACGAAATTGTCTTCCCTGCCGGCATCCTGCAGGCCCCCTTCTACACCCGCAACCACCCCAAGTGTGTCTGAGGCAGGAGGGCCTGGGTGCTGGGCCTGGGCGCATGGAGAAGCCGGGGCCCAGGGCTGGAGGTGGGGTCCAGAAGTTCCCCCACCTTGTCCTCATGCAGTGTTCCTCACCCACCAGGGCCCTGAACTTTGGTGGCATCGGCGTGGTGATGGGCCATGAGCTGACACATGCCTTTGATGACCAAGGTAGAGGCCCCTGGAGTTGCCCCCCCCCCTCCAGCCTGGAATTCCCAGTGGTTCTTGCGAAGCCTTGGAATATTGGGAGCTGGCCACAGGGAGCCTGGAAGCTGGTGGAAGGCTGCTTCAGCTGCGGCACGGTGCAAAGGTTAGTTCTCCTCAGGGCGTGAATATGACAAGGAAGGGAACCTGCGGCCCTGGTGGCAGAATGAGTCCCTGGAGGCCTTCCGGAACCACACGGCCTGCATGGAGGAGCAGTATAGCCAGTACCGGGTCCACGGGGAGAGGCTCAACGGCCGCCAGACACTGGGGGAGAACATCGCTGACAACGGGGGACTTAAGGCTGCCTATAACGTGAGTGGCTGGTGGGCCTCCAGTGGCTGAAGCGGCCCTGCGCTGCCAGGTCGGGGGGGCGGTGGTGGCCGAGCCCCGATGGACGTGCCGCCCCTGTGCCTGACCACAGGCTTACAAAGCGTGGCTGAGGAAGCACGGGGAGGAGCAGCGCTTGCCAGCTGTGGGGCTCACCAATCACCAGCTCTTCTTCGTGGGATTTGCCCAGGTATTGCCCCTCTCCCTCTCCCTCCTGGGCATGCGGGAAAGGGACTGGGAAATGGGGCTGCAGGTGGGGTGTGGAAGGGGGCCTGGGAAGATCTGGTGCCCAGAACTTCTCAGCGGGGGTCTGGAAACCAGGCCGGGGAGGCCGAGGAAGGAGAGCTCTCCCGGAGGCTTTTACAGATCCCAGAGGGCAAGGCTGCCCTGCCTGAGGGGCCGCGGGTAGGGTACAGGATTGATCCCTACCATGGTCCTGGGAGGTGGCTTTGGACGAGGCTACTAAAGCTTGGGGACAAAGTAGTTCATCCAGGGCTACCCAGAAACAAAGTAAGGGGCGGAGCAAGGACTCAGGAAGGGGCTCTTGGAGGCACTTTGGACTACCCCACGCAGCCTCTGAGGGGCGTGCTCCTTCCCCTCAGATGCATCCATCCTTGGCACCCCAGTGAACAGGGCAACTTTGGAAGGCCTTCAAGGAATTGGGGAGGGAGGGCACGTTTCCCTCCCTCAGGGCTGACAGCAAGGGTTTGTAGCTGAGATGCTGGCTGTGTTCTGGAGGCCTCCTGAGTGGAGGGGTTGGGGTGGTGGTGGTTTGCGTCCCTGAGATGGTTCTGCCGCAGCCCAGTCTGTGGCCCCCTGTCTGCGCTAGACACCATGTGTCCCCATGTCTGTCCTGGCCCGCAGGTGTGGTGCTCAGTCCGCACTCCCGAGAGCTCTCACGAGGGGCTGGTGACCGACCCCCACAGCCCTGCCCGCTTCCGCGTGCTGGGCACTCTCTCCAACTCCCGTGACTTCTTGCGGCACTTCGGCTGTCCTGTTGGCTCCCCCATGAACCCAGGGCAGCTGTGTGAGGTGTGGTAGACCTGGGGCTGGGGAGAAATAGCCCGCTGTTGCCGGGACCTGGGGCAGCTCGCCCAGCAAGGCTGTTTGCTCCAGGTTTAGAGAAGGCAAATGCCAGCTGGGTTGAGTCCAGCCCCTCCACACCACAAGGGACATGAGTCTCAGTCCTCCCTCCAACACCACATTGTGCCTCTGCTTCGGGGGTACCCCTGCCTCCAGCAGAGCCCCCACCATTCACTGTGACATCCTTCCATGTCACCCTGTCTGGGAGAGGCCTGGGGGAGAGGGGGCATCAGCTCCCACAGAAAGGAGTCTGCCTCTTCTAGTCCTCAGATCACTTGACTTGGTGGCCTTGAGGCCTGCTGTGCCTGCCGCACTCGGACCACACAGGGCCTGGGTGGTGTTCCTCCCATACTTCTCCCCGAGGCCCACTCAGTGCTCCTTGGGAGTGGACCCAGCCCCTTCCAGCTCCACTCTCGGGGGCTACCCCCCAACCCATGTTCCTTATGCTGCTTCTTCCAATACTGCTGCCAACCCTCACTGCCAGACCAGCTGTGCTCAGCTCTTAGTGGAAGCCTGAGGGCCTAGCCAAGCCCACCTGCAAACTCCTCGTAGTTTCCCTGGGCTCACAGGGGAAGTACATACAGTGTGTATGTAAAGGGGATGCTGGTTCCTGTGTGTTGGGGCACGAGGCACAGGGGCTGCCCGCCCCCCGCCCCCCGCCCCCCCCCCTCTTTTTTTTTTTT
>LNAC01000194.1:2122615-2140094 GCA_002007465.1 Ailurus styani | reverse complement strand
AAGCAGAAAAGTAGATGCAGCAGGGAGAGAGAAGAACAGAGTTTATTTTTACAGGGAAGAGGGTGGGGAGGGAGGGGTCTTGGCCCTGTAGGACCCTGTGCCAATAAATAGACGCACATCAGGCAGCCTGTCTCTTCCTTCAGTCCTGTTTCCGTTTATTCATTCACTCATTCCACCAGTATTTATTGAGCGCCTACTCTGTCAGGCACCCTTCTAGATGCCCATTTACTTGGTCACTGGACACAGGGGACTGAGATATGCAGCCCCAGGAAGACAGAAAGGAGAGGAAGATGGAAGAATGGAAGGAAGTTGAGTTGGGCTGGGCGGATTTCCTCCTCGGGTGGTCATATCCCCATCACTGGCTCATCTACAGCTGGAACAGTTTGCCTCTGCCCTCCACTGGTGCATGCAGCCAGGCCTAACACTGAGTCTGGCTAACTACTGGGCCAAGGTCAGCTTGGAAGATGGGTAGCCCTTACCTGTGGCTCAGAGCACGCGCCTTCGCTTATGGCTGAGAAGACATGTATTTCCCCATGGCCTTGAAGGCCCAGTACTCCTGAGAGGCGCTTACCCCACCACAAACACTCACTGAGGCCTGACAAGTGCCAGGCACAGAGACTGCGGGTCTGGGTGCCACCCTGCAGAGCAAGGGAGGGGCGGGAGCATTTATTCAACACCTCTTGTGTTCCAGGTGCCTCTGCTAGACGCCTCATTTTTTTATTCATTCATTCGTTAACTTATGCATTCATGTATTCTTTTTTTGAAGTGTATTGGTTACCAACAGTGCGCCAGGCACTGGTGATGCAAAGATGAATAAGACGGTTCCTTCCCTTAGGTGGTTCTTGTATTGGCAGGTTCATCGTCATGAGCTCATCCAATCCTCACAGCCACCTCATTTTGTAAGTGCTCTAGTTTCCATTTTACAGATCTAACCCTAAGGACTTCACTGCAAAGAGACCTGGCTTGAACTCAAAGATTGGATAGCTGTGTGAGCCTGAGCTTGTTCCCTCACCTCCATGAGCCTCAGTTTCTTTATCCATAAAATGAGAACCAGAGCAAATCAGTGACAGTGGCAAGAGTCATCTCAATTGTCTTTAAAATTCAGTGTTTCCAAAGTCTAAGTAGGGGTGGGTCTGTGGAGGGTAAGTGAAGCTCTGGCAGTGATTACCACTGGGGCCCTGGGTGATGGTACATGTGTCCCACAGTCTGTTTCCCACCCCTGTGTCCTAGCCCCATTAAGAGCTGTATGTGGGCCCCTGTCATCCTTGGAGGCACTGGCTGCTCAGAAAGGAAGACTGTGGCCTCAGGAAACCTAAGACCGAGGGAAAACATGCCTGAGCCTCTGAGACCATGACTCTGGGAGGGACAGCAAAGTGTATGGGAAAGAGGAGGTTCATCACCTCTGGAAACCTGATCCTGGCTCTGGCTCTGCAACTTCTTAGCTGTGTGATACTAGGCATGGCTCATCCCTTCTTCAGCTCTCAGCGTCCTTAGCATTCTGTAAGACCAGTAGGTTGGATGAGATGGTCTCCGAGGACCAGTTCGGCGCTTAGTGTTTTAACCAGTGAATTCATGGGCTTAGCAAATATTAAGAAATATTAAGAAATGGCATGTGAATTTTGGGTGTTGCACAGATAATGAGATTTGTAATGTCAGAGATCTTAATGAGTAAGGAGAGAGGCTTGGTGGGCCTTCTCTTTACATCTGATTTTGGAGGCCAGTTTAGGAAGCTGATCAGTGGGCCACTGTGGCACTGAAACTCTGTATTTCCAGGAAGGTCAAAAGTCAGCTTTCATTTGCTGAGGCCCTAATTTGTTAAGCCCATGCTAAGCACTTGAAAATCATCTCACTGGGCACCTGGGTGGCTCAGTGGGTTAAAGACTCTGCCTTCGGCTCAGGTCAGGGTCCTGGGATCGAGGCCCAAATCGGGCTCTCTGCTCAGTGGGGAACCTGCTCCTCCTCTCTCTCTACCTGTCTCTCAGCCTACTTGTGATCTCTCCCTCTGTGAAATAAACAAATAAAATCTTTTAAAAAAATTTAAAAAATTAAAATCATCTCACTAGGTTCCCACAACAACATGTAAGAAGGTTCTGTAATTGCATGTATTCTACAAGTGGAAAAACTAAGAGAAAAAAATTACATAACTTCCAGTGTCAGATAAGACAGATTGCACTGAAGTCAGACGTGGAGCTCAGATGCTCTTCATCACCACCATTTAGTCTTCTAGGTCATGACTGAGTTTAGACTTATGCATAGAAACCTGTCTTCTGGTCAGCGTCATCACACTTCTAAGCCAGACCCTCACCAGCAGGTGCGTTTGCATGCCACCCAGCTCCCCTGGACCAGCCATATGTGACAACCAGGTAGCTGCAGGAAACCTAATCACATGTTGAGCTGAAATTAAGCCAAGTAGCACCTGTTTGTTGAACACTCTGCAGGTGCTTGGTTCCAGAGGCAAGGCAAGGTGAACATACGCGGACCGGTGTAACCTTCACCCTTAGTGACCCTGCCAAACTGATGAATATGCATCTGTGATATGCTCTGGTGTGTTAAGGCAGAAGGGGTAATAAAGGGTGGTGCTCCTGGGTGGACATACGAGAGCAGCTGTTGGTAAGGTGCTAGGCCATACCTTGCACTGTCCCATTGAGAGGTCTGACCAATTCCCACGCACAATAAGGCAACATATGTCAAACACTGTGATTTCACACTTGGAAGCACTCTGGACATTTTATGTTGGAAGACAGTCTCTCATAAAATAAGCACAGTTTCAGTGGGCTTATCCTGACTTACAAATAGAGAATCCCAACTGTTTTTCGATGTCCAGCTCTGAGCTCTAAAGAGCCCCCGATGGGCCATTATTATATGTAAAGATGACCTGAAGATGAATGCAAAATGAATTCATTCATTCAATTAATATTTATCAAGGCTTACCACAAGCCAGGCATTAGGTTGGTACTAGGGACAAAGGATGAATAAGAAATAGCTCAGAGTCTAGGGGGAGAGAGAGAGAGAGAGAGATGTATTAAGCATGGTGGGAGTACAGGGAAGAAATGAATAACTTAAACAGTAGAACAGGAAAAACTTCCTAGGCAGGCGACATTGAATTGTAGTACAGAGGATAGGAGAACTTGCTAGCTAGAAATCAGTGAAGGGCATTCTATACAGAAGGACTAAAAATGTGAAAAGACCAGTCATCTTGAAGGGGCAAGGCATGTTCAGAAATGGTGTTAGGATGATCAGGTGAAAGGGGCAAGATGAAAGGTGAGAGTCTGAAGAAGGGAAGCTGTAACAGTACATATGAAAAGAGGAGATTGTAACATCTGCTGTCAGCCCTTGGGATTAAAAGTCAGAAGGGTCACAGTGCAATCTATTTGAGAAATATCACACAGAAAGTAGGAACCCAGTGGAAATGCTGCAATGCTGTTGTGTCCTGCCAGGAGCACTTCTGGTGTTATGTAAATGATGCTTTGGGTTGCAAGGTTTTCAAATGAATGGAACCATCCTTAAGATGTGTAGCTCTACGGCTTAAGCCATGAGTTTGGGGACAGCATGGATGGCTTCTGGATGCGATTTGAAGGAAGGTGCTAGGAAAGGGACAGGTGATGGGATGTCCCCGGTTAGAGAGCAATTTGGCCACAAGGCTGGGAGTTTGGCCAAATGGTAGGAAGGAGTGCTTCTGGGAGGGCAATTTGACTGAAATGAAGCTTGAGGCAGGACATCAGTGTTATCATGTGGCCTTGGAAATAACTGTCAGACATGTGAGTTTGGCTAGAGAGGACTGGAGGCTTCAGTACTTAGAAGTAGGGAGCAGGGGACAAGAATATCTCAGCCCTGCAGATTTGAGGTGGTTGGAAAATGACAACTGGCTCCTTTTCAGTCCTCTGAGACCCAGTTAGGCACTTTATATACATTGTCTTATTTCATTTTCAACACACAACTTACAAGGGAGATACTTTATTACTCACATTTTATAAAGGCAGAAACCAGACTGGGAGAGGTTAGGAAGTTTGCCCAAGTATCACAGCTAGTGAGAGGACTTCCCATGGTTTTAAACGCCAGGTCTGTTGCTCGCTACAGCTTATGTTCTCTCTGCCCTTTTTATTTTGAAACTTAAAAAAAGAGATTTTATTTATTTATTTATTTGAGAGAGAGAGAGAGAGAGAGAGAGAGAGTGAGTATGAGCAGGAAGAAGGGCAGAGGCAGAGGGACAAGAAGACTTCCCACTGAGTGGGGAGCCTGACGTGGAGTTTGTTTCCAGAACTCTTGAGATCATGACCTGAGCAGACTCTTAACAGACTGAGCCACCGGGCCACCTCTATTTTGAAACATTTCAAACCTACACAAAACTTGAAACATAGTATAACTAACACATAGTTTTCATCTGGAGGCATCCCCTATTAACAGACTGTGCTTTGTGCCACAACATCACCCCATTTCCTCTAAGGTACTGGTTGGGATACAACTGGTATAAAAGACATAATCTGAGATCTGGTAGAAGGAAGTCATGGAAAAAGGAGAGATTTAGGAGGAATAACTCTACCGATAACTGAAGAAAGCATGACAATGTATGGACATCTTGAAGCCAAAGATAGAATAGGCAGAACAGCCATGGACTGCCTAGCTTCTGTCAGCAGGCCAGGGCTAGGGAAGTCATTGATGATGGAAATGGAAGGTGGGCTCCAGAATCCAAGCACTGAACGAAAAAAAAGCAACAGGTTTTAAAAATACATTTATATCTATAGATATATTTAGCCAATATTCATTCAGTGCTAACCATGCTGTGCTAGCTGTTTTTTTGAAAAACAAACACTTCCTGCATTCTTTAATGCCTCAGAACCCACAATAAAGACTCCAGGCCAAATGGTGAGTGTTCCCACCAGATGAGGGGGAGGAGTTACTTCCTCTTTTCTCACCCTCTGGAAGCATACACATAATCCAAACCGAAGAAGAAACATGGAAGTTTGCTTGAAATAACCCAGAACTTAGAAGACTGAATGATCAAGGTTCAAATCCTGATTCTACTACTTACTACTTGATTTCCTCAGTAAAATGGACACAGCCTTACCAAATTCAAAAGGCTGTGAGAACATTATGTATGTATCATTCAAAACTAGTCCTGACATATACAGTGTCCGTCACACCCCTTCTAAGTCCAAACAGGGAGAGCAAGACCAAAAGACAGACGCTGAAGGCAAAGACCTTGTTCTGATCTGTTTTTTTTTTTATTTTTTTTATTTCACAGAGGGAGAGAGATCACAAGGAGGCAGAGAGGCAGGCAGAGAGAGAGGGGGAAGCAGGCTCCCTGCGGAGCAGAGAGCCCGATGCGGGCCTCGATCCCAGGACCCTGAGATCATGACCTGAGCCGAAAGCAGAGGCTTTAACCCACTGAGCCACCCAGGCGCCCTCTGATCTGTTTTTAGTTCCAAAATTTAGCAATGGAGCATAGGACTATGTTTTATTTATGGATTTCGACCAGGCTCCGCTGGCGGATTTAAGATTGTAGCCATATCCTCCGGGTAAAATGCAGAGCACTCTCCTTCAACGCGAGGGGGGGGGGCACGTTATGAGGTTAATATTCCGCCGTGGTGTTTGGGGGGGCAGTAGATACAGATTACAGATTTCACACAGACGTCAGGCAATCAAAGCATACCAGATATGAAGAATCTCTTTCGTCTGTCCCACCACGCAGCCAACTGGGCTGTCACTGTGGCTACTATTCACACCGCTTTGGGGAAACCCTAGGGGTGGTCTCGGCTCGAAGCTTGTACATCTACCGCAGCGTAGCTAGCGAACCCAGATCTCAGACGCACCGTCGCGTGGCGTTCTGGAAACCCCCGGTCCAAGCCGGGGCGGTGCCTAGCGCGCGCCGGGAGCTAGAAATTGTAGTTTTGGGGCGGTTTCTGTGGGCAGGGCCCGAGGGCGGGGTCTCCCAGGAAGCGGGAGTGGGTGGGTCCCAGCGGCGTTTCCGGTCGCAGGCGAGCTCAGGAGGCGGGGCGCCGTGGGCCACGTGCGCAAAGCCCTATGGGAAACGGGGCGGTGCGAGCGGTGCGCGCGCAGCTGGCCGGCAGTGGCCGCGGAGATGGAGGAGGGTGGACGGGACAAGGCTCCGGTGCAGCCTCAGCAACCGCCAGCGACGGCACAGGGCGTCGCGGACGAGAAGCCGAGCGGCAAGGAGCGGCGGGATGCTGGCGACAAGGACAAAGAACAGGAGCTGGTGAGGCGGGGCCCCGGGACCCGGCGGAGGAGGCCGCGGGGCTGAGTCACCGCGGCCCCGCAGGCCTTGGGCCCGACTCTCAACGGCCCCGCAGCGTCCGGGAGAGGGGGGATGGGGAGATCCTCGGGGCTCCTGGCACACTCTGCCCCTCATCCTCCATTTCGCGCTGTCGACTCCGCCGACCCCACCAGCCCTCATCACCGACTCGTGAGGTGGGCCCGGGCTGGTCATTGTCACCCCTATTTTCTAGTATGGCATTCAGGTAGTGTGGTTCAGCAGCCAAGGTGCCATTCCTGCTCTCTTTCTGTGTCCACCTGGTCCCTCCTAAGGAGGCAGGTTCACTCTACCTGCCCCAGGGTGAATGGGAGGATGTGTTTGGGATTCCTTCTCTTGACGAACTTCTTCCCCCAACCTTCAGTCTGAGGAGGACAAACAACTTCAGGATGAACTGGAGATGCTCGTGGAACGACTGGGGGTGAGTCGTGATGTCGACACAAGTGGATACATATTTGGATCTTTCGTGCCTGTTTGTTTCATTCCATTTGGGGGCAACAATTCTGTATGAGGTATAAGGAAAGACGGACTGTTTAGGGTTGCATTGTGGTGCTGTTGTGGGAGAAGAGAATTACAAAGGATATTTGAAAGATTCTGTCGCTTTCTTCTTCAACTCTTAACTGGGATCATTTGTTTTTGTACCAGGCAATGAGAAGGGAGTTGGGGAGTCACAGATGAATAAAACACAGTTACTTTTCTAGGGGAGTTGTTAGTTAAACATTTCTGTGTTATGACTTGGGAGATGTAACTCTGACCTCTAATATCTTCTGATCAGGAGAAGGACACATCCCTGTACCGACCAGCCCTGGAAGAACTGCGGAGGCAAATTCGATCTTCTACAACTTCCATGACTTCAGTGCCTAAGCCTCTCAAGTTTCTGCGTCCACACTATGGCAAACTGAAGGAAATCTATGAGAACATGGCGCCTGGGGAGAATAAGGTAAACTGTTTCAGAAGCTGGTGGAGGCCTAGCTGAGGAGATCGTTTTCATCTAGACCATGGGGCTCATGGGGAGTCAGTGGAAGCCTATAAGATCTGAAATCCAAGCTGGTTGAACTGAGCTATCATAGTCAGAATACTGGCATAAGAGCTGTTGCCTTCTTAGAGTATACTGTTTGCTGTCATTTATGGTGGATCTTGGGATTTCTTTTTTATGATTTTTTTAAAGTAATCTCTGTTCCCAGGGTGAGACTCGAACTCACGTCTCCAGGATCAAAAGTCGAATGCTCGGGGCGCCTGGGTGGCTCAGTGGGTTAAGCCTCTGCCTTTGGCTCAGGTCATGATCTCAGGGTCCTGGGATCGAGCCCCGCATCGGGCTCTCTGCTCAGCGGGGAGCCTGCTTCCCCCTCTCCCTCTGCTTGCCTCTCTACCTACTTGTGATCTCTCTTCCCCTCTCTCTGTCAAATAAATAAATAAAATCTTCCAAAAAAAAAAAAAAGTCACATCCTTTACTGACAGCCAGCCAGACACCACTCATGATCTATTTTAAACTTATGTTTAACCTTGATTTTTCTGTTTTCTTCATATTCCGTGTATGTTCACGTGTTTTATTTCTAAAATAAACCCCTAGTTCAATCACTTTTCTATTAGTACAACAGTAATCCAAGAAATCTTCAGTCAACCTAGAAAACTGCAACAGTCTCTTAGTTGGCTGCCTTTTTTTTTATTTATACAGGTGGTTTTTCATATAGCAGTCACTGTGATCTTTTTAGATTGTGAAATGTTCTCTGCTTAAAACCTTTTAATAGTTCATTATTACAACTAGAATAAAATTTAGAGTCTCCATTTTTTTTCTCTTCTTGTTATCATTCTTCAGCCATATTGGTTTAAAAGGGAGATAGCGACATCAACCTTAGGGTTATCTTGAGGCTTAGCTTAGATAAAATATGTACATTTCTAATAAAAGATCGGTGGATAGTTACAACTTAATTTGGGGGATAGTGACAGTATTCTTACTCCATAATGTCCCACTTCCCTTACCCAGGATTTGATTTTAAAGCACTGGTTTCTTTACAGCGTTTTGCTGCTGACATCATCTCTGTTTTGGCCATGACCATGAGTGGGGAACGTGAGTGCCTCAAGTACCGGCTGGTGGGTTCCCAGGAGGAATTGGCATCATGGGGTCACGAGTATGTCAGGTAAGACCTTTCCTTCTTGAGAATCCAGAGGGGTTCTGAGACATAATTCTGAGTTCTTTCTTAGAATACCAGAGTATTGCATTTCCCAAACACTGAATTGCTTGGGTCACGGAAGTGCTTCCTGTGAAGCTGTACCCTCCTAATGGTCTTGGGCCTATCCATAGGCATCTGGCAGGGGAAGTGGCTAAGGAGTGGCAGGAGCTGGATGATGCAGAAAAGACACAACGGGAACCACTGCTGACCCTGGTGAAGGAGATCGTCCCCTACAACATGGCCCACAATGCAGAGCACGAGGCCTGTGACCTGCTTATGGAAATTGAGCAGGTGGATATGCTGGAGAAAGACATCGATGAGAATGCGTATGCAAAGGTCTGCCTCTATCTTACCAGGTGAGCGAGCATGGTGGGGATGGGTGGAAGGCCTAGCCTCCTCAGCATTTCTCTCTCAGTTGTGTCTCCTCTGTTCTCTCAGTGTTGTAAGCTGCAGTTGATTTGTTGGGGTCTGTGAGCTTATTGAGGAAGAAGACTTCATGTCTCCTTAGTAGTCAAGCATGTAGTGTAATGCCTCATATATAGTAGGCATTCAGTATTTATTTTGGTTAAGTGAATCGAATGGGGTAAATGAATGCCTGGAACTTCCTGACTGCTTTGTTATATCTATCTCTGTAGTTGTGTGAATTACGTGCCCGAGCCTGAGAATTCTGCCCTACTGCGCTGTGCATTGGGTGTGTTCCGAAAGTTCAGTCGCTTTCCTGAAGCTCTGAGATTGGCGTTGATGCTCAATGACATGGAGCTGGTAGAAGACATCTTCACCTCCTGCAAGGATGTGTATGTAGGGAGGAACCTGGCAAAGGAAGAGAAGAGCTCATGCGTGGAGCATTCGCATGAAGAACTGGGACCTGTAGTTTCTGGTTAAGGCTTACGGGGCTTTTCTTAATGCATATGTGATGACTCTCTCCCACAGGGTAGTACAGAAGCAGATGGCATTCATGCTTGGCCGGCATGGGGTGTTTCTGGAGCTTAGTGAAGATGTGGAGGAGTATGAGGACCTGACAGAGATCATGTCCAATGTACAGCTCAATAGCAATTTCTTGGCATTAGCTCGGGAGGTGAGACTCTGCCCTTTTACATCAAGGCCTTTTTGTTTGTTTGTGGTTCTACCTGGCATTTCATCTCCCCGAGTGTAACTTTGACTAGACTCTCCTTGGTTAGAATCGCCATTCAGTGGGACAGCAGAAGGGACGGTGAAGGTGGGGGAAATAGTGGGGGAGCAGTTGTGACTTTCTGACTTTTCTTCAGCTGGACATCATGGAGCCCAAGGTGCCTGATGACATCTATAAAACTCACCTAGAGAACAACAGTGAGTAGCCATGTCCATGTGTGTGAGGACTGGAGGATTCTTAATTGTGCTCCTTGTATTTGGAGTGATGGCTTGGCCCAACATATTTATCTATCCCATAGAGCTAAGAATTCACACATACCTTTTCTCCAAGTCACTGTTGGGGGCATAGATAGAGCATCCCAAGTGGCCAGTTCAGAGCCAGAGACCAGCCACCATGCTGTGTCTTTCTTGCCTACTCTAAACCTTTTTTCCTTTTCTTTCCTCTCCCTTTTGTGCAGGGTTTGGGGGCAGTGGCTCTCAAGTGGACTCTGCCCGCATGAACTTGGCTTCTTCTTTTGTTAATGGCTTTGTGAACGCTGCTTTTGGCCAGGACAAGCTGCTGACTGATGATGGCAACAAATGGCTTTACAAGAACAAAGACCATGGTATAACTTTATGGCTACTTTATCTTTGTGTTGCTTTGCTCATTTCTGTTAACCTTCTAGGCTCATGTGTTAATGTGATAGGAATCCCCAGGGCTGTTTTTACAGAGCTCTTTGTAACAATTTTCTCAGGGTGGGGCCATTTTAAGACTGATAGTTTTTTTCCTTGGTATAGGAATGTTGAGTGCAGCTGCATCCCTTGGCATGATTCTGTTGTGGGATGTGGATGGCGGCCTCACCCAGATTGACAAGTACTTGTACTCTTCTGAGGACTATATCAAGGTTGGTCTGGGCATAGCCCACTAATGGAGACATTCTCCTGCCATGTTCTAGGACCCTCTGGGCCTCCCTTTCATTGGTAAGGTCTACCTGGTTTTTAACTCCAGTTAAGGTAGAAATTCCAATGAAGTCCACATTGTATTCGTTTTGGTAGGGAAGGTAGAGTAGCGTGAGTGCTCTCACTCTCATTTGCATTTTGCAGTCAGGAGCCCTTCTGGCCTGTGGCATCGTGAACTCTGGGGTCCGGAATGAGTGTGACCCTGCTCTGGCACTGCTCTCAGACTATGTTCTTCACAACAGCAACACTATGAGACTTGGTTCCATCTTTGGGTAAGGCTTCTTGCTGCTTGTGGTAGTACCCAACTTGTAAGCTTTGTGAAAACAGGAACTGGGTCCTTTTTACCTTTGTATTGCCAAGGGCTTCGACCCTGTCTGTTGAGTATTTGGCTCCTGGTGATTATTGAAATGATGAATAAATGACCAGTCCTCTTTTTGTTCCTTCCTTGTCCTGTCCCTGGTTGTGTGTCTGGGAATGCCTCTCCCTGGCTTTTGCAGGCTAGGCTTGGCTTATGCTGGCTCCAATCGTGAAGATGTTCTAACACTGCTGCTCCCTGTGATGGGAGATTCCAAGTCTAGTATGGAGGTGAGGAGAGGCTATTGGACATTTAGGGGAGGTAGGGAAGATGCTCTGGGTCTTACCACTCTCTGTGATAAGTAGTGAAAAAAGTGTGTGTGTGTGTGTGTATGGGGCTGTGTGTGTATCACTTCAGTGAAATCTTTTGGAGCTGGAATTTTAAATCTCAGGTAGTATTGAGGCTAAAGAGGTAACATTTTGGTATTGAGGTCCAGCCTTTGGGGTCCATGAGGAAGTAGTCAGTCTAGAGTGGGGAGTAACTTAACCAGTTTGGGGTGGCTGATTCTGTCTCACTCATTGTTTTTGTCATTGGCTAACCTTGAATTTTCTTTCTTTCTTTCTGGCTTTTTTAAAGATATATTTATTTGAGGGCTTGCCTGCTTGAGCGAGTGGGGGAGGGGCAGACAGAGAGAATATTCACATTCAGGCAGACTCCCTGCTGAGCATGGAGCCCATCACAGGGCTTGATCTTATGACTCACATGATCATGACCTGACCCCAAACCAAGAGTCAGATGTTTAACCGACTGAGCCACCCAGGCACCCCCAACCTTAAATTTTCTTATTTATGCAGAGTTATTCTAGTGATAGATACATATAGTATGGTGGCTAAAAGTACAGCTTTAGTCAGAATGACCTCAGTTTAAATCATGCCGTCTCTGCTTACAAGCAGTGTGATCTTGGACATATAACTCAATGCTTTTAGGTTTCATTTTCCTTATCAGTAAAAGACTAACAACAGCAGGACCTTTTTCATGGGGTTGTGAGAGTTAAATGTTAATAGTATGCAAAACAGTTGGCACAGTGGCTGATATGTAGGAAATAATCTGAATGGTTGCTGTTGTTACTTTGACTTACATCAGAAAGGAGTTATTACCTAGTGTGGTTACAGTGGCCTGTAGGAATTGGTTGTCTTGAACCGCGATAAACAGCTATTTAATAACTTACTATATATGATACTGATTTTCCTATTTCTAGGTGGCAGGTGTGACAGCTCTAGCCTGTGGAATGATAGCAGTGGGATCCTGCAATGGAGATGTCACTTCCACTATCCTTCAGACCATCATGGAGAAGTCAGAGACGGAGCTCAAGGACACCTATGCCCGTTGGCTTCCTCTTGGACTGGGCCTCAACCATCTGGGTAAGGGGATATCTCTCTGGGCAAAGGCTGACAGTGGGTACAACAGGGGGGCCTCTGTGTCAAAACTGTGCTGGATGGAAGCAGGTGTCCTCTTGATGTCTTGAATTTGTCCTACAGGCAAGGGCGAGGCCATCGAGGCAATTCTGGCGGCGCTGGAGGTTGTGTCTGAGCCATTCCGCAGTTTTGCCAACACGCTAGTGGATGTGTGTGCCTATGCAGGTCTGTGTCTATGCTTCCCCAGGACTTCTCACTTCTCTCTTGGACCTTCCTTCAGATTGATTCTCCTTTCTCAGTTCTGATCTGCCTTAGATTCTTTAGCTTCTTCAGTTCCTGGAGTAAGCTTTTTTTTGGTACCTTGTTTCTGTTCTTTCTCACCCTTAACCACTATGCTGCAGGCTCTGGGAATGTACTGAAGGTTCAGCAGCTGCTCCATATTTGTAGTGAACACTTTGACTCCAAGGAGAAAGAGGAAGACAAGGACAAGAAGGAAAAGAAGGATAAGGACAAGAAGGAAGCCCCGGCCGACATGGGAGCACATCAGGTTCTGTGGGCAGCTGGGCACTCTGAGTCAGGCTCTGAGAAGAGATAAGTGTGTAGGGGAGCAGAGGAGCTGGGTTCGGGTTTGTTTTAGAGCCCCTCTGGGTGGTGCTGTGTATTGAGATGAAATGAGGCTGGGTTTTATACATGAGGGGTAAGGGTGAGCCCCCACAGGACAGCTTTTTCTTCTTACATGGGACTTGAGTCAAGAGTGACTTTTTTGTTCCCTGAGCTTATTGGGTTCTGCTGCCTCTTTGATCGTAGGGAGTAGCTGTGCTGGGGATTGCCCTTATTGCTATGGGGGAGGAGATTGGTGCAGAGATGGCACTACGAACCTTTGGCCACTTGGTGAGTATCGCATGGAGAAGATTGGAATATATTGATTTTGGTGCCTAGAGTTCCCCAGAGGAGACTTTCCTGATGGGTTTTCTCTGGGGAGAAATAGTCTTTTTGCTATGCTTGTTCTCCAAAATTTGATTATATCCCCCTTTTACCCATCAGTCTGTTCCTATAACTGAGTTTGTTATACTGCTTTCCGTGATGCTCTTGGCATTTTCTTTTATTACCAGCTGAGATATGGGGAGCCTACACTCCGACGGGCTGTGCCTTTAGCACTGGCCCTAATCTCTGTTTCAAATCCACGACTCAACATCCTGGATACCCTAAGCAAATTCTCTCATGATGCTGACCCAGAAGTTTCCTACAACTCCATCTTTGCCATGGGCATGGTGGGCAGTGGTGAGTGTCAGAAAAAGATCAGAAGTAGCTTGAAGCAATGTTTGAGGCCTTTTTTTCAACTCTGTAATGGTTAACATTTCCAGGTACCAATAATGCCCGTCTGGCTGCGATGCTGCGCCAGTTAGCCCAGTATCATGCCAAGGACCCCAACAACCTCTTCATGGTGCGCTTGGCACAGGTAAAGAATAGAACTTTTCCTTCCAGAGTGCCAGGGGATGTATCTGTGGTGATGGGGGAGGGGGACACATAGTGACATGTGGGGAACCTTCAGTTTGGCTTGGAGGGAGGATGTGAATGAGTTGTGGATTTCTGTATGGCCAGGTTTGGTGACATCTCCTCAGATGTGACCTTTGCTTGTGTCTGTCTCTCTCTCTTTCTCTCTCTCCCCCCCCCTCCCTCTTTTTTTTTTTTTTTCTTCAGGGCTTGACACATTTAGGGAAGGGCACACTCACCCTCTGCCCCTACCACAGTGACCGGCAGCTTATGAGTCAAGTGGCTGTGGCTGGGCTGCTCACTGTGCTTGTGTCTTTCCTCGATGTCCGTAACAGTGAGTTCCTTTTTTTTTTTTTTTTTTTAATTAATTTATTTGACAGAGACATAGCACAAATAGGCAGAGCAGCAGGAAGAGGGAGAGGGAGAAGCAGGCTCTCCGCCGAGCAGGGAGCCCGATGTGGGACTCAATCCCAGGACCCTGGGATCGTGACCTGAGCCGAAGGCAGTGGCTTAACCAACTGAGCCACCTAGGCGCCCCGTAACAGTGAGTTCCTGTCAAGATTCCTGTAGTGGCTCGTGGCCCTATCTCCACCCTTACTTACCAGGGCTGCCTTGTAAATTAGGAGCAGACTCTGAGTTAGTTTCCTACCACTCTGGGTTCCTGATGTTCTTTGGGCCTATGAAGGGCCTTATGAAACTCATCTCCCACATTTTTGATCTGGCTTACAGAGATTTTTATTTTTTTGAGGATGCAGAGCTGAGCCCAGTGTCTGTCCTAAGTGACTGAGGGAGATCAACTATTAAGTTTGAAGTCGGGGGGCAGAATAAGATGGGAATATCTCTGGTTTGCAGTACTGCATATGAGGGGAGGGGTTGAGTTCCGCTGAACCACTGAGGGGTTAAAGAGTCAGGATTAGAGCGGGATCCCAGGGTTCAGGTCAGGCCTGCCCTGATGCATCTAACTGTTTTTCCTCTGTTCTTCCCTCAGTAATCCTGGGCAAATCTCACTATGTATTGTATGGACTGGTGGCTGCCATGCAGCCCCGCATGCTGGTTACATTCGATGAGGAGTTGCGGCCATTGCCAGTGTCTGTCCGTGTGGGCCAGGTGAGGGGTTGAACAGATGGGAAGGCTCTAGAACTTGGAGAACGCATACATACCTGCTTCTCTGAAACTGGTTTGGGCAGTGAGTTGTTGCTACACTCCCATCGGCTACACTCCCATTTCAATTTTCTCACTCTACAGGCAGTGGATGTGGTGGGCCAGGCCGGCAAGCCTAAGACTATCACGGGGTTCCAGACACACACAACCCCGGTATTGTTGGCCCACGGGGAGCGGGCAGAATTGGCCACTGAGGAGTTTCTTCCTGTCACCCCCATTCTGGAAGGTTTTGTTATCCTTCGGAAGAACCCTAACTATGACCTCTAAGTAGCTAGTGGGGGCTCTGAGCTGCCACTGATATGTCAGTGGACCGTGCTTCCTGCTGCCACCCGTGGATACTGCTCCAGACCTTTGGGGGAATTGTTAACCTCCTGTTATTTTGTTACTGAGTGAGATAACTGTTGAATAAAGACTTTTGTCCCCAAGGTCCCTCTATGTGTGTTTTCTGGGGTATTGTGGCTGGAGGCCAGACCAGGGTGGGGAGTTGATGTGAGAAGCCATTGTTTATAGCAATCCTGAGCCTAGGCTAGCAGGGAGGCTGCCCTGAATGGAACAAATTAAACTCCTTGCCCGTTTCGCCTCTTTCCTAATCATCTAAAAATAGTGGTTCATCTTTAGGGGCATGGACACTTGAGAAGCTGATCAGTGTAATGGATCTTTTTTCTAGGAGATGCATATACACAAATTTTAATACAAACTATTACAGGTAACTTTCTAAGGGGCTGTGGATACTGTTCCCACCTGCACTCCACCAATGCACACCGACCTCAAACCCATCATTCCCTGACTTTGGGCTAAGGATCCCTGCTCTAAGAATCAGCCGAATCAGCCTTTCTAACTTCTGTGCTACTAAATGAAAGGGACATTTTATTTTTTTTTAAGATTTTAATTTTTTATTTGAGAGAGAGAGGGCACGAGAGCGGGGAGAAGGGCAAAGAAAGAAGTAGATTCCCAACTGAGCATGGAGCCCAATGCAGGGCTTGATTCTGGGACTCCCAGATCATGACCTGAGCCAAAGCAGATGCTTAAGTGACTGAGCCACCAAGGCGCCCCTGAAAGGAACATCATTATCTCCTGTGATTCTCTGTTTCTCTTGGAAGTCTGCTGTTGGAGAGATTTGATCATGTTAACATCTACTTCTGTGCTGTCTTTGTAGAAACTGGGTACAACAAAGGTTGACCCTGACCTTGCTCTTAGTGTAGCAATGGGGAAAAGGAGTAGCCTCCTTCCTGGACTGTGATCACTTTTGATCTTCAGTGCTCCTTCCTGATGGGGTTGGTATGAGTATAGCTATGCTGCCAGTTGGGGCCTGGACCCCTGTAGATGCAGTGTAGAAGAATATATGGCCCTGCCAGATAATCATAGCTAACCAACACTTTCTGGGGGTTTAGCTTCTGAGCAGTGTCTGGCACTTAATAAGTCTTCTATAAATGTTGAAACATTTAGCAATCTTACAACAGCTTTGAGAGGTAGGTATGATCCCTGTATTTTGGTGGGGAATATAAAATTTAGAGAGAGGTTCAGTAATTTACTCAAGGTCACATATTAAGTGTTAGAGCCAGGATTAGAATCTAAGTTTGTTTGACTCCAAAATCTATGCGCTTATAAAACTGATCTTTGTCTGTAGCCGTGGAGCCTTGCAAGACCCCTTTGTAGTCCAAGGTCTTGGCTAGCTGGAGAATGGCAACTTTGGATTAGTGTCTCTCTTGTCTTCTCTCTTGTTGTTATTTGGCAGCCTGTATAAGACCTGTATAAAAAGTTGAAGTACTGGACTTGGGAGTCAGTAGACCTGTCAAATCCCTTTAATGGGATCTTCTGTGTTCCTAAGCAAATCAGCATGTCTGGTGAGCCTCTGTTATCTGTAAATGGGGATATCGTAATTACCTGCCTTGATATCCAATGGTGATGATATTTGGAGGGGCTCCTGGCTGGCTGTCATTGCAATGTGTGGCTCTTGATCTTGAGGCTGTGGGTTTGAGCCTCATGTTGGGTGTTGAGAGTACTTAAAAATAATTTTTTTAATTTTTTTCTTTATTTTGGAGACAAAGTGTGTAGTGGGAGGACGAGGAAGAGAGAGAGAAACTTAAGCAGACTCAGCACTGAACGTGAAAACCTACACAGGGCTCAATCTCACGACCCTGAGATCATAACTGAGCCGAAACCAAGAGGCGCCCCAAAAATGAAATCTTAAAACAGAAAAAAAGATAAATTGGAAAGTGATTTGTAGGGATGCCTAGCTGGCTCAGTTGGTGGAGCATGCAACTCTTTTTTTTATTTTTATTTTTATTTATTTTTTTTTTTTAAAAGATTTATTTATTTATTTATTTCACAGAGGGAGAGAGATCACAAGGAGGCAGAGAGGCAGGCAGAGAGAGAAGGGGAAGCAGGCTCCCCGCTGAGCAGAGAGCCCGATGCGGGCCTCGATCCCAGGAGCCTGAGATCATGACCTGAGCCGAAAGCAGAGGCTTTAACCCACTGAGCCACCCAGGCGCCCTCTTTTTTTTTTTTTTAAGATTTTACTTATTTATTTGTGTGGGGTTTTTTTTAAGATTTTATTTATTCATTTGACACAGAGAGAGAGATCACAAGTAGGCAGAGAGGCAGGCAG
>LNAC01000194.1:2096150-2119227 GCA_002007465.1 Ailurus styani | reverse complement strand
GCGCAGCCGCCCCGGCGTCCTGGCTCCGCGGCCCAAACCCGGGCCCCGGCCCGCCAGGGCCCGATCCCTGGCCCACGTGTGCCCGGCCTGGCCCGGCCTGGCTGCTGGGTGGGGGTGGGGGAGCGCGGGGCCGGGATATGCGGTCCCCGCGGGCTGGTAGGGTGCCGGGCTCGCCGGCCGCGAAGTGCCACCTCGGCCTGACCCGAGGGGGCCCCGCGGGCGCAGGCACCGCGGCTCCCGGCCCACCGCCCCCTCCCCCCTTTGCGGCCCGGCCGCCGGGAAGTGACACGTTGTTCTTTGGCACTGGCCGGCGCTGCGCAGGGAGGGCGCAGAGGAGGGAGGCGGCAGCGGCGGGCAGGGAGGAGCCCCCGGCCCCGCCCGCCCTCCGGGCCGACCCTCACTTGCTAGGAACCGGCTCCTCTTCGGCCGCCGCCCGCCTGGCCTTTTACGGCCCGACTCCCGCCCTTCCTGGCCTCCACTCCTGGGCGGCGGCAGGCCTCGCGTCTGGCCCCGTGAGGGTGCCCCCGCGGCCACCCGCAGCAGGCGTGCCTTGTGTGCCCCTGGGCCTGGCCCCGAACCCGGTGTCCCCAGGTGGGGGGTGGGGACACCACGGCCGAAGCTGCTAGCCCCGTTTGTGATCCGGGAGCCTGGTGCCAGCGAGACCTGGAATTTCCGGTCTGGTTGGTCTTGGGCCCCGCGGAGCCAGGTTGATACCCCTCACCTCCCAACCCCAGGCCCTCGGATGCTCAGAACCTGTAGGCCGCACCGTGGACTTATTCTTAACCGAGGGGGTGAGTGAGGGGGCTGTTTCAGCAGACCAGGGGGGTGGTTGGAGGGGATGCGGACTTGACAACGTGTTGGTGGGGACGTAAGATGGATCTTTTCTGCTCCTTCACCCCCTTCGCGCCTCCGGGAGGGACTCGGTTGTGGGACCCAGCCCTTGCTTCATCCCCTCCCCCACTCCATTTGCCTTAAGCTTGGGTCCCTTCCCCTTTCCGAGCTCCACTCTTTCCCAACAGGTGCTGGGGGGACCCTGATGTGGCACCAAATGAAATGAACAAAGCTCCACAGCCCACAGGCCCCCCACCTGCCCCGTCCCCTGGACTTCCACAGGTAATTAGGGAGGAATTAGTAGAGACTGGGGTGGGGGTGGGGGAGATCAGGCAGCTGGTCAGGAACAGGTTCCAACCTCTGGATTTTCCCACCCCCATCTGTGTCAGGGCAAAGTGCAGCTTCCTGCTGCCAAATTGAGACAGGGCCCCTGGGCTGTTCCCAGGGGCTGTCATGGGGAAGAGGGGGCATGTGGACTGCTGAAGCTCTTGCCACAGGTCTGCTCCCCTTACTTTACCAGCTTAGGTTTCTGCCCCACCCGGGTTTCCCCTCTTGCTGAACTCTGGTCTCCCCCCTTCAGCCAGCGTTTCCCCCGGGGCAGACAGCACCGGTGGTGTTCAGTACGCCACAAGCGACACAAATGAACACGCCTTCTCAGCCCCGCCAGGTGAGGGGCTGTGGGGAGGGGAGTAGGGGGCCTGGGTGGGAGCCATGGAAAGCTTAGGCCAATTTGGGCCTAGCCTAGGATGGAAACTCTGGAGGCCCTGTACCTGCCCCAATTTCCTGACAGTTGCTCTGTGTTCTTTCATGCGGCTCTGCACTTCGTGCTGTTGATTACTTACGGTGGTTGGCCCTGTGGGGAGTATGGAGTCGGTGGGGGTGGCAATACTAGGGGTCCTGGTGCCTTGAGAATTGGGAGCAGCGCTTTGGGCCCTGCTGCCAACTCCCGTTTTCCTGTTTCCTCCTTTTCCTGGGAGGTTGTGAATGCTTCATTCCCCTTCCCTTCTTTCTCTTTGCACTGTGGCGAGATAATCACTCCAGCTGGTTCTTGCCTTTCTCTGTTCCCTAAATTCTTCCTCACTAAGTGGGAACATTCTTGTCCTACTTCCTTCATTTTTTCCCCCTCATCACCTTGGGGATAATTCTCTTCTTTCCTGTCCCCATGTGCTCTCAGGGAGGATTCAGGTCTCTGCAGGTAATACCCCTTTGCTAATCCTGGACCCTCTCGTGGTCTCACCCTTAACCTCCACCCTAGTCAAGGGCTAGACACAGGGATGGGGTCTTCAGGGTGGGGACATGTTTGCTGTTAAGATCCTCAGTCAGACGCTGACTGATGCATGTTAGAGGCTAGATCTTGGCAGAGTGCATATCTGGGAACTGGGAAACTGTTGCATGTTAGTGGTTAGCTCCTCTGTACCTTAGGTGGAGCAGTGCATGCTGGGGAGTATGTTGCCCAAAAGGGCTTCACTTAGGCATGATGCATCTGGGTATTAGGGAGCCTTTGCAAAGGGGTAGTCTGGTACAGGTGATATGGGAATGCACGGCAGTGAGGGAGTGAATATTCGTGGAGTGCAAAGCGCATACCTGAATGTGGAGGGTACGAGTAAATACAAGAGGCCACTTAACCATCAATTGGTCAAGTGAGTTAGGATTGGCCCTTGTGCTCCAAAGCCCCCAGTATTTCTCTCCAGACTAGTAGAGACATTGTGGAGTGGCCACATTGCTTTCCATTTCCTCCCTTACCAACGCCAACTGCCTTCCTCCCTCTTGACAGCACTTCTACCCTAGCCGGGCCCAGCCCCCGAGCAGTGCAGCCACCCGAGTGCAGAGTGCAGCCCCCACCCGCCCTGGCCCAGCTGCCCATGTCTACCCTGCTGGATCCCAAGTAATGATGATCCCTTCCCAGATTTCCTACTCAGCCTCCCAAGGGGCCTACTACATCCCTGGACAGGTGAGGTTGGAGGCTTGGGGGCTGGAAGCCACGGAACCTTAAACCCCAACCTTCCTCTTCCCTGCCCTGAGCCTCCAGTCCCATCTCTTCTGCAGAGGTGGGACTTCCTTCTGGTCATTGCCCACAGCTTGTCCTGTCTTGCCTTGCATTCTCTTTGTAGCCTGATATGGTACTCATAGCTCCCTCACCTCCTCTCCCCTCCTCCTCCCCCTTCCCCACCAGGGGCGTTCCACATATGTTGTCCCGACACAGCAGTATCCTGTACAGCCAGGAGCCCCAAGCTTCTATCCGGGTGCAAGCCCTACAGAGTTTGGGACTTACGGTAAGCAGGGGAGGGAGTCAGGTGGGAGTGAGTCCCAGGGAGCATCTAAACTCACCTACGAATTCCTAGACCCTTACCAGGCTCATTCCTCGGTCTAAGAATGATAGGGTTAGTAGGTAGTAGGGATTGGGCCTAATGTGAAACTGGTGTTGGGTGGGAGGGTGGGGGGACAGGGAGCATTTTATCCTATTGGTGACAGTTGGGAGTCCTCCCTGTGTCCAAGAATATAGGATCAGGCAGAAGTTTGAGGGCCTCTTAGTAAACATTCCCTGTGACACCTGTTCCATGGTTGGTGGGAGCCCATGTAATGTGGATTTGGGAGGTTTTGTAGCTGTTTTTCATTTATATTCTAGGAAAGGATTAGTCTGTTCTTTATGGCAGTGGTTTCCAAAATTTTTTGATCATCTATCAGGAAAAATTTTGAGTATGTACCTCTAATACCTGTATGTTTTTGTTTGTTTATACATATGCATCGTTTAAACTACACACCTTATGTTGCTTGTCAAAAACAAGTGGAGATTATGGACGAGATTAAAGAACACATCCCATTTTGGAGACCATTGCTTTAAGGAATTAATTTTTCCACATCCTGGGCCTGGTTCATAATGTTACTCTTTGTTTCCTTGCCCCTTAGCAAAGGGCTGGAGATTGGAACTGGACTCAGGTTGAGTGGGACAGGGTTGGCAAATCTGTTTTTCTCATTCCCAGCCAAAGACCTGATTCTGTTTCAGGTTAAGTAGTTGTTGCTCCCTCAGAATACATGCGTGTGTGTTGCTGGGGGTTGGGGGCATACATAATACCTTATAGGGTAGAAGAGAAACAGAAGTCCTGCTAGTGGCAGCCAGTATGTGGTGGGGAAGGAGTGCCTGTCTACAAGGTGTGTGTATGTCAGTGTCAGGAATTCTTGTAAACGCAGTTCAGACTGGTTCCCCAGCTTTGATAGACACCTCATTCCCTTGGGGAGGTGGGTGGGGCAGGGCAAGGGGCCGGCTGTGGGTGATGAGAGGTTCTGGGGATGGGAGGAGTTCAAGCAGGCATTTGTATATGGTTGTGCCCTGACGCTGCCACCGTTCTTCCTTTCTGTGTCTCCCCCCTTCCCCCAAGCTGGCGCCTACTACCCAGCCCAGGGTGTGCAGCAGTTTCCCACTGGTGTGGCCCCCGCCCCAGTTTTGATGAACCAGCCACCCCAGATTGCTCCCAAGAGGGAGCGGAAGACCGTGAGTAGCAGCAAGGGGCTCTGGGACATCTGGGAGAGGGAGAATCAAGGGCAGGCATATTGTGGGTCAGGGAGCAGAAAGTTGAGGAAGGAGAGCTTCAGCTGGGAGTGGTTAGAGAATGGAGATCTGTGAAGTGCTCAGGTTTTTTGTAAGGACTAAGACTTCAGTGTAGAAGCGGCTCATGGAAGGATTGAAGAGCCTTGTGCGGGAGTTGCTGAGAGTCCCCAGTTCTGGGGGTTCATAAGATCTATGGTTTTGGGTTTCTGGTGGCTTGTCTTGGAAATGGTTTGTTTTCTGTGGCCCCACCCCCCACCTCCCAGCCCTGGAAGCTCTTGAGGCCTCCGCCTCTGCTCAATCCTCAAGCCCTGGGCGTGGTGCCCAGAATAGGGTGCCAGGGCTGGGGAAGCCGCTGAGTCACCCTGGCTCCACCCACTGGATCTGGGCCCTGCCCCCAGAGATCAAGCAGACTAGCCACAAGTGAGCTGTATGGGTGCTGGATGGGGGTCCTGGGCCCCATGGTGTGCAGCCAGTGACTCGGGGACTGCTGATGGGGCAGGGCTGAGGGAGGGAGGGGCATTGTGATGTACGGGGCTGCTCTGTGAGGTCAAGGGTCTCTTGGGGTGGGGGCCAGGGGAGGGAGTACAAGATGAGCTGGATGGGTTGACAGTAGAACTCATGGGGTTTCTGGCACCCACCTGCCTGCTTTCCAGTGGGGGGTGGGGGGTTGGCCTGGAATCTTAGGAGTGGGGCAGGGTAGAGAGGTGGGCTCCTCCTGTTTCCCACTCATCCTGGAGCTTTCTTTCCCCAGATCCGAATTCGAGATCCAAACCAAGGAGGGAAGGATATCACGGAGGAGATCATGTCTGGGGCCCGCACTGCCTCCACCCCCACCCCTCCCCAGGTATTGTCTGATCTTAGAGTGAGGCCCTGGCCAGGATGGGTCTTCTGACCTGGGTTCCCAAGTCCTTTGATCTTTTCTTTCAACTAAGGGATTTCTTTCCCTGCTTTCCTGGATTTTTAGGGAGAGTTAAAGTAGAAATGGCTCTAGTAGAGAAGGGTTGTGGGCCTCTTCAGGGCAAACTTGGTAACCCTTTGTGTCCTGCAGACGGGAGGCGGTCTGGAGCCTCAAGCTAATGGGGAGACGCCCCAGGTTGCTGTTGTTGTCCGGCCAGGTAGGTAAGCAGGTGGGGCAGAGCTTTTATGGGGACAAGGAGTGTGACAATTTCACATGCTGAGGAGGTGGAGTAACTTGGCCTGGGTGCCAGAGAAGAAGGACCTTAGGTTTTAGGTAGTGGGGTTTTGTGAGTGGACCAGATGTTGGATGAGGAGGGAAAAGGCCTAGGTGGGATAAGATTTTGGGGTTGGGTGTTAGGCTGGGAAAGTCTTGGCTGGGAGGAGGGGGAACAACAGCAGTGAAGACCTGCCTTTAGTGACTCGTCTTCTTTCCTATGGTGCAGATGACCGGTCCCAGGGAGCAATCACTGGGAGCCGACCGGGGCTGTCTGGCCCAGAACACAGCCCTTCAGAATCCCAGCCTTCATCACCTTGTCCGACCCCATCACCACCCCCAATCTTGGAACCGGGGTCTGAGCCTAATCTTGCAGTCCTCTCCATTCCTGGGGACACTGTGACAACGGGGATGATCCAAATGTCTGTAGAAGAATCCACCCCCATGCCCCGTGAACCTGGGGAGCCATATTGCCTCTCTCCAGAACCCACTCCCCTCGCTGAACCCATCCTGGAAGTAGAAGTGACACTTAGCAAACCGATTCCAGAGTCTGAGTTCTCTTCCAGTCCTCTCCAGGTTTCCACCCCCTCTGCATCTCACAAAGAGGAAACTCTTCCTGAACCGAATGGCATGGTCCCATCTGAGGATCTGGAACCAGAGGTGGAGTCGAGCCCAGAGCTTGCTCCTCTCCCTCCCCCAGCTTGTCCCTCTGAATCCCCCATGCCCATTGCTCCAACTGCCCAACCTGAGGAACTGCTCAACGGAGCCCCCTCGCCACCAGCTGTGGACTTAAGCCCAGTCAGTGAGCCAGAGGAGCAGGCCAAGGAGGTTCCAGCATCAGTGGCTCCCCCCACCGTCCTCTCTGCTACTCCGGCTGTGGCTCCTGCAGCTACTTCCCCAGCTCAGGAGGAGGAAATGGAGGAAGAGGAAGAAGAGGAAGAAGAAGGAGAAGCGGGAGATGCTGAGGGTCAGAAGGGAGGAGAGGAACTCCTTCCCCCAGAGAGCACCCCTGTTGCAGCCCACCTGTCGCAGAATTTGGAGGCAGCAGCCGCCACCCAAGGTAAGGTGTGGCTGGATGGTGGAAGTGGGGTGGGCTGGGAGGTGTGGGTTTTTTCTCTTTATTGATGACCTCTCATTTGTGCCACTGTGTCTGGGTCATAGAAGCCCTTGGTGGAACCTAAGAGAGAAAATTCCAAGATTAAGGGATTTTAAGTCTGGAGTGGGTGTGATAGGAAGAGGAAATAACTAGAGTAGCTGCCTTTTTTTTTTTTTTTAATTTCCCCAGGGATTAGGGGTACTTCATAAGTTATTCCCATTTTGTTACCCCCCAAATAGTGGCGGTGTCTGTGCCAAAGAGGAGACGGAAAATTAAGGAGCTCAATAAGAAGGAGGCTGTGGGAGACCTTCTAGATGCCTTCAAGGAGGTAAGGGAGTAGAAAGTAAGGGAGGAGAGAGGGCAGAGTTTGGGTATGAACACTAGTTGTACTGCAACCAAAATGGGATGTCCTATGGTTACAGGCGAGCCCAGGAGTACCAGAAGTGGAGAATCAGCCTCCTGTGGGGACCAGTCCTGGTCCAGAGCCTGAGGGCAGCAGTGCACCCCCGAGGCCTGAGGAAGCAGACGAGACCTGGGACACAAAGGAAGACAAAATTCACAATGTTGAGAACATCCAGCCTGGGGAACAGAAATACGAGTATAAGTCAGGTATGCTGGGGGTGCCTGGGTGGCTCAGTCTGTTAAGCATCTATCTTGGGCTCGGTTCATGATCTCAGGGTTCGGGATCGAGCCTTATGTTGGGCTCCCTGCTCAGTGGGGAGCCTGCCTTCCTCTCCCACTGCCCCTCCACCCCACTCGTGTGCATGCTCTCTCTCTGCTCACTTGTGCGTGCTCTCTCTCTCAAATAAGTAAATAGACCTTAAAAAAAAAAAAAAAAGTCAGGTATCCTGAAAGAAGGATTGAGAAGGGTTGGGTATTCTTGCCAGGGCCCCAGGAGACAAAGGTGTATGATTGGTTCATCTCGTCTTCCTCGTAGATCAGTGGAAGCCTCTAAACCTTGAAGAGAAAAAGCGTTATGACCGTGAGTTCCTGCTTGGCTTTCAGTTCATCTTTGCCAGTATGCAGAAGCCGGAGGGATTGCCCCATATCAGCGATGTGGTGTTGGATAAGGTTGGTAGACTTGAGGGGGAGGGTCACTTTGTGCTGGCTGGCTGGCTGGTTGGGGGAGGAGCCTGACGTCCTGAAAGGGTAGTCAGGAGCTATATAGCCTGTTTCTCATGCCTTCCCTGTCCTCTTTGCAGGCCAATAAAACACCACTGCGGCCACTGGACCCCACTAGACTTCAAGGCATAAATTGTGGTCCAGACTTCACTCCTTCCTTTGCCAACCTTGGCCGACCAGCCCTTAGCAACCGTGGGCCCCCGAGGGGTGGGCCAGGTGGGGAGCTGCCCCGAGGGCCGGTGAGTGGGATTGGCTAGAGGGGCAGATGGTCAAGGGGGATGGGGGGATGGCTCCCTTGTCTTGCTGGGGGGAGGGGGCACGTGTCCTGGTGATGTGTGGTAGCAGTGTCACGGGTTGTGCCAACTTGCTCTGTGTCTTCACTTGTCCTTACCCTTGCTTAGCAGGCTGGTCTGGGACCCCGGCGCTCTCAGCAGGGCCCCCGAAAGGAACCCCGCAAGATCATTGCCACAGTGTTAATGACTGAAGATATAAAGTTGAACAAAGCAGAGAAAGCCTGGAAACCCAGCAGCAAGCGGACAGCCGCAGATAAGGATCGAGGGGAAGAGGATGCTGATGGCAGCAAAACCCAGGTACTGGCCAGTGCTGCTTTTGCTGTTTCTTCTCTTCCAGCTCTGCCCTTGGAGCCAGCTCTGCCCTCTTTGTTTCTGTCATCCTTATCCCTGGTGGCTACTTGAGTCCCCACCACCCTCTCCCATCCATCCCTCTCAGCGTGACCTCTTGTTCTGAGAACTTCACTGGATTCTGTGTCTTCTCTGTCCCCTCTCCCAGGATCTGTTCCGCAGGGTGCGCTCCATCCTGAATAAGCTGACACCCCAGATGTTCCAGCAGCTGATGAAGCAGGTGACGCAGCTGGCCATTGACACTGAGGAACGCCTCAAAGGGGTCATTGACCTTATCTTCGAGAAGGCCATTTCAGAGCCCAACTTCTCTGTGGCCTATGCCAACATGTGCCGCTGCCTCATGGCGGTTAGTTTCCACTGTTATTAAACTTCGTGGTCTAGTTTCCTCCTTTTCTTCCTAAGACTCCTTGAGTTCAGCTTTTTGATTCTCTTCCAGCCTGTGCTGTTGATGGCAGCCAGGAGGCAGCAGTGTGGGGGCCAGGGGTCTAACTGGGTTAGCTAGCTAGAGACTCTTGGAGGGCCTTCCTGCTCGGGACGTGTCTAAACGTGATGTTTTCTCTGACATACAGCTGAAAGTGCCCACTACAGAAAAGCCAGCAGTGACTGTGAACTTCCGAAAACTGTTGTTGAATCGATGTCAAAAAGAGTTCGAAAAAGACAAAGATGATGATGAGGTTTTTGAGAAGAAGCAAAAGGAGATGGATGAAGCTGCTACGGTGAGAGAAAACCCTCCAAGCCCACTGTCCACCCATTTGCTACTCTGCTATAGGATGGGGTGGGGGGAGGTAAAGGAGGTTGGAGGCGATGGTATTTGGGGGGTTTCTCTGCCTAAAGATAGGAATGCTTGCTGCTGGGGTTAGGAGTCCAGATAGTGGAGGAGAGAAGGGTTTTAGTCCAGTGTTTGGGTACCTTTTTCATGGATTTCCGTCCTATAACTGGCAGGCAGAGGAACGGGGACGCCTGAAAGAAGAGTTGGAAGAGGCTCGAGACATAGCCCGGCGGCGCTCTTTAGGGAATATCAAGTTTATTGGGGAGTTGTTTAAGCTGAAGATGTTAACGGAGGCGATAATGCATGACTGTGTGGTTAAGTTACTTAAGAACCATGACGAAGAGTCCCTTGAATGCCTTTGTCGTTTGCTCACTACCATTGGCAAAGATCTGGACTTTGAAAAAGCCAAGGTAGGGGTCCTGGGATGTGGAGTGGGACAGGCTGAAGTGCCTGGGGCCTGCTGTCCGCTCACCAGCTCCTTGCAGGCCTGGCGTGTGGGCTGCCGAGCCGCAGTGATGGAGCTGAGGGTCTGAGGAGGGGCTGGGCCTGCGGCTGTGGGTGATGTAGTACAGGTTTCTGACCTGATCCCTTGGCCTCTTCCTAGCCCCGAATGGATCAGTATTTCAACCAGATGGAAAAGATCATTAAGGAAAAGAAGACTTCATCCCGAATCCGCTTTATGCTGCAAGACGTGCTGGATCTGCGACGGGTGTGTGTCCTCTCCTTCCCACTGCCTGTCTGCTGCCTGTACGCGGAGCCCCGGTTCCTGACATTGCTTCGGCTGGCCCTTTGATACAATGACCTTGTGACTGGCCCTCTGTCCCCGCAGAGCAATTGGGTGCCACGCCGTGGGGACCAGGGTCCCAAGACCATTGACCAGATTCACAAGGAGGCTGAAATGGAGGAGCACTGGGAACATGTAAAAGTGCAACAGCTGATGGCCAAGGGCAGCGACAAGCGTCGGGGCGGCCCTCCAGGCCCACCCATTAGTGAGTTTGAGGCTTAGATTAAGGAGGGGGCATAGTGAGGGGTTACACTTTCCACTGATGACTTCTTGTTAGTGCCACGTGTCTGGGCCACTGAGACCACGTGATGGAACTGAGGATCTGAGGAAGGGGGGCTGGGGGCCCTCCCAGATGATGGGTGTGCTAGGAGGTACGCATTATGCAATATGCTTTTCTGTTTGTCCCAGGCCGTGGCCTCCCACTCGTGGATGATGGTGGCTGGAACACAGTCCCTATCAGCAAGGGCAGCCGCCCCATTGACACCTCGAGACTCACCAAGATCACGAAGGTAGGGGGGTGTGTTGGAGGGAGTGGTGGTGGTTGTGGAAGGGTAAAGAGGGATCAAATAGGCATTGAGCCTAGGTTTGGATCTTGGTCCCCTCACTCTCTGAAGTTCGAAAGGTGATGGCTGAATTTTTCCTCTTGGACTAACTGGTTAGTCCAAGACTAACCAAGACTAAGCAAGGACTGCCAGCTCAAGGGGTGCAGTCACATCTGTCTGAAGCATGTCTCTCTGTAAGCAAACTTAAAGAGCAAATCTGGCCCATTTCTTGCTTTTCTGTATTCCATAGCTAACAAGTGGCCTTTACAGTTTTTTAACAGTTGAATAAAATAAAGTAGATGGTGTTATGCAATATGAAATGATGCAAAATGTAAATTGCAGTGTTCTTGGTTTTATTAGAATACAACCATAATCATTTCTCTTAAGTATTGTCTGTGACTGTTTCTGTGCTACAGTGGCTGAGTAGAATGGTTGAAATAGAAACTGTATGGCCTGCAGAGCCTAAGGTGTTTACTATTTGGCCTTTTACAGGAAAAGTTTGCCAGGCCCCTGGTCTAGGCCATTTGCTATTGTGTAGCAGTGGGCATTGGCTAGATCACACTCATGACTTCTCTGTTCCCTTTCCTTCCTCAGCCCGGCTCCATTGATTCTAACAACCAGCTCTTCGCACCTGGAGGGCGATTGAGCTGGGGCAAGGGCAGTAGTGGGGGCTCAGGAGCCAAGCCCTCTGATGCAGGTATGGAGGCCATTGTAGAGTTGGGTGGCTGTTAATCCTCTTTCTTGAGGGCAGAGCCTTGGTTGTAGGGGAGGCTTTTGGTACAGAGTGGTTAGTTAATAACAGGAGGCCTATGCTTGGGACTAGGGACTGAATGAACTGTTTGCGTTGGGAGTAGGACCAAGTGTCCTAAACTGACGAGTAGGAGATAGAGTGGAAGAAAGTAGGAAAAGATTTGATCTGGGCTTTCTGCCTCCCCAGCATCAGAAGCTGCTCGTCCAGCTACTAGTACCCTGAACCGATTCTCAGCCCTTCAACAAGCAGTACCTACAGAAAGCACAGATAGCAGACGTGTGGTACAGAGGTGAGGTTTCCTGGGTGTCCTTGTCCTTTATGCGGGGCGTACTGTGATTGGGCTTCGGTGGTTGTCATAGGAGTCCTCACACCTGTAATGCTCAGAGCCCCGAGCTTAACTGGGGCACATTTCCTGATGCCAGGAACTAGGCCCGATGTTAGCTATACGAGAGACGACCTAGGCAGTACAGGTGGGAGGTGACAGGCCTGTTTTCTCTCCAGGAGTAGCTTGAGTCGGGAAAGAGGTGAGAAAGCTGGGGACCGGGGAGACCGCCTAGAGCGGAGTGAACGGGGAGGTGACCGTGGGGACCGGCTCGATCGCTCTCGGACACCTGCCACCAAGCGGAGCTTCAGCAAGGAAGTGGAGGAGCGGAGTAGAGAGCGGCCCTCCCAGCCTGAGGGACTGCGCAAGGCAGCTAGCCTCACAGAGGATCGGGACCGAGGGCGAGATTCCGGTAAGGGGCTGGGAGAGGAAGGGAAAGGTATGGGTTCGGGACTAGCCAGTCTCCAATCTGCAGAGCTCCAGGCCTTTCCTGCTAGGAGAATTAGAACTGAAGAGTCTCCATGGGGTGCCTGGGTGGCTCAGTCAGTTAAGTGTCTGCCTTTGGCTCAGGTCATGATCCCAAGGCTCCAGGGATTGAGCCCTGCCTCAGGTTTCCTGCTCAGTAGGGAGTCTCCTCCTCCCTCTCCTTCTGTCCCTCCCCGTCTGCTTGAGCTCTGTTTCTCACTTTTTCTCTCTCGAATAAATAAAGTCTTAAAGAATTAAAGGGTCTTCAATCTGTTCTTCCCCCTACAGTGAAGCGGGAAGCCACCCTGCCCCCGGTGAGCCCCCCGAAGGCTGCGCTTTCCGAGGAAGAGCTGGAGAAGAAGTCCAAGGCCATCATTGAGGAGTACCTCCATCTCAATGACATGAAGGTAGGCAGTGGGTGGGGTCTGAGTGATAGGGCGGTCGGTGTGCTAGCAGGCATGGAGTATGGGGTCTGGAGCAGATGGTGACTGCGTTCTCTCTCCTGCCCACACCCCTGCAGGAGGCAGTGCAGTGCGTACAGGAGCTGGCCTCGCCCTCCCTGCTCTTCATCTTTGTGCGGCATGGCATTGAGTCAACACTGGAGCGCAGCACCATCACCCGGGAGCATATGGGCCGGCTGCTGCACCAGCTGCTCTCCGCTGGGCTCCTCTCCACTGCGCAGTACTACCAAGGGTATGCCTTCTGAGGGCCTTCTACTTTGACATGCCCACAGACTTCCCTCCTTTGTAGGACCCATGCAGCCTTGGATAAGAGTGGTTCCGCAGCCATCCTGGTCAGCGTTCCTTTCGGCAGGGGTGGGGTGTACTGTGCAAGGACAAGAGTGTGGCCTTAGCTTGAGATAATTGCCCCATGTTCAGGAAGTGTTCTCAAGGGGCTCCACAGTTGATCCTTTAACAATGCCATGTTGCCCCACAAGGACAGTGGGTGTTCGGCTTGCCTTTGCTAGAATGCCCTGACTTTTTCTAAAAAAGACTTATTTTTATTTGAGAGAGAGAGGAGAAAGGGAGGGTGGGCGGAGGGGCAGAGGGAGAGGGAGAGAAACCTCAGGCAGACTCCCCACTGAGCTTGGAGCCTGACACAGGGCTCCATCCCTGGACCCCAAGATCATGACCTGAGCTGAAATCAGAAGTCGCACGCTCAACTGACTGAGTCATCCGGGCACACCTAGAATGCCCTGACTTTGAATTCCACTTGCAGGCTGTATGAAATCTTAGAATTGGCTGAAGACATGGAAATTGACATCCCCCATGTGTGGCTCTACCTGGCAGAACTTGTAACGCCCATTCTGCAGGAAGGTGGGATACCTATGGGGGAGCTGTTCAGGTAAGCCCCCTTTAGTGGGATTCAGGGGAGGTAAAGGCAAGAAGAAAGTTGGGTAGGGGGGGAGGCATATGTGGCAGGTTCAATGCCTGGGTTTAGGGAGGGACCGGGTAGTGTACTGAGAGGGCTTTGGAGGCTATCCACACTCACTGTATTTTTCTTTCCCTGTAGGGAGATTACAAAACCTCTGAGACCCCTGGGCAAAGCTGCTTCCCTGTTGCTGGAGATCCTGGGGCTTCTGTGTAAAAGCATGGTAAGTGAGAGCCTTTTGGGGGTGATGTGTCAGAACTTCTCTTCCCACCATGCGGTTTTGGCCAGTTGCTGTGACCCTGATGCCTTACAGTCCTTCGGTGGGGTGGGGTTAATGGTGATGGTAGTGCTGTGTTGGTACTAGGGACAGGAAGCGTCGAGGCTGGCACTCTCAGACCAGTTCTGTCATGAGTTCTGGGCAAGACTGGAGGAGAATGGCAATCCAGGACCCTAAGTCTGTGATTGATTGATTCATTCACTCAGCTAGCATTTTTTTTAAACATTTACCAACCACATACTAGGCACTGGGAATACCACAGTGAATAAAACGCAGGAAATGAGCTGGAAGAGAAAAATAAGAAATGATAGTCTAATAAAAACAGCGTGAAATAAAGTGTGAAATAAAATAGTTGAAGTGGAGTGTTTTGAGTACTGTGAGGTTGCAAAGGAGTATCTCTTTGGTGATGTTCATGACGGAAGGCTCTCCGAGAAAGGTGCTGGAACTGCTTTGCGAAAGTTAGTGGTGACTAGCAAATGTCATGGAGAGACAACAAAGGCAACTGGGAGGGGCACTCCATGATGGTGAGAGCTGGGAAGAGCGCTTGGAAGAGTTTAGCTGCCCCTGGGGCCTGGACAGATGAGACTTGAGTGGAAAGGAATTGTTCTTTCAGCATCCTATTAATCTTTTTAGGTAGAAACCTGTATTAGGGTAGTTTGTGTTTTCAGAAAAGAAGAGGGATAAAAAAGGAGAGAAATACTATGTGTATTTCATTGAATCCCTGGTGCAGCAGGTTGTAGAACGTGTTATTGCTACACTGTTAAAAGACTTAGGGTCATTAATTTAAATGAAAGGTATCAACTTTGAGACGACTTAGTGGCTTTAGAATGAGCGTCTTTAAAATTCTTGAACCATGGTTGTCTTACTATGGGGTAATGTCATCATTCTGAATATCTGTTGTTATAAAGAGTACTACCTTCAGACTCTCTTGTCCCCTCACAAGATGGGCTCAGACTTGTTTATGTGAGGATTTCTGATTTACAGTGGGGATTGTGGGGGATATATCTGCTTCTAAAATTTTCCGGACTTGGTAACCAAAAAGGCATATTTATTAGAAGTCCTCTCCCATGAGCATTTGTTTGCTTGGAATAATGAAAAACTAAGCTGTTTTAGAAAAAGAAGCATAGAAGAGTGTGGAAGGCTAAGATGAGGTTTTTGAATTTGATGGTTTACTTTTTTTAGTAAAGGTAATTCTGTGAAAGCTAACTGACCTTTTCTGTAGAGGCTCTTAAGCTCCCCCCCCCCCAGTTTCTTAGCACTGTGGTAGATGATTTCTTGTGTCTTTGGGTGATTATTTGGCTGATGTCTGTGTCTGGTACTAGCCTGTAGGCATGGAGAGACTGCCTGTTTGGTACCTCTCTAACATCCTGAGCCCCTAGCGGGCTCCTGTTGGCCTTTCAGTAAATTTTTTTTTTTTTTTAAAGATTTTATTTATTTATTTGACACACAGAGAGAGATTACAAGTAGGCAGAGAGGCAGGCAGAGAGACAGGGAGAGGAGGAAGCAGGCTCCCTGCTGAGCAGAGAGCCCGATGCGGGCCTCGATCCCAGGACGCTGAGATCATGACCTGAGCCGAAAGCAGAGGCCTTAACCCACTGAGCCACCCAGGCGCCCTCAGTAAATATTTCTTGGGTGACATTTGTGGAGCTATGTTTTGGGGAGAAGGTTGCTGAATTGGTCTTGCATTTTTCCAGGGTCCCAAAAAGGTGGGGATGCTGTGGCGAGAGGCTGGATTCAGCTGGAAGGAATTTCTACCTGAAGGCCAGGATGTCAGTGGATTTGTCGCTGAACAGGTTTGTGCCTGGAGTTGGGCTAATTCTAGCATTTGGGACTGGCCATTCTTCTTCCTCTTCCCTCAGCACACTCACGTGGTACACTTATCTCCTGACTGTGGGTCTTGTTGTAGAAGGTGGAGTATACCTTGGGTGAGGAGTCAGAAGCCCCTGGCCAAAGGATGCTCTCCTCCGAGGAGCTGAGCAGGCAGCTGGAGAAGCTGCTGAAGGAGGGCAGCAGTAACCAGCGGGTGTTTGACTGGATAGAGGTAGGTTTCTCCTGGGAGAAACTGGGAGGGAGGAATAAAGGAGAGGCGGTTCTCGGTGTGTGGGTAGAGAACTTACAGGCCATTTGTTTCTCTTCTGCACAGGCCAACCTGAGTGAGCAGCAGGTAGCATCCAACACACTAGTTCGAGCCCTCATGACAACTGTCTGCTATTCTGCAATTATCTGTAAGAAGAGCCAGGGAGATGGTGGGGCAAGGGTGGGCCCAGCAGGCAAATGGTGGGAGGGAGGTTTTGGTCTTTGCCTGGTTGTGGACCAGGCTGAGGGTGCATTAGTCCGCTTAAATTCTGTCTTCTTCCTTGTAGTTGAGACGCCCCTCCGAGTGGATGTCGCGGTGCTGAAAGCGCGAGCGAAACTGCTACAGAAGTACCTGTGTGACGAGCAGAAGGAGCTGCAGGCGCTCTATGCCCTCCAGGCCCTTGTAGTGACCTTAGAACAGCCCGCCAGTAAGAGCCAGGCTGCAGGGTGTGGGGGTGAGGGCGCTGCCAGAGAGCAGGGGGCAGTCATGGAAAGGGGGGTGGTCCCTGGAGAGCAAAACGCCCTGGTGGTTGATTTCTTCCCCTTGCACAGCTTTGTTTTGTTGCCTACAAATGGAAGGTGGAGAGACTCAGCTTTGAAGGCTGATTGACTGTGATTTTGTGCCTAGCTCGCTGTTAGGGCTAGGGCTGCAGGAGCATGCGGGTGAGAAGTGATAATGGTTTCTAAGGACCGAGTGCTCTTGAGGCCTGGTAGGGGGCTGAGAGGCTTTTCTTTCCTTGCCTCACTTAATTCTCACAATTGTTTAAAGTATAAATTATTATTCCCTTTTCCACATTGGGAGACTGAGGTTTAGGTTAACATGCCTGAGATCATGCATTCGGCAAATAGGTGTGTGCCAGGGTACTGGGACTCTGGCAGTGATTAAGTCAAGCACAGTTCTCGTGTTGGCCTGGAGTCTAATGATGGTGATGAGTGGCGGAAGATGGGTCCTCCGGGGTGCTCTCTGGGGACACCTAGTGTAAGGGAGATAACAAGTGGGAATTGACAAACCAGCCCCATGATAAATGGGAGGGGGAGACTTGAAATGAAGGAATTGTGTGTAAAGGAAGGCCATGAGGCAGAAAGCACTTGACACAGGTAAAAGAACTGCTCAAGAAAGGCCAGTATGTGTGAGCACAGCAGCTAGTTGTGTGTGAGGCGAGGTAGAGCTGGAGAGATGGATGTGGGCCAGGTCCTGCAGGGCCGTCTAGGCCGTGGGACAAGTTTTGGCCTTCAGCCTAAGGCTGGGAAAAAGCTTTGTGGGATTTTAAGTTTTTAGATCATTGTGGCTGTTAGTAAGTAGGAAGTGGTTTGGAATAGGGTGAATGCGAACATGGCAAGTGCAGCAAATTAGGAGCGGATTGTGTTGCTGGTGGCTGGAACTTGCTGGTAGCATTGGAGCTGGGAGTTGTGTGACATAACACTGGCGTAGCCAGAGAGGTTGTAAGGGTGGGGAAGTTACAGTACTTCCAGTATGCTTTTTTTAGCAGGTGAGGAGACGGCGTCGTACCATTCACCTGGGGGATTGGGAACACTGGCTCAAGTTGGGTTTGGTCCTAATGAGTTTGTGGTCCCTGGGTGGGGGTGATTAGAGGTGTCAGGTAGACAACTAGGTATGGGAATTCATTTGGAAAGGAAGAGGTCAGGGTTGGTGGCTGATGTGTGAGAAGCTGGCACAGGGTAACAAGTGCAGGTCACCAGAGGATATGGGATCGCCTAAGGAAGAGCGGTGAGAGCCTGGGATAGAATGTTGAGGAAGTGGAGGATTCAAAGGTGGGGATCAGAGGAGGACAGGGCCGTATGAACAAAGGACGAAGTAATTTTAGGAGAGGGAAGTGGTCTGTAACATTAGATGCTACTTGAGAGTTCCATAGGAGCCGACCTGAACATTTAGGGCCTTTGGAGTATAAAAACACGGAGGCCACTTTGGCATAAACAGTATTTGGTAGAAGAGGGGGCAGTCTGGATTGGAAAGGACTAATACTTGACTGAAACAGGAAGAAAGGAAAAGTGCAAGTATAGGCAGAATCTTTGAATTTAGTTAATCTCTGTCTAAAGACAGAAATCTTCTGTTTGTAAGAGATAGTGGTTGTAATGGAGACCTTTTGTGTTTAGATGGGAGAAACTTTTGGCTCAAAAATACAGGGCAGAGTGGATAATTGATTGTGTAGGTCCCCAGGTTGGATGTGCATGGAATTTGGAGCACAAATTTGGGATAAATGCTCTGCTGCTGTAGGGTGGGTCTGGGGGGCAGTGTTGTGGATTTGAGGGTGTGTGTACCCTAAGGAACAACCTGGCTTGTAGCTTCTCGTAAATGACTGTCAGTGCTTCATCTAGGCCTGGACTCCAGATCCAAGGCTTTCTTTATTCAGAAGGAAATGTATTCGCTACTTGGCCTCCCTTTGCTTTTTGGAAAGTTTGGCAGTGCAGTGTGGGGATATGGGATTGGTTGTGTTCAGGGCTTATAGGACAAGTGCTTGGGAAGGCTTAACTAGTAGCCAGGAGGGGAGAGAGAGAGAGTCAGAGGAAGGGATGCTGGAGTTGAGCCTAAAGAAATTCAGTAGGAAGGTCACAAGAGAGAGGATGTTCCTGGCAAAGGATGCCACACATGTAGAAGTGTTAAGGCCAGAGAGGGTGTGTATGTTCAGGAGATGCGTGGAAAATAAGAGGAAACTGGGATCCGAGTTTACCAGCATCTGTAAGGGGCCCGTGAATGTTCAGGTTATAAAGCCTTGACTTTGTTGAGTGATACATCTGGGACTTAACGTCATTCCTAAATCGAGGAGCAACAATTCTGTGTATAGTTTTTCTCATTAAATATATCATGAGTGAAGCTACTGAGGTGAAGCTTGGGCAGGTTTGTAAGGTTTTGCTGTGACTCATTACCATGCACCAGTCTCTTAGAACATAAGATTAACATCTTGTTAGAGACCCATCTTAGTCACTCTGGGATGGTCAGACAAATATCAGGATGGTGGGGCAGGCCCTTGCTTTAACTGTGGAGCCTGGGAGTGGAATGGGGTGGCTGTGGGCAGCACTCCTTTTAACTGCTGTCGTCCTGCCTGCTTGCAGACCTGCTTCGGATGTTCTTTGACACGCTCTATGATGAGGATGTGGTGAAAGAGGATGCCTTCTACAGCTGGGAGAGTAGCAAGGACCCTGCTGAGCAACAGGGCAAGGGCGTGGCCCTTAAATCTGTCACAGCCTTCTTCAAGTGGCTTCGTGAGGCGGAGGAGGAGGAGTCTGACCACAACTGAGGGCGGGTGGGGCCGGGGACTTGGAGGCCCATGGACACTCAGATGGCCCGGCCAGCCGCCCGGACTGCAGGGGGGGTGGCAGCAGCGGTGGTGGCAATGGGTGCCTGTAGTGCGATGTGTCTGAGCTAATAAAATGGCTGAAGAGGCAGGATGGCGTGGGGCTGCCTGGGGCCCCCCCTCCAGGATGCTGCCAGGTGTCCCTCTCCTCCCCCTGGGGCACAGAGATATATTATATATAAAGTCTTGAAATTTGGTGTGTCTTGGTGGGGGGGCACCACCGCCTGCCCCTCGGGTCCTTTTTTATTTTCTGAAAATCACTCATGGGACTGCCGTCCTCGCTGCTGGGGGCATATGCCCCAGCCCCTGCACCACCCCTGCTGCTGCCTGGGCAGGGGGAAGGGGGGGGCACGGTGCCTGTAATTATTAAACATGAATTCAATTAAGCTCACTGCCTCCCTGCTTTATGGCCTGCTCCCTCTGGAGAAGGGGTATGGATAGGTGGGCAGTCTCCTTTCCAGAGCTGGCACTGTAGCACTGTTCCCTGCAGCCTGGCACCCCTCTTGCCTCTTCCCTGTCCATGATTGGGGGTCGGGGGGCCACTTTCCTGGATGGTTGGACCCTTGAAACGGACATGGTAGGGTGCCCTGTTGGTTGTTAGGGGAGGAGAGAGACAGCTGTGGGGTGCTTCCAGAACACACCTGCTGGACTTAGTCTCCTGGAAGTATGCGATGCAGACCCTCGTGTGTGGAGGTGGCCCTGGGTTTCAAGCTGTTCATAGCCGGAGAAGTCCTTTATGGCTTCAAGGTCTCATCTGTAGAAAAAAAAAAGGGGGGGGCGGGGGGCTGGATGCAAGGAGTCTTGACCGTCCCCATGCGGCGTACCTGGCATCCGGGGCCCAGTGAGTTCCCCACCCACCCTTTGCCTTCAGGGTCGCTCCTCATTCGGGCTTGGGTGAAGAGGCCGAGGTGTTTCCGGACTCGGCCCCAGGCCGCCCCTGCGTGGCTGTGACGTGTTTCGCCCCGCCTGCCTTGGGTGGTGACGCGGGTGGCCACGCCCCCGCGCTGACGTCACCGGCCCGGTTCCCTCTCCGGGGAGCGGCGGCGGACGCGCGGCTCCCACCCCCTCCCCTCTCGCGGGCTCTCCCCTCCCCGGTGGCGGCCGCGGCCCGACCCTCTGCAAGGCGATGGCCCGGGCCCCGAGCGCGGGCTAGCGTACCTGGGTGCCCGGCCATGGGCTGTATCGGCTCTAGAAGTCCGGCGGGTCAGGGTAAGAGGTGGAGGCCAGGCGCGGGTTGGGGAATCGGGCTGCGGCTGCCCGGTGCGCGGGCCGCGGGTGGGTGGGGGCCTTGAGGAGGGGGCCGGTGTCGGGAGAGGGAGGAGCCTGCACCGAGGAGGCGGGCCAGGCAAGAGGAAGGAGAGGGTAGGAGCGGGGAGGGGGCCACGTCGACTCGGCTTCGCTTCCACGGCCTGCCTGCTTCTGGGCTTTGCAGGGTAGACTCGTGGTCTTTCCGCCTGGATTCCCACCGCTGAAGGGGGCAGGAGGCGCGCAGCCTTGAGACGGGCAGGGTGTCCATGGCGACTGGCCTTCCACGCCCACACACTCGCCGCCCCCACGGCCCACACCTCTCCTCTCTTCTGCCCTGGGAGTGGCCCTATGCTGGGAACCTGCCTTTCCTAGCTGTGTCCCAACCCCCTTAAGGAGGTAGCCTGCAAAGCCCGTCAAGCACTCCACTATGGAGTTTTTGCCCAAAACTTAACTCCTCCCTTCAGAGTCAGATGGTTGATGAAGGGGACTGAGGCCCTACTTGAGGCACCTGTGAGCACCTGATCACCTTAACTGTTTTAGTTGTCTTCTCCCACACCCAACAAAAACAAACCATCCTACGTTGTGGTGAGAAAGAGGAGCCCAGAGAGAGGCCATTAGGGCTTCTTACAACTGCTGATCCCTGCTGCTTGGGTCTTGGTTCCCATTGATGGTGCCTCACGCTGGGGCCTGGCCTCGGTCCTATGCATCTGAGGTCCGCCAGCCTACTTAAGTGTCATGGATTTCTCCAAGCCTAAGGCCAGGCAGGGATTTGTGAGGTTGAGGGCTGGGTTTGGAATGGGTCCTGGGCTTCCAGGGCAGGTGATCAGTCATACAGGCCTTAGTGTGGTTAGTACTTGAGATTCTTCGGAGCTAAGACTCTGGCTGAGATTTGTACTTTCCTTGGGTTCCCATGAGGAATTATGGGATTTGTAGTCCTAAATTAACCTCATGACTTTTGATGCTGAGAAGCTGCAGGCTGCTCTGATCCCTCTGGCCCTGCTAAGGCTTGGAGTTCAGGAAGTCATTCCCTCCTGTAGTCAGGGGAGAGTTTGGCTGACCTCAGAACTGGGTTTGAGAGTCCGGATTAGGTACCAGCTGGGGGCCAGGGATGGCCTGTAACCTTGTATCTTCCTTCTGGTTGGTAGCGTTTCTGGGGACCACCAGCTGGCTGAGGCTCAGGGACAGAGACGACTGCTCCAGCTAAAGGTCAGTTGTGATGTACATTGCCTGTTGGCACTGTCTAGGGGATGGGCCTCAGCTTCCTGAGCTCCAGAGAGCTCTGCTGGGCCCCTTATACTCCCACCTCCTCAAAGCCAAGAGGAAGGAGTGTTCTCCTTATGTGACTAGGCACAGGTTCCAAGTGGGGAGGGGACTGGCTCAGCATCCGGAGCCAAAATAAGAATAGAACTGGGAGCTGAGCCTGGAGCGGTTCTGGGCTTTTGGTTCTCTGCATCAACACAGCCAGCATGCCTATGATTTCTGTGCTGGGCAAAATGTTTCTGTGGCAGCGTGAAGGGCCTGGAGGACGATGGACTTGTCAGACAAGTCGCAGAGGTGAGACCAGGGATCGTAGGTGTGATCTGGGAGGTGAGGGGAAGCTGAGGAGTAGGGTGCTCAGGTGGCAAAAGGAAAATTACTCTGGCTTAGATATTGGGAACCAGGATGAAACAGGAATAACCAGGCTGGGGCCAGGTAGGGCATCAGGAAAAAAGCTTTAGGGGGCTGGGGTGAAAGTAAGAAAAAATCATGGGTTTGTCAGAAGAGGAGAGAAAAGAGCTGTGTACCAGCTGATGCTGGCGAGAGGAAAGAACCAAGAGAAGGAAGGCGCCAAGCCCGTAAAGGGTCCAAGGTGGTGGTGGGGAGGAGGATGGCGATGGTGGTGGAAGAATGCGGTGTGCTTTCCAAGAGGAATGGGTAGGCCGAGAAACCCAAGATTGAGAATTCATGGAAGTTTAGGTTTCATCCCATCATTCTGATGACAAAATACATCCAGAGGAGGAATGGGGCCCGCGGGTTGCCACAAAGTGGCCCCAGGGGCCTGAAGGTCAGGAATGTGGAATAGGGGTTTTCAGAATTGTGGAGAGCACCAGGTGGTTGCTGATGTTCCGGGAGGTGGGGGAGGGGTGAGGAGAAATGATACGGCAGCACCGGATGAAAATGGGGATTTTGGCAGAAGTGGGAGCCCAGGTGAACAGCCTTTCCCCCACCCCTCAGTGGCCTCGGACCCCGCTTGGGCTGTGGAGTGGATCGAACTTCCTCGGGGCCTCTCTCTATCTTCCTTGGGATCTGCTCGGACCCTCCGAGGCTGGAGCCGGTCCTCCCGCCCTTCCTCCGTGGACAGCCAGGACTTGCCAGAGGTGCTGGGCCCCTGGTGTTGGTAGGGGGAAGGGGGGGCTGCATTCACATGAAGGGGATCTGTATCCCCCACCCCCGCCTCGCCAGCCTGCTTCTGGCTCCCTTTTCCTGCAAGCGGAGGCGCTATCCGGCCGGCCGGGCCCCAAGGCCGCCCCCGCGCCGGTCTGCTCTGCTCGGCCTGGCGCCAGCGGGCGGGCTTTGCTCCCGCCTTGGGCACTGACGTCAGCGCATCCCAGGCCGTATCCCGGGAGACCCTGTTGCATGGTGATGGGTTGCCAGGGAGACACACACCTTTTCTCTGGGCCTGGGCCGCAGCTGCGCGGAGCGCCAGCACGGATGGCAGTGGCTGGGGGCAGTGAGGGGAGGGAGGGAGAGCGAGCCAGGAAACACCCAGC
>LNAC01000194.1:2075992-2095901 GCA_002007465.1 Ailurus styani | reverse complement strand
GTAAGCCAGGTACTGAGGCGGGGGGAGTGTGGGGGGAGAGCAAAGGGTGGGCCTGAGATCAAGGAAGCAGGTGGAGCCCCTCTTAAGAGTGAGGAGTGGGAACCTGATCAGGAGAGCTAGGCAGTTCTGGGGAGGGGGCCTGTGCCTCTGACTTCATTCATTCATTGAGGGAAACATTTGCGGGGCTTGCCAAAGAACACTGAACCAGGTGCAGGGTGGAGGTGGGAAGCCCGGTGAATCAGAGTCAGGCCCTGCCATCCCGAGATCCCTCAGGAGAGATGCAAGGGCAATGCTGGGGTGGGGGTGGGGGTACTGAAGAAGAGACAGAGAAAACTGGACTGAAAATATAATAGGAGGTGACACTCGAGTCAGGCCTTAGATGGTAGGAAGCATTTTGTCAGGCAAGGATGGCGTTCTTAGCCCAGGGGAGAGCTGCGTTCCTTCGCCTGGAGGCAAGAGGGCTGTTTGCTGACAGGGAAGGTGGAAGTGGGGTTGTCCTGGGCAGAGGCGCTAGGTGGCAGATTCCAAGGCCTGGAAGAGTGGGCAGGGGACTCACAGAGTGGGCCCCTTCAGTGCCTGGCTGTGAAGCTAGCACTTCACTGGGCAGTGGAGGAGCCCAGAAGATTTTAAATAGGGACATGTGACCAGTTGCACTCCGGGGAAAATTATTTGTTTACATTTATACTTTGCCTCATTCATTCAGCCTATGTATTTAGAAAGGTTACTCTATATCAGGCACTGTGCTAAACACCGGGGTGCAGCAGTGACCAAAAGAGACCACATTCCTCCAAGAGCTAAAGGCCAGTGAGGGGGACCAGTGACCAATAAGGAAACGCATGAGGTAGACCAAGATTACATACACAGGGTTCGTTCCTAGAGGATGGTGACTTGTTACAGAGGGAGGATGGACAACTGGTACGGTAGCCAGGAAGACCCTTCTGAGGGAATGATGTTTCAGCCAAGACCCAAAAGATGAGAAAGAGCCAGCCAGCCCTGGGGAGGAGGGAGAGGTACACTTACACAACATTCTAGGCTGAGAAGACTGCATGCATTGAAGGAGCTTGGGGGACCACAGCTGTGCGAATCTGGACATGGGTTATCGAGGGCAGTGGCAGTGGGAGTAGAAAGGATGAACAAAGCTTAGGGGAGAGTTGATGGTAATGCTAAGGTTTGGAGCTAGGCTGAAGGGGCAAATGGTTGGGTGATGCAGCATAAGGAAGTCAGGAAGCAGGGCCTGATGTGGGAAAAGGTGCTGGGTTTGGTTTTGGTCATGCTAAATCTGTGTCTGTAGAAACAGTGGAAGACTGAGATGTCTGAAGACTGAGAGGAGGAGAGGGGCAAAGAGGAGAGAACCTGGAGGAAGTCCTTGATGATGTAGCTTTCTCCCTTCCTCTTTTTTTTCTTCTCAAAGGCCCCACTCCATGGTTCTTGACTTCCCAACCTGCCTCCTTCCCCTCTGGGAGCTGGGAAGATGGAGGTGGGGGTGGTAGAGGCAGTTCTGCTCCTTCAGGTCAGCCTGAATCTCTGCTGCTTCTTGAGAGAACATGGCTCGCTGGCCCTGGCTTCTTACTGTCTCTTTTACATATCCCAGCAGCCACTGGCACCTACGTGCTGCCCTGGGGTCTCTTCCCAGCTCCTGTGTTCCCGTGACACCTTGGGTGGGCTGTGGGCATGGAGGGGGATGCCGCTGTCAGAGCAGCACTGACCCTCTGCTGCTGTCAACCCAAGGTGAATGTTGGAGACACAGTCGCGATGCTGCCCAAGTCCCGGAGAGCCCTAACCATCCAGGAGATTGCTGCGCTGGCCAGATCCTCCTTGCATGGTACGCACCTTCTCCCATCCCTCTGGCCACTTTGTCCTTCCTATTTCCCTATTTTTTTTTTTTAAGATTTTATTTATTAGACAGAGACACAGCAAGAGAGGGGACACAAGCAGGGGGAGTGGGAGAGGGAGAAGCAGGCTTCCTGCCGAGCGGGGAGCCCGATGTGGGGCTCGATCCCAGGACCCTGGGATCATGACCTGAGCTGAAGGCAGACCAACTGAACCACCCAGGAGTCCTTGTCCTTCCTGCTTCCTTTTGCACATACCCTTGGGGACTGTATCCCGTGAGCTCTTGCTGGGATCTACCCCTTTCTCCCCTTCTCAGATGAATCTCAGCTCTCTCCTCTCATCCAAAAGCACATGTGGACCCTAACTGCTACCACCCTTCCACATCCCTCCCTGGCCTGTACCCTTACCAGGCTTCCTCCTTCTGCCCCACCTGTAGGTATTTCTCAGGTGGTGAAGGACCACGTGACCAAGCCCACCGCCATGGCGCAGGGCCGAGTAGCTCACCTCATCGAGTGGAAGGGCTGGAGCAAGCCAAGCGACTCGCCTGCTGCCCTGGAATCAGCCTTTTCCTCCTATTCCGACCTCAGCGAGGGTGAACAAGAGGCTCGCTTTGCGGCAGGTGGGGACAGGAAAGGGTCAGCCACACGTTTGTCATTGGGATGCTCTTCCCACAGCTCCATCTTTTCTCTCTCCTGTTTCCAAACCTGAGCCCTGGTTTTAGTGCTTCAGCTAATGAATCCTGCTAACACAAACCTTCTCTGCTGATAAATTCTTTGGCCTCCCCGACAGGAGTGGCCGAGCAGTTTGCCATTGCAGAAGCCAAGCTCCGGGCATGGTCTTCAGTGGATGGCGAGGACTCCACCGATGAATCCTATGATGAGGACTTTGCTGGAGGAACTGACTCAGGTGAGGGGTAGGCAAGGCCAGTACGCCCAGCCGGGGTGGGGGTGGGGGGACACTGCCTGAGGGGCCTTGTGATTCAGAGCTCAGCCTGCCGAAGGGGAGGGTGGGGGCAGACCCTGTCCAGGCGGTCCTTGACCTTCCAGGGGCAGGAGGGCTGCTCACACTCGTGGGTGGGCGGTCAGCAGCTGCAAATGGAGCAGTTCCTTTCACGCCTGTGCTGAACCTTCTCTGCCCGTCTGTGCCGTTGGGCCTTGTGGTTCAGAGACCTCACCGACGCCTTCTGGGCGGCTGCATTTCTGGGGGCGTCTGCTCTGCCTTGGCTTTTCCTTTCGGGGGAGCCCTCTGGCCAGCTGTGGCAGCACAGATGGGCCAGCAGCGTAGCACCTCCCAGGGCTGTGGCCCCAGGCAAACAGGAAGGCGTGCTGGGCCTGGACTGCCCACGGGGCCATGCTGGCTCAGGCTCAGCCTCCTTGAATTCCATCTGAGACCTGCCTCTGGGCTGTTCTCTGGGCCAGTGCTTGCAGAGGGGACCCTGCGGGGCTGTGCAGCTGTGCACAGCCCTCCTTTCATCTTCCAATTCCCGGACCACGTGGCTGACTTTCTCTGTAGCTTCTGGGCTCGTGCCTCATAACACCCCACCCCCCCCAACTTCTTTGCCTTTGAAGACTGCCCCCGCCAGCCCCCACCAGTCCAGCTAATTAACAGATTCTCCAAGGGCGATCCAGGAGAGCAGATTGGCAATACATTAGACCTCTGCTGTGGTCCAGAGGTGACTCATTTGGATGCCTGAGGCCAAGATGGAGCCCTGAACCACAAATGTTCTTGTTTGATTGAGTTCCAGGCCTGCTTTGACCTCTGGTATAATGATAATAACTAACATTCATCCAAGGCCACTGCTACCCCACGTAGAACCTTTGTGCAGATTAGAAAAAAGCACCTCTTTCTCTGGCGGGCACAGCCCCGTGCTAGGCCTTGCTGCTCGGTGAGCAGAGTGTAGGCTGAACCCTAGTCCGCAGTCACTACCCGCTCCCCTTGTGCAGGAAACCAGCGGCATGACTATGTGTGGTATCCATGCATTTATCGCTGTCTTACTGTATACTACATTCTTTTATATTGGATTTCCCAATTTACTGTTAAGGAAACAGAGGCACTGAGAGGTTAAGTGACTTCCCCAAAGTTACCCCGCTCCTACCCTCTCCCTTCAGAGCCAGTGGTGCCGAGGGTGGAGCGGGGAGAATGTGGCTTCCAGGTGGGCCAACTGAAACGGGGCGAGGAGGGCTAGCTTCTTTTCTCTCCCCTGCAGAGATGGCCGGGCAGCTGCCCCTGGGGCCCCACCTCCAGGACCTCTTCACTGGCCACCGATTCTCCAGGCCTGTGCGCCAGGGCTCTGTGGAGCCTGAGAGCGACTGCTCGCAGACCGTGTCCCCAGAGACCCTGTGTTCCAGTCTGTGCAGCCTGGAGGACGGGTTGCTGGGCTCCCCAGCCCGCCTGGCCTCCCAGCTGCTGGGCGACGAGCTGCTCCTCGCCAAACTGCCCCCCAGCCGGGAAAGTGCCTTCCGTAGCCTGGGCCCGTTGGAGGCCCAGGACTCGCTCTACCACTCGCCCCTCACGGAGTCCTGCCTTTCCCCCGCCGAGGAGGAGCCGGCCCCCTGCAAGGACTGCCAGCCTCTCTGCCCGCCGCCAGTGGGCAGCTGGGAACGGCAGCGGCAAGCCTCCGATGTAGCTTCTTCTGGGGTGGTGTCCTTAGACGAGGATGAGGCCGAGCCAGAGGAACAGTGACCCAGATCATGCCTGGTGGTGGCATGTGGCTCCCGGCCGTTGCTGGGGGCAGAGCCTCTGTGCCCAAGTGCGGGCGAGAGGCTTCGGCACAGCTCCAAAGCCTAGAGGGCTCCTGGGAGCGCTCACTCCTCCGTTGTGTGTTTTGCATGAAAGTGTTTGGAGAGGAGGCAGGGGCAGGCTGGGGGCGCATGTCCTGCCCCCACTCCTGGGGCTTGCCGGGGGTTGCCCGGGGCCCCTGGGGCATGGCTACAGCTGTGGCAGACAGTGATGTTCATGTTCTTAAATCAAAAACGCCACATACACATTTCCTCCTTGGGTGATGTGAACCCCTAAGGGGGTGGTTGTGACTGGGCCGTGTGGGGTGGAACGGGAGGGAGCCCGGCCCCCCCCCCGCCCGTCCCCACGCGTCTCTCTTCTCTGCTTCTCTCCACCTCCGAGTCCATGTGCAGTGCTCGATAGAATCACCCCTACCCATGGCGGGCTGGCTCTTACCCTCCTGGAGCCTGGGATTGAGCCGTCCCCCAAGGGCCCCTCGCCCAGCTGGGCTCGTGCTGTGCTTCGCCTTTCCATCATCTCTAAATCTTCTTCTTTTTCCTAAAGAAAGAGGGGTTTTGGTCTGTTCTTTCAGTGGGATGTTCTCTGGGAGGCACTGGATTGATGAAAGCATCCACCCTCTACCCTTTTCCCAGCCCCTTGTAGGATGTGTGGGCAGGGTCCCAGCGGCGCCCAGCCTGTCTGGCTGCCCCCTTCACCAGGTCTCAGAGCTGAGAGGGGAGAAGGGGTGGGAGGCTCCAGTTGCTATGGAGCCATGACTTCCATGTTCTTCCAGAGAGGGCCACAAGGGGGCCACGCAGGTGGTTGGGCAGCTGTGTGCTGATGCCTGAGCCTGGCCCGAATTGTGCCAACAAGTGACAGTCATGTGGGAGTGTCTCTCCTTGGAGAGGGAAGAGGGTAGTGCCTCTCTCGGCTGAACGAAAGGCCGACGCTACAGTACCGAGGGCCTCTGCCCCAGCAAGACTTTGAGAACTAAGCAGTGGAGGCCTCTGTAGGGCCTGTGCACCACAGGTGGTGAGCTCTGGACCTGGATGGCCGTGGGGGGTGTGGGTGGCTGGGGAATTCAGAGCCTTGTAGGCTTTGGCAGGTAAGACGGCCCAAGGTAAGAACAAGAGCTGATGGGCACAGGCATTCTCTATATAAGTGGCTCATTAGGTGTTTATTTTGTTCTATTTAAGAATTTGTTTTATTAAATTAATATAAAAATCTTTGTAAATCTCTATATACATCTGGTCATTGGAGGAGGTTCCAGTATAAACCCATCTTAGTTCTACCCCTTTCCCCCTCAGAGGGGGAGCAGGGGTCAAGTGACTCCACCCCTATCCTGCGAGGGGGTTTGCTGGTCTTCCTGCCCATGGGTTACTTGCTGCAGGTGGGCACTTGCTCAGATTCCAAGTAGGACGAAGCGGGAGGAGCTGAGCACCCCCCCAGGCCTGGAGGGGGGCTAGGGCTCCAGCTTGTAGTGTAGCCACCTCTTTTCCGATGGCAGAAGGAACAGAATCAGCCAACAGCCACGGCCACTGCCATCCTAGGCCGCCCATCGAGGGGTTCATTGGCACTTGTCATCGCTGTCAGAAGGGCTCCCCTCCCGGGGGAGGCCATGATGGGAGCGGGGCCCCCAGAGTGCATGCACCTCTGTGGTCTCTGTGTCACTGCTGCTGGTGGCGCTGTCCCGGAAGCTGGCAAGGGGCGGCCGGACTTTGACGCCCTGTGCTGTGACGGAGCCCTCGATTGCCTTCCGGAGCTGGAGGGGGAGAGGGTCAGATGTGTGGACTCCGAGCTCCCTGCTCAGACCCCACTCCTAGGTGGGCTGGACACAAACCCGCGTGTCTTTTTTGAAGCAGAAATGGTTTAGTGGCCACTGATCATCTCACCTCCTTTAGAGTGACGATCCCAATGAGTCTGCCAATGCTGGTGACATAAGCGTGGTCCACTCCCAGTAGTGAGAAGATGGTGTGAGTCTGCGGGGTCGGGGAAAAAAACACACTGGACGTCACACGCATGGGGACACTTCTAAATTACTGGCCAGAGGGCCCAGGACAAGGTGGGGGTGGGGAAAGGAGGGGCATCCTAGATGGTGGAGGGAAGGGAGGACCACTGGAGGGAAAAGAATGTTTCTGCAGCCAAGCCTTAGAAACTTGATACTGGTTATCTTTACGTTGCTTATGTTGATGGGAGAAACAGACGGAAGGAGGATTCTTCATCCCATGTAAGAAAGGAGGATGATGGAGGAGAGAACTTCAAATGTGACACCTAACACCAGGCACTGGGCTAGGTCTTTCTGAAATTAGCAATGAATTTCAGTCCTGTTCTGAGAAGTAAGGATGCAACCCAGTCTATGGGAGAGGCAGCACGAGGCTCAGGGGTGCAGTGACTTCGTAGCTATAGGAGGAGCTTCGCTGTCGGAGGAGGAAGTGTAGCGCAGTCCTGTGCAGATGACCCGTCAGTCACGGAGGTATCCGCGCCCTTTAGGGGTAACGGCCCTAAGCTCTGTGCCTCTCGCCCCACTTTAGTGGCTGACGCATGCCTCCCGTTGGCCACCAGCTGGCTGGCAGTTAAAAGTGTGCCCCCCACCCCCCACCCGGCTCTGACACATCAGTCGTGGCCTGAAGCACTCCACGTCTCATGTGTAGTTCGGCTCTTCTGGGGCCCAAGTAGCATCCCAGGTGCTGTGGAGACGGAGCCTGAAGTCCAGGGAAGCGACAGCCATCCACAGCCTCCCGTGTTTTTCTTGGTTTGGGCTCTCCCCCCAACTTTCACATGTAATCCCCAAGGGCTCAGAAATTGTCAACCAGTTCCCCTGGTGTTCTAAGTAGATTTTCTTGGGCCAGATGTCTTGAAAAACACCCTCCTGACACAGCACTTCCTGGAATTTGGGGCCTATCACTTATCGCTGTGTTTTGAGTTTACTTGTAAGCCTCTTGGCTTAGTGTCTGAATCCAAATGGGCATTAATAACCCAGCTTTTTGAGTACCAGTTACTGAGAACTCATTATAATCGTCTGAAAGCTTTAAAAATATTTTCTTAAACAGTTGCTAAATTTTTTTTATTAAAGGACTTCCAGAACTTAACTCTCTAGCTAAGGCATGACCATACTTAGAAAAGCAGTTAGAAGTTGTTTTAGAACAAGCTTTTCTGTGCTCCTTTAATACCTTTATCGTAACTGTCATGTGGTTATTAGCAAGTTCTTCCTCATATCTAACTTGACTCTTACGTGCTGCATGTTTAATTTCCTCATCTGACTTTAAAGGGAAACATATCTTTATTATGAGATTTCTTGTCTTAATAATACCATAGCTTTGTCTTCTTATGGTTTAATAATCCCTCTCACTTCTCCCAAGTATCTTACTAGATCGTTCCCCTGGGTTTTTCTTTTTCTCCACAGTTCTAATGAGGATGAGCTTCTGGCAGGTCGTCTGTCTTGTAGGTTTGCAAATCACTGGTCCCGGGCAGTCACCAAGCGCTGCTGATCTGCTTCGTGAACATCTCGGCCGTTCTCTCTGATGCCCTCACCATCCTTACCAGAGCCAGGCCACAACATCCTCATGGGTTCCGTTTTTGGTCTCCCTTCCCTCCAACTTGGCTCTGCCATCTTATGAGCTTTCTCAAACTTGAACTAGAGCCCAGACTCCCAGAATGGCCCACAAGACCCTTCCCAAAGCCATCCCAGCTGGTCTTTCCAGCCTTGGGTTCTGCCAGGCCCTCCAGCTTACAGCTTCACATAATCACTCATCTTTTTTCTGAAAACATCTACTTCTTACACACGTCAACCCTTCCCTCACTACACTACCTTTTAAAAGTCCTGCTGTCCGCCTCTCAGTACAAAGAGTGGTAGGAGTCTTTCCTCACATATACTCAACTCCTACTATGGCCAGCACTGTTCTAAATATCCTGTATCAAGTCCTTCATCCAAAGAAAAACCTCTGATAAAGTACTGATCCCCATCCTACCGACAAGGAAACTGAAGCCCAGAGAGGCTGAGAAATTCACCGAGGCTACACAGCTAGCTGACATGTGGGAGACTGAGGATTTGGGTAAAGCCTGGCTGGCCTAGCTTTGGCACCTCTGCCTCCCCCACTGCTTGCGTGTAGGTGGCCTCAGAAAGCAAGCGGCACCTAGCTGGTGGGGCTGGCCAGCTCTAGTCTCCGGCTTCCTAAATACTTTCCGATGAATTCCCGCTCCTCCTGAATGTTCTCCTCCTGAACTCGATTAAGCTACTACTAATTGATTCCTCAGGCCTGCAAGGACATTTTGAATTCTAATCTTTATGTTCTTATCACTTCCAGTTCTTTGTACTTTTGTTAGTCGGTAGCTCAAAGGCTTCTTCTCTTCCTCTGATTTTTAAGTTTGTAACAAACACCTACTTTGTTCTTTTTCATTTTCATTTAATTAGACACCAGGGAGCCCATTGGAGGGCCTGCACATCTTGGGCTTGGGAACAGTGAATTGACAGGGAGAGGGATGACAACGTGGCCTTCTGAAAGAATCCTGGGATTGGGGCCAGGAAATCTGGGCTCTGGGCCTCATTCTGCTGTACTGACTGGGGCAGGGGTCCTCCTCACTGCCTCAGTCTCCCCTCGTATTAAAGTGGTTAAGTCCCCAGGCTTCTGGGTCAGACCATCTTGGGTTCCAGTGTGATTGTGTTACTTACTAGCTGTGTGACCTTGGGCAACTTGCTTAACTTCACTGAATCTCAATGTCCTCATCTATAAAAACTGGAATATCACAATAGCTATTTCAAAGTCTTGTTATGAGGATTAGATTAAACGTGAAGAGCTCAGCAAGTGCCTGGTACACAGGAGACACTAAAAAAAATGGCAACATTATTATCACCATCATCATTATGAGATATCTGAGGCCTCAGTAAGATGATAGAAAAGCTTTAGAGGTCTTAGGAAGAAAGGCTTTAAATAAAAACTCAGCGTATTCTCAGGCCTATAGATTTTTTTCTTGCAACTACACTGTAGTTCCCAAGTCACTTTGATCTGCGGTCTTTACCCAAAGGTTTATCCGTTCCTTTATTGCCTTCTGTTTTTGTTTTTAATTACCTTTTGCTTTTCTGTTTCTTTGTGCCCTGTGCTTTCTGGCCCAGCCCCTGCTTGTCCCGAGATAGGCTGGCTTTTAGGCACAGCTCGTACCTGGGCTAGCTGCCTAGCTGCCAGAGCTTCGGAGCTGCAGACCTTGGGAGCCTTCCTCCGCTGCCGGCAGCCCCCATGCCTTGGAGGCGTGCGCGGCTAAGTCTGTCAACGATGGAGCTAAAATACTTGGTTTCTACCCCGCCAGGTCTGCCTGCATTCCCTTAGAAGCCTGCAGGAGCCCGCTGAGGCTGCTGCTCCACGCTGGGGAGCCCCCACCCCCCAGTGTCGGTCTCACCCTCCACCAACCTGTCTGCACTCACGTTTTCTCCCCACTTCTGCAGGCCGTTTTGATCTTCTCCTGCGCTAGCCTCCCGTGTCCCTACCAGTCTTCCTTTGGCCTACATTACAGCTGACTTTCTGGGGTCTGACATTCCAAGCCCCCTACTGGGCATTTCTCATCTTTGTTTATCTCTTCTCTGCACTGTCCCCACCCCTACTTGGATGTTTGTCAGCCTGTTTATTAGATTTTCTTGTCCTGCTTGTTTCTCACCCATTTTTTTCAGCGTGGGTGTATCAGCCTTGTTGGGTGCTGGCAGTCTCCCGCCTGGCTCTGACCCTAGCCTGGCCTTCTGGCTTCCACCCAGCTCAAACCCTGGCTTTGTTGTCGCTCTGGTCCAGAGTTCCCTGGGGGCAGGGCTGAGCAGAGGAAAAATGATGCCTGGCTCCACCGTAGGCAGGAAGAGGCTAAGGGGCCCTGGCTCCCAGCTTCCCATCCTTTGAGGCGGTACGTCTGAAAAACATCTCAGCAAAGAGCCCACCCTCTGCTGTCCTGTTTTCCCCCACTGCCCTGTATCCAAAACTGCGGGAGGACCTGGATCCCCACTCGTGCTCCCGAGAGCCCAAGCCAGTCCCAGGCCCCAGCCCCTACCTTGTGCAAAGAGGTCCGCTCCACCAGCTGGAAAGGGGCAGGGTCGATTTTGCAGTCACTGAAGTTGACAGGTTCATCCAGCTGCTGTTCCTCCCACTCCAGAATCTGAGAGGATGAGACCAAGGGGATTAGGCGGAAGGTGCCAGTAGCGGCTCTCACCTCCCTGAAAGCCTGCCTGCTCCTTTTCCCACCCCACGGTCCCTCCCATGGAAACAGCAGCCAAGATGATGACCGCATGCTCCCAGACAGAACGAGGGTCCAGAGTCCAGTCACACCTTACCTCCTCAGGGCTCATCTCGCCTTCCAGGTCTGAGTCACTCTAGGAGACAGGGAGGGAGGTTGGCAGCGAGCGACTGGGGGGAGGTGGAGGTTGGTTCGCCGCCCCCGCCCCTCAGCTTGGGGAGGCTGACCCCAGCCCTCCCCTGCTAGTGCTCCTGAGCTGCAGGAAGGAAGGGAGCGCTTACCGCCAGGGAGATTCGGACCCGCTTCAGCTTGCGCTTGTCACTTGATTCCGACTTCTCCAACTTTGTTAGAGCCAGAGAGAAGAGGAGTTGATGTTACAGGGAGGGAGGTGAGGGTAAGCGGCGGAGCTGAGAGGAAGGGCACACAGCAGGGACAGAGCTGACATCTGGGAGGGCAGAAGGGTAGGGAGAATGGAGGCAGGCTTTGCAGGGTAAATGGAGAGGTGGTCTCAGTGTCAGAGAGAGAGCTGGAAAGAAAGAGACAGAGAGACTCCAACCACTCACCTCTGAAGCAGCCTCGGGGGGTGGACTGCCACAGAAGAGGCTCCTGAGGGCGATGCCCGCCTGCTCCATGTTCCCTGTGTTCCCAAACACAAGGCGGGAGGTGGAGGGGGGGGGTGCAATGTCATCTCTGAGGGAGAGGGCCAGCAGAGGTGAAGAGGGCAAGAGCAGCGTGACCCGTCTGGACAGCCTCTTGCTTGGGCTGTGATCAAGTAAAATCTAAGGGGCTGTTAGTGGGAGGCAGGCTCACCTATGGGACTCTCGCTGAGGTTCATGGTGTTGCTGGGCCCCCTCTTGAGAGCAGGCTTCAGGGGCTTGTGAGGGTCTCCCCGGGCTGCAGGGAAACCTGAGTCCTCTGTGTTCACCTGCACGGGCAAGGAAGGGGCTGGTGAGTCTTGGCCCCAGATTGCCTCTGTGTCGCCCTCCCAATCAGTCCACATGGCATTTAGAAGTTTGTGTGCCTGTGGGGTTTTCCTCCTCACCTGGAAGCGGACGGAGGTCTCAGGGCTGGGGGGCCTCTCCTGATCAGGCGGTGGAGAGCTTTGGGCAGCTCGACGCTCTTTCATGTACTGCCGCCGGCGGGCTGGGCTCAGCTGGGCCCCCAGCAAAGCCACCACCTGTGAGCGCTCAATGGAGCCCAGGAGGATCATGGACTCTGGACAGAGTAGGAGGGAAGACTCAGGAGCTGGGGGTGAGGTCCTCCTACCCACCCGTGGCCTTCTTTCACACCCTGAGAGTGGCCTTGAACATAGGCCACGTACCAGAGGGAACTCCTGGCTGGCAAATGCTGGCCTGCTCCCTTTGGAACCAAGGACACTGGTTCTGATCTTCCTGCGCCCTCCCCCTTCCTGAGTGGCAACCCTGGGAGATGCCGCCAGCACTGGGGTCCCATCCTGCTCTCACCAGGGGACTCTACAAGGGCCAGCATGCGGCCCTTGGTCCTGTGCAGTGCCAGCCGAAGGTCCCGGAAGGTGCAGCTAAGGGCCACGTAGGGAACATCCCGCACCATGATGTCCTCCACTCGCATCCGGTACTGCCTGAGGGCAGAGACGGGAGGCACTGGGTCTGTGGCCAGGATGGGGAGGGTCGCCCAGAGCACTACATCCCAGGGCCATAAAGAAGGTCCGAGAGCCTTCGGGGACAAGAGCTAAGAGGCAAGGAGCGTGATCAGGTGGGGCCAGCCACGGCCTCCCCCGTGTGTGAAGGGGGCAGCTCTGGACAGGAGGGAGCACGGTGGCTGGTCTTCCAGCTTCACTGGCTGAGGACCTAACTGGAGGTAGGTCTGAGGGGTCCTTCTGACCCTCACCCGCACCCCCCTTGTCGCCCAGCCCTCCATACTGGTGGCGGCCCCAGCCCAGCTCAGGCAAATAGGGCAGTTTCTTGATCCGGATGATGCTGTCATAGAGCGAGGGCTGTAGGCTCTGGGCAACGGCGTTGGCCAGGATGACGGCGATCATGACGGGCAGGATATGGGCGATCTGGCCTGTGAGCTCAAACACGATCACAGCCGTGGACACTGTGTGGGTCACTGCTCCTGCCAGTGCAGCCGCCCCTGGAGATAGCCACCCTCAGTCTCCTCAGGGCGCTCAGGCTCCCAGAGTACCCTCCCCGCCCAGAGATGGTCCTCTGGGAGCCTGCGGGGCCACCCAGTACAGAGCTGGGGACCAGCTCCGGCATCTGAGGGAAGCCTGGCTCCTGCCAGCAGGGGGCACCAGAACCTTAGACACGGTAGCCAGGCCAGGGGTCTTCCAGGACAGGCGCGCACCTGGAGCACTCACCCACTACTGCATAGCCCCCAGGCACGATCCGGTAGGTGCTGCTGTCAGTGTGAATCCCATCTGGGAACCAGGCAGCCATGCTCTCACCCACCAGACGCCCGAATGCTGCTCCTTCAGGGAGGGGGGTGGGAAGAGAAACAGGTAGTGGAGGGGGAGGGCGGGGGGCACTAGGAAGAGAGAGGGTCAGAAGGTGGGGGAGGGGCCAGTGGTCACTCAGTACAGGGGACAGTCAGAGGGGTGGGGGCTGGACCAAAACCCGCTCCCAGGCAGAGAGGGGACGGCCAGCGGGTGGGAAGGATGCAGGCGAGGACAACAGGCAGCTGAGGACTCACCAATGACAAAGACTGGCATGAAGGCCCCGCAGGGCACTGGGATGGTGGTGGCCAGTGCAGACATCCAGAACTGTGGGCAGGAGGCTGTTCAAACAGGTGGAAGCCCCGCCAGGCCCCAGACAGCCCCCAGCTCCACCCTGAGGAGCCTTCCCCGAGAATCCATCAGGCACAAATTCCCAGCTATCCCCGAATCCCCCAGAGGCGAAGGAAGGATGAGGACTCCAGAACCAGATGGCTTAGGTTCAAATCTCACTCTGCCATCTCGCTCTGGGCCAGTTCTGGAACTCTCTGTACCCATCTTTAGGACAGGGCTCCTTTCTCCTTTCTCAAAGGACAGTACCTTTCTCATAGCATCGTTAAAAGGCTTAAGTGGAATTACTATAGGGGAAGTGCTTAGAACAGTGACCGGCACCTAGTACGCCCAGGTCAGTGATAGCTGCATATACGTAAGGAGCCCTACCTTCATGAGGATGAAGATGACCAAGGTGAGGAAGACGTTGGCACGTGGTGGGCTCCAGGCCTGTGAGGTCCCTGGTGGCTCTAGGTCCTCCACAAGGCCCTGACGGACCCATGTCCGGTTGTCAAACAGGGTGACCAGAGTTTCTTTCTGTGAGAGCTATAGGGGAACAGGTGTGCCTCAGGCCGGGAAACAGCCAGGATGAAGGGAAGGGGCCCACAGGAGAGCAAAGGCTATTGGCTTTAGAAGGGATGTACCCCAGTGCAAAGCCCAAGTGTCTGTTCTGCCTGGATTTACCTGTCCGGCCATGAACTGTCCAAAGCCAGGGGGGAAGGTCAGAGTGGAGATGAGCAGGGTCACCAGAGCCGGGAAGAGCAGGCGTCTAGAGATGTGGGTTTCATAGCATCAAACTTGGGTGGTGTACCTATTACAGACTGGTGATAGGCTGCGTGCCCTCACATACCTCAGGGCTGAGATCACAGTGGAGTCCTGGCCCTTACACAAAAGCACACAGTTGAGAGAGAAGGTCCCTTTTGCTGTTCATGATGTGATGGCCCCAAGGGTGATGGCCGTCTGGGGTTCTTACAAGCCCAAATGCTCTTCTGTCAGCTCATGACTCCCCAGGTAGGTAGCATAAAGTCCAACCCCCCACCCAGCCCTCTGTGGGACACCTCTGAGCAGTGACTCCTCCCCACGCTCTCAGAAGCCCCAGCTGAAGGGGGTATTGTGTGAGTGTGGAGAAGTTTTTGCCTCTGTTTGTTTCTCTGTGGTGACTTAGAGTGAAGGTGAGTGTTGGGGAGAGCTGGGGTCACTCATGAAGCTGACCAAAGGTGCCAGAAGGAGCAGGTTCAGTGGGCTGCCCTTTCTCTGAAGGACGTCAGTCCCAAGAGAAGTCACGTCTCAGGCCTCCCCATTCTTAATCCTCAAGGTCATGAATGAGAGAGCTATGCTCTGGAGATTAAAAAAAAAAAAATCTCACCTACCTCCATGCTTCAGCAGGGGGGAAATTAAGACTCAAACACTCTCCAGGGAGCACTGCCATCTGGCCAGGCCAAGGGCCTAGGAAGGCTTAGTCTTTTTTTTTTTTTTTTTTTTAATATATACTTTTTAAAAATTTTATTTTTAAGTACTCTCTACACCCAATGTAAGGCTCAAACTTACAACCCCAAGATCAAGAGTTGCGTGCTCTACTGACTGAGCCAGCCCAGCACCCCATGGAAGTCTTACTCTTTAATCTAAAATGCCTTGACTAAAAATCCACAAGTGCCAATTTTGAAGTAACCCATATAAAAGCCAAAATGTTCGATCATCCTGGAAAACACCACTGGCTGCTGTTCTCAACCATGTGCTATCTCTCACCGGCACCTTTAACTGTTATCTGCCATCTCACGGGTCACTGGCCACCCCCCAGCCACAACCCAGAGAGGCCTAGAGCCCAGAGCGACTCACTTCTTCATGAGGAAGCGGTTGATGGTTTTCTGCTTCCGCATCACCTGCACAATCTTTCTGTTCAGGTAGACGAAGAGCGCTCCCCCAAAGCCACTGGCGATACTGGAGAGGGGAGAGACACCGGAGTAAAAGGGGGGTCTTCCCTCTTTCAGCTCCTCATCCCTGATGCGCCGTGGCTCCCTGAGCCCCTCACCCAATGACGGCAAAGGCCGGCAGCTCCTGGAGGTCAAAGGGGAAGTCAAGCCGGAACCGGGTTTTGAAGAGAGCCGTAATGGTCTCTGAAAGGAAAGCAGAGGGCAGAGGGAGACGGCTGTAGTGTTGCGGGCCCCCACCAGAGCCATCTCAAGGGCTCCCCCCCTTGCCCCCCACCCCGCGCCACCTTCATCACGGTTCCAGACGGCCAAGACCCGGAAGATGAAGGCACTGAAGGTGGCAGCAAAGAAGCCCCTCCAGTAGTTCCGCACGGCAAAGAAGGTGGAGGTGACCTCGATGCTGAACAGGACCCCTGGACGGGGGCAGGGCAGAGTGCAGCCTGAGGTCTGGGCCCAGACGACAGGGGCCAAGGAGGGGAGGCCGAGGGCAGGGCTGGGGGGCTCGGCCCACCGCCTACCTCCAATAGGTGCCGCAAAGCAGCAGCCTACGCCCACGGCACAGGCGGCGGCCAGCATCTCTGTGTTCCGGGATTCGTTCTGCCAAGAGCCACGGTGGAGGGAGCGGATGTCAGCATGGTCCCCGCAGCCCACCCCTCCCCTCTGCCTTCCCCCAGAGTCCCCCTCACCTCATAAATGCCCCCAAAGAGGGAGAGGAACTTGCTGAGCAGGGCAGCACACATGCTGGCAATATGCACAAAAGGGCCCTGGGGGGTGGGGACAAGGGCTGAGTGGGAAAGGGACGCGCGCTGACCCTGGCCTGTCTTCTTCCTCCCCTGGAGGGACCCCTTCATGCCCCAGCCCAGAGTTACCTCTTTGCCAAGGGGCATCCCGCTGCCCAGGGCACAGGTCAGCCCAATGACCTTGGCTACAAAGGTCTTCAGGGTGAGGTACTCCTTTAGCACCACCCCCCGCAAGATGGTCTTCATCTCAGGGATGCCGGACCCTGGAGAGGTTACGGTCCCAGGAGAGTCATTTGATGTGGCCATTCCAGGAAGTCCCCTCTCTGCCCTCCCCTTCTCCTCTACTGTACCGACAGCCTGAGGAGCCAGGATCTGCGTGAATCCAGCTGAGAAAGTGATGAGGACGATGGGGTAGGTGACCCAGGCGAGGTACTGGAGAAAGAGGTTGGTGTTCAAGCCCCGGGACATCCACTGTTGAGCTGCAGGGAGAAGATGAGCTGCTGGACCCCAGAGGCACACACCCAGTCCCCACCTAACCACTGGGATATAGTGATATGGCAAGCTGTCCCAGGGACTACAGATCAGAGAAAGCCTGGGCACAAGGGGTAGCGAGGGGGCCCTAGAGGGCATTCATGGGGACGAAGATCACAATAGGTAAGCCGGCCAGTTGGAGAGGGGAGGCCGGAAACGGTGGCCTATGGGAGGGACAGTGACGATGCCTGAAGAGGGGGCAGTCAGGCTGGGTGGGGAAAGTGGTCAGGGACCAAGTAGCTGAACTACTTGGACAAGTGTGGCATGGAGGAAGCAGGTTGGTTCTTCTCCTCTGCTGCCTGCCAGCCCTCGTCCTTACCCTGCAGACAGGCAGCGATGGCGTAGTCCATGGCCCAGCTAACCAGAGCCATGACAAGCCCCAGTAGGACCAAGAAGATCCAGTCTTCACCAACCCTGGACACCAGGAACTTATGGCAGCGCACGGAACAGACTGCGAGCCGGGAAGGGAAGAACGGGCAGGCTAGCACCAATGTGCTCCGACCTCTGTCCCCACCCCCAACCTGCCACCTCCCAGCGGGCAGCTCTATGGAAGCCATCCCCTTCAGCCAGGTCTCCTGCCCCAGCCCAGGTCTCACTGCGGCATCGGGCGCAACGGCTCTGTCCGTATTCCAGGAGCTCTTGGGGAGCCGGGGAGGAAGGTGGAGCCCTCCAGGTCTCAGGCCCTCCCAGGCGAATCCGAGCAGCTTCCTCTTTGGCAAAGGCCCCAAGGTCCTGAGTATACCGGCCATACATCTGAGCAAGGGGGAAGACGGGGGGCATTAGCAGATGTGGGCTGAGTGGGGACCACTGCATCAACCCCCCTTCTTCATGCCTCTGCACTATATGCCCCCTCTTGAACCCACAGTTCCCATTTTGACTTGGGGTGTGGAAACAATGCACGCTGCAGACTGTGGGGGCTGTGCGGGCCAGATAGCGACAGCCAAGGTACAGGGCACAGTACTGGGGTGGCAGAATAATTGGTCCTCTTCTCCCAGGCCTGCCTGGGAGCTTGGAGGAGGAGTGGGAGGGCAGGACCCGGAGGAGGAAAAGATGGAAAAACCTAAGGCAGTCTGAAAGTGGGAGGAGGGAAGGTCAGAGAATAAGGGATGGTCAAGGACGGGAGGGTAACAACAATGAGGGCCTCAGGGAGCTGGGGGCAGCTGAGTTGGGCCTAGGAGCAGGCGGGGCCTCAATCCTTATCACGTTCCTGCTGGGCTTCTAGCCTGTGACCAACTCCACTGCACCCTTCCCACCCACCCTAATCCCCCTGTCCCCATTCTCCACCTCTACCCCCCCACCAGCCTGCCAGTGCAGCTGGGAGTGGAAAGTCTCCGGGTGAGTGGAGAGTGTTCGGTGGCCTCAGCCCCACTCTGGAGCTGCCCCGAGTGCGGGGGTGGGCTGGGGGCCTGCAGAAGCTGACGGCTGGACTGGGACTGGGGATGTCGGGGTGCTGGGACGCGAGAGTCTCGGAGCCTCAGCTGGACCTGCCAAGCTGGGCGTGTGTTGGGGGGTGGGGAGGAGTAGATTCCGGCTGCCACCCGCAGAGCTTCGGGACACAAAGGGCTCCTGTTGGGGCTGGTGTTGGTGGGGGGGGTGGCCAGGGAGGGAAAGATAGAGACAGAGAGAGAGTGATAGGGAGGAAAGGGAGGAGAGGGAACCAGAGAGAGAGAGGGAAAAGAGAGTCCAGAGGAAGGGGCAGAGAAGAGAAAAGAGGAGAGGGGAAGAAGGAAGGAGGAAAAGAGAGAAAGAAAGTAGAGTACAAAGAGGCGGACTCAGTGCAGGAGGGGGAGGTGAGGGTGTGAGAGAAAGACAAAGGGATTAGAAGGAGAAGGGGGAGAGGCTGGAGCAGAGAGTGTTGGGAGAGAGCATGACCCTGAGGATTCGTTCCAGAGATAGAGACCAGGCGGAAGAGGTGGAGATGGGGCTGGTGCAAGAGACAGACACCATTTCGGAGGTCAGGTGCCTGGCTTCCTTGACCAAAGCGCCATTCCTGAGAAGCCAGGGCGCACTGACAGATACCTCCCAGCTGGCCAAGGCTTGCCCTTCTCCCCTTGCCCCACCTCTGCCCTTGCCACCTCTCCCTGTCATCCTGTTTCATCCAGTCTCTCCCTTATAACGGGCACCTCCCAGCCCCAGCTACAGCCCGGGACCCCTCCTCCTGGAGACGTTCCCTCCCTGCCTCCTTCCTGGGCAAATTCCAACCCAGCTGGTAAAAGGGAGCCACAGGGCCCACTCCCTTCCCTTGAGTTTGGGTCCTCCGCCCAGTGACACAAGAAGGGGCAAAAGGCTTCTCAAACACTAAGTTACAATGGTGGCCGTAAGTCAGCTCACGGCCCCAGGACCCCTGCTTCTAATGAGGTCAAGGGACACCTCTGAGGTGGGTGGGGGCTGGATACCCAGAGTCAGCATGGACAAAGGTCCCAATTCCCACACCCATTCTTGCTTGACGCATCCTCCCTAAAGCTCCTGTACACCGGGGTGGCAGATTCCCCTAGAGAATCCAGAGGGATTCCTGCTAATGCTGGGTTGCCAGCCCCCCTCCCCAGGGGTAAGGGCTGGGGCTGGGTTTGGGTCTGAGTATCTTTCTACACACGCTTGTTTCTACTTCTAGCAGAGTGCCAAGCACTTAGTGGGGACAGAGGGAGTATCTCGGATGGTGGAAATGGGAGGGAGAAGAGAAAAAGTTCAAGGGTGTGAGTGGTGCTGGGGAAGGGCAGTGGGGTGCTGAGACCTCAGCCCAGGTGGTGAGGGGGAGGAGCAAAGAAAACGTGGGTATGTAGGGGTGGTAAAGGGAAGGACACCCGGGATAAGCACCTGATGTCCTTGTCCTCTGCAACCCCCCTGCCCCCCGCCTCGGCTGCATGCAGCTTTCCACCCTTTAGCCCTCCAGCCTCTCAGGCCCTCGAGCCTCAGTTTCCCCAGCTCAGAAGGCTAGGGCGGGCTTAGGGTGGGCCCCCGGGCCTCGCGCTTCCAAGGGTAACCCGGAGCAGCGGTCCCGGAGCGCACTCCCGAGGGCTCGTCACGGCTTACCAGGGTCTGCTCGTACTGCAGCGCCCGCGGCTCCATCCCTTCCGCCGCCGCCGCGGCCCCGGCGGCCGCCATCTCTGCCTAGAGCCCTCTGGCCTCCCGCGGCGGCTCGGGCCCGGCCCGGACTCCGATCCCGGCCCGCAGAGCCCCCGCCGGCGCCCGGCCTGCTGTAAGGCCAAGGCGGATGT
>LNAC01000194.1:2060803-2075699 GCA_002007465.1 Ailurus styani | reverse complement strand
ACGTGCTCTCAGGCGCCCCCTCTGCGCGGAGGCCAGGGACTGAGAGGGGCACCGGGGGCCGGAGTGGGGGCGGGGCCGCTGGCACGTGGAGGGGCCGGGCCGGCCCGCAGCGCCCGGAGCCCTGGCGGGAGGGGCGGGAGGGCTTGGGGCTGGGGCTGCAGAGCCGTCTAAATCAGACTCTTTGGGCTCAATCTCTCCGGAGTGGCGCCCTCTCTGGCTTCTCCGGAGAGGCCATCGGCTCAGACCGGCCTGGCAAGGCGCCTCTGCTCTGTGCAGGGTGAGAAGCAAAGGTGGGGGGGGGGGCTCGGAGGGGGTCGCCAGGCCCAGAAGGCGGGGCTGAGGAGGTGATGCCTGGAACGGAGACCCTCGGTCTCTCTCATTCTCTTCCCTCCTCTTCCTCTTCTCCGCGGCTCCCCTAGGAAGTCGCACCTGGAACAACCTGGCCTGCGGGGTGTACGGGGTGGAGGTGGGGAAGGAAAGTGAAGGGGTGAGGCCCGAGGGAAGAGATGTCTAGGTGCTGGCGAGGCTGCTCCTGGAAGGCGGGCGTGGGGGTACAGAGGTCGCTTTTCCCTGGCAGGGCCCAAGGAGAAACTCGAATAGCCACGTCAGTCTCGCTACCATGGGGGAACAGCCTGCTGGGGCTCTGCGTTCTGTCTCAGGGTCTGGAGAAGGATAGAGCAGACGGTGGGGTGAGCACAGGGTAGATGGGCCATGTAAGGGATAGTGTTAGGGGTGAGGTCAGTGCCCAGGAAACAGGGAGTGTGCGTTGCGGGAGGATGCAGGATGAAGGAGCATGTGGGAGGCAGAGGCAGTGCCAGAAAGGGGACAGTGTGAGAAGGGCTGGCACCCAAGAGGAAGGGGCAGTATAAAGGAAGAGCTGGTGTCCGTGGGAGAGGACAGTGCCAGCATGAAGGGGCACACAGATCACCGTCCAGAGGGAGAAGGCAGTGGTGGGGGAACAGGTAGTACCAAGCTGAAGGGGCAGTGCTCAAGAGGAGAGCAGTGTGATGGGGTTAATGCCGGGCTGAAGAGGCGGAGTGGAAGAGAGCAGGGCCCAGGGGAAGAGGGCAGGGGTAGGGAGAGTGCAGTACCAGGGGAGGGGACAAGTGCGCACTTTCCTCTTCCCCATAGTGACATCACGGCAAATTCCCAAACTGGACGGACCCAGCTCGGGTGACATCCAGCAGGACCAAGCCGGTCCGGCCCAGGCCGGGCGGGAGGCCTCAGTGCCAGCTGGGGGGACTGGGCTCTGCGCCCTGCAGGGTCAGCGCGCCGGGGGCGGAGTTCTGTTCCGCCCGCCCTCGGCGCGGACTGTGCCCTCGGCGGGCACGCAGACCAGCACGGTAAGGCTTGGGCCGGGCTTCTCTGGGCCAAGGATCAAGGTCCCTGGTTGGGGTAAGTCCCCGTGCATTCCAGCCTTCCCGACCCGGGACTCTCAAGAGGGCGCAGTAGAGCATCGGCGTACGGCGAGAAACCGCGCCACCTCGGCCGGAGGTGGAACTAATCATGTCCCCGCCCCGGGGCGGAGTTACCCGGCCCGGAGACTCGCCCTAAATCCTGAGGCCTCTCGGAAGGAATCATTCGGGGCGGAAGTTAGGAAGCCCCGAGAGCCAGGCGGCGGAAGTACTGGCGTTACCGAAAGTCCGTGCGCATGCGTTAACCTAGTCCTTTGCCGTCGCTCTTTAGGCGCTATCTTTTCCCTTTTTCTCTCCTTTACCGCACGCGGCGGGGAGGGCGTACCCCTAGGCGTGGTCGCGCTCCCAGCCCTGCGGCTACTCTCTTGGCCACCTCGCCATGGCGGGCATCCTGTTTGAGGATATTTTTGATGTGAAAGACATTGACCCGGAGGGTAAGAAGTTTGACCGAGGTAAGGTGTACGTAGACGTAGGGGCGGTTTAAAGGAAGGGGGTAACCTCCTCGGGGGCACGCCCCTGGGCCCCTTGTCCACCCAGCCCACGTGGCCTGCCCCTAACGGCAGTTCCTGATACAGGAATGTTTCTCAGGAGACATTGTATAGATGGGAACATGGAGACTCCCGAACTCGGCCTGGCTTCACACATGCTGTGCCGTGTGCCTGGGTGGCCTTTTCTCATGGTGCTGGTAGGCTGTGCGTCTTTCTAATCGCTCCCCACTCCGTGGTAGGCGCTGTACCGTGCACCTTACACTTTGTCCTACCTGTTCCTTTCACGAGCCACCATGAGGTAGTTGGTGTCTTATCCATTTTGGTTCGAGAAGTTAAGTAACCTACCCAAGGCTTCAGTGAGTAATCTGACTTAAAAGCCTATATTATTATATTGTCCTAAGAACCTTAGTTTCGAATTGACTGCTTGCTATACAGCTCTTTATTCTATCACTGATCGCTAATCATTCCTCCTTGGTGTGTCTCTTCCTTTGCCTGGAGACTGAGAAGTTCTTCAAGACAAACACCAGTTCTTAGAATCCTGGTAATCCACTGAGCACAGCACCTGGGACAAAAAGACAAAACCTTTGGATGAATGAATAACTTGCCCAAAGTCAGGTTGTTTCTTAATCACCTAGGCAGGCCTAGAATCAGGATATTATTGATTGCCAGAGGACCTTTGATTCTTTCCGGGGATTCTGTCCACTTGCCATACTTTTCTACCCTGTCCTCCTGGCATATGTGGTTCTGATTGAGTCTGCACTTCTTTGGGAGCAAATCAGAGGCTAGTGGGTGCAGACTGGGTTAGAATGAGTATTCAGTTACATATAATCCTTCAAAGTGGGGTCTGCAGGGTCTGCCCTGGGCCTGACAGTTACCTAGGTCGCTCTTTCTCTACTTCCCTCCAGTGTCTCGGCTGCATTGTGAGAGTGAATCTTTCAAGATGGACCTGATCTTAGATGTAAACATTCAGATTTACCCTGTGGACTTGGGTAAGTATTGAACACAGACAACAGCAGGAGGCTTTTTTTCATTTCAGCTGTTCTTCAGCCTCAGATAGTGCCATGATTTTCAGGTGACAAGTTCCGGTTGGTCATAGCCAGTACCTTATATGAAGATGGTACCCTGGATGATGGTGAATACAACCCCACAGATGATAGACCTTCCAGGTGAGGAAGTGAAGAAGGGAGTACTTGAAATGTGCCTGAGGACTAAGTAGATGAGTGGTATAGAAAGACCCTTATTTAATTTGGAATAAATGATTATCAGTAGAATCTGAGCAACCATAAGGAAATTGCTGCACTTAATAATTCAAACAGCCAGATGTTTATCCAGGGCAGTGATTACATGCTGTGGGTTGTTACTTATTGATGGCCGAGGAGGTGACCACTGAGTCACCCAGGCTGTGTGAGCCTTGCATCTTGGGAGGGAGTTTGGTTTGATGGAAAGTCTTTGGAGCTCCACTGAGTTCAAATCTCAGCCCTGCCACTTACTTGTTGAATAGCCTTAACCTCTTGCAGCCTCAGTTTCCCCATCAGTAAAGTACAGATGGTCACACCTTGCTCATAGGGTCGCTGGGAGGACTCAATGGCATTGTGTTTGGAAAATGTCTGTTAGAATGTGGACACTTAGTTAACAGTTACTGTTTTTAAAGGGCTTCTTATTATTGTTAACAACTCTGAAGAATAACCTTGCCACTGCTGTTCCACAGGGCTGACCAGTTTGAGTATGTAATGTATGGGAAAGTATACAGGATTGAGGGTGACGAAACTTCTACTGAAGCAGCTACGCGTCTGTAAGTTCCATGGTCTTGTGAGAACCCTTGTCCCCCAGCCCTGTTCTGATAATCTGAGCTCTGGTATGAAACTTTGGGCCATGCTTCATGTTTCTGGGGTTGGGTTTCTCTCCCGAAGCACCTCAGGTCTAGGTGGGACCCAGAAAGAAACTGTTGTGGGAAAAATTTCCAGTCTGAAATGTAGGCTGCTCACTTGGCCCTTTGTCAGGACCTCAGGGCCCAAGGGTCCAAATGAGAAACTGATGATCTTGCTATGCGAAGGGCAAAGGAAGGTTCCTTCCCCAAGAACTAGATGCAGCATTAAGGGATTAAGCTGCTAGCCTTTCTTGTTTTTGTTTATTTGTGTGTGTGTTTTGCTACTTTGCAATCCAGTCCCTAGTTCTTCGGTTTCCCTGCCCAACTATTTTTTCTCTTCTTTAAAATTTTATTAAAACAACATGTGCCCTTTATAAGAACTTTGAAAAGCAGAGAAGTAATGTGAAGAAGCAAAAACAGTCACCTATAATTCCATACCCAGTGGGAATCTTCTACATAAACATTTTTGAGTATTCTAGGTTTTTTCCTGTGTACTTTTTTTTTTGAGACTACCTTGTTTATTGCAGTGTTTTCTTCTGTTCTTTTTGCTTCAAGTTATGTAAAACAGGTTTCCCGTGTCAGTTTAAAGCTTTTCCTAAACATTTTAATAGCTACATAACATTCTAGTAAATGGATATATCTTAATTCATTTAACCATTTCCATTATTCTCAACATGTAGCAGTTTCCACTTTTGTTGATAAAAAGAACACCTCTTTGCACAAATCTTTGCATTCACCCTTGTCTGAATTTTGGTTCCTAATGACAAAACACTAGAAGGGTGCCTCTTTTTCTTAAAAAAGGGATGGGGAGCCACTGGGTCACTGCCGCTCCAGAGCTTAAACTCATGGAACTGGGGCCTTCCGTTTCAGCTCTGCCTACGTGTCCTACGGTGGCCTGCTCATGAGGCTGCAGGGTGATGCCAACAACCTGCATGGATTTGAAGTGGATTCCAGAGTTTATCTGCTGATGAAGAAGCTGGCCTTCTGAAACACCCAGGAAGCCAACCTTGCTGCTTAGTTACTCAGGACTTGGACATCCATTCGAGCCTGAGGAGCAAGTACTCTTGACCACCTGTTCAGGAAAGGACTGGCTGGCTGGCTGGCCCCTGGGAGTCTAGACTCAATGGGAGACTTGCCTGTGAAAGACCCAGTGGGAGAGCTTAAAACAAATCAGAAGTTGTTTTGTGTATATGATTTTTTAAATTAAACTTTACTTTTTCAGACTTTTTCCTGGCTTTAAAAAAAAATCTTTTCCATTACCCTAAAGTCATTTTTTTCCAATTTGCCTGTGGTATATTTCTGGCCCACAGCCAGATGATCACGTGTCAATGTAGGATCTATTCTGGCCTTTTGGTATCTGGGTTTAGGGTTATCTCAGCCTCCTGATTCACTGTCCCCAACATTTATTCTCTAACGTGATTTTCTATCTGGGAGAGAGAGTATTGTGCTTTTGGCTCTCGAGGGCACCCCAGCCCCGGAAGATACCACCCATTTGGCATAGAATTTTGAATTGGCAAGGAGCCCTGCTTGTGTCCTTCCAACACTTTCAGTCCCTTAGGAAGTCAGATCACGTTGATTTGAATGAGTCACTTGCATAGCCTGGAAATGTTCATTTTTGTGGAAGCTTTGGGTGGAGGCTTTTAGATACCGTCTTGGGACCTGACTATGAAGAGAGTTGGAAGAGCAGATTTGGTGGTTGTAGGAACAGGTGGTGTAGCTAGGTGTCTGCTCTACATTCCATTGGCGACCTGGAGGGAGGGTAAGTTGGGGAGGGTTCTCACCAGTGACACTGAACAGGCAGCTTCTGCACAGACCAGTGAAGTGGACAGGGCAGCAATACCAATGAAGCTGGCAGTCCAGCGCCAATACCCAGGACAATGGAGCAGCCTGACTACAGTCGCTAACTTAAAACTGGGCAAGAACAAAACTGAGGAAGTGGTGATGCTTACTAGAACTCCAGCTTATGAGCTGGCTCTTCAGCCTGGCATTCGTGGTCTCTGAGAAAGTATCCTGGACTCTCATTTCCCCTGGGAAATTGAGGGTAACAATCCAGCAAGAGGGAGAGTGTGTATTAAGCAGTTTTCTCTTTTGATCTTCGGGCTTTGCCTCTGCCGGTCCCCCTGCTGGGATGCCCAGGGGTATTTCCTTCCCCATCATTTTCAGGTCTTTACAGGAGGTGTTAGAAATAGTATTTAGGGAAATGGGTTGAAAATGAATGATCTCTGCAGGAGGGGAGGAAAAGGTGTTTCCTCAGTTTACTATGTCCAGGGGATAGAAGATGCATTGGGGGTTGGGATGAATTTTTGTGGAACCCTAGAACTTTTACATGGAGTCAGATTTTGGGGGGTGTTGGAGAAGGATGGATTTAGAGTCAGAGAACCTCATTACCAGTAATAGTTTGTGGGGTCTCATAGCACACGATCCTGGCTGCCCTGGGGTGGCAGAAGAGAGAACTAGCAGGCAGTTGAATAGAAAGAAGGGTGTTCTGGTTCTAACGGGTTTTGTTTTGTTTTGTTTTTGTTTTTGCTTTTGTTTTCATTTTGTGGACAGGGAAGAAGGGATAATATCAGCCTCGAGAAGTTTTAGGAAGGGTTAGGGACAGCTTAGTTCACACTGGAGAAGCCCATGAGTTATTTGAATTTGCCCTAAAGTAGGTCAAATGCCAATCCTGGATGCCTGGAACTTACTGGCTGTATACTTCTTGCAGTTTTGCTGTCTTGTCTCTCATCTGGCTGTGCTGAGAACCCTGAAGACTTTGCCTTTGGTCCCTTTGGCATATCTTGTCCCGGTTGCGGACTCTTTCATGGGCCACAGAGTTCTTGATTTGATCATTACATTTAGCCTAGGTTGGTTTTTCAGTAAATTACAATTTCCACTTACCATTCCCTTGGCAGCATGCTGGAATTGGTAGTGTGGAAGAGCTATTCTTTCCCATGCAAAAACTGACACCCTCTGAGATTTGAACACTTTTGAGGGTTGTGCATTGTCAATTCTTTCTCCATGGCAACTGTTCTGCCCGTGATGGGAGAGGAGGACACCTGGAGACGTCTAAATTGGTCACTCCATCCAAGAGCTTTGGTTTTCTACTCCGAACTTTTTAATTGTTGGTGTATTTCCTCCCTCAGGACTTGGCCATCTTTTCTAATAAGCAGAATCACTGAATGATCTATTGGACAGTGCACCACACTGGGGACCGTATGGGCTCTAGTCAGCCCAGGCTGTTTCTTCTTTTCTTGCTCACAGGCTGGGGAGCATTGAACATGCCTGGCTTCTCTGAGACTGATAGCATCCCAACCTGATAGAAGTGTGTGAGCACTATAAAAGGTAACCTACATAAGGCTCCTTCATTCTTCTATTTTGGAATAACTTTAGTGGTCCTGGGGTGTTTGTGGTGGTGTTTGGAACTCTGGGATCTTGCCTCTTTTACCTACGTAGTTTTTCCTCTCCTTTGGGGAGTAGGGGGGAGGGAAGAGGGAAAAGCTTCTATGAGTTTTCCTGCAGGAGCCTCTGGAGGTAGGGGTGACATTTGCAATGGAGTTTTTGCTTGGGGCAGTATAAACCTTTTCCTGAGCACCATGGCGGCATTTACTTGCAAGGCCCCATAAGCCTGGCTTCTCTAGAGAATCCTTAGCAGAGTTCATGGTGGTCACATAGGGCTGCTTTTTGGATATTGTGGACTTCTGGGAATTGGGAAATTCAACTTGTACTTGTCCCTCCCACTGTGTGAGCCCTGGGAGATTGACTCTTGCCACTTCCTGCACTTCCCCCTGACCTCCACAGGAGGGAGGCAGGAACCCGTGCCTGGCGAAGCTTCCCGCTGAGCTGCTGGAGCTCTCTGTTTGCTCAGCTGTCACATCCAGGTTTTGTCTTGACTGAACTGTCTGCAGAGCCTTACCTGGGGTGTGAGGCTCTCCGAGGCTTCCTGTTAACTTTTTTGGAGGGGAGGGAAGGGGGCGATCTATTGCCCCCTGAAGAACAGCTTTCCCTTGCTTTTCAGTTAGCTTTTGGGTGTTCTTATTCATTCTTTATTTATTTAGGCTCAGTTTTGTTGATTGTGTAGAGACAGCCTTTGAGACAACCTCTCATTCATTTTTCAAGAGTAAGGGTCTCCTAAGGAAAGATCAGAGTCCCACTGAGAATGATAGTAAAGGGGATAAAGAGACTAACCCTAGTTCTGAGTAGAAAACCAAAGCTCTTTTTTCCCTGTTTTCTGACATAAGGTTAGTGTCTACCTCCGTTCAGAAGTCAGGCTGGTCCAGCCCTTTGCAGAATTGTTGTATGAAAAAGAGCATGTAGAGAATTAGTAAGCTGTAAATTTGTGCAGAAAATAGACCAAAGATAACTAGCTGCTCTGGTGAATATTATTGATAGTTTAAAAAAATAGCTTCTGAAGTTTTACAATATCCAGTGAAAAATGATCCCCTTTTCTGTCCCGTGTAGCCCCCATCAGCAGGACTTTGGGTTTCAGAGGAAAGCAGGAAATGTGGTATAACGACTCCCAGGGTGTCCCCTCCCAGAAAGGGAGCCTTACATGGACACAGTGCTGATGTTGGCAGGGCCAGCGTACCTTTCTCCTCCTGAGATGGATTCTGGAAGTGAGGGTGGGCTGCAATTAGAAGAGGACTGGTCGAGTTGGGTGTGGCAGAGGGGTCAGGAGATGGAGGTTGGAACTGGCTCCGGGGGGGTGGGCGAGGTGGGTGAAGGAGAGAAGAGTGCGTATTGTTCGGTAGGAGGATGGGTTGGGGAAGGAAAATATCCAGGCCAGAGGTCGGGGGGCAGGGAGTCCCCTGAAGTTCCCAGAGGGATGTCTGGGACTCCTAGGGCTGTGGGTGAGCGTCCAGGAAAGAGTCCATGAGTTCCAGTCAAGGGTCCATGTGTCCTGTTCAGGTGTCCAGGCATTTGGTCTAGGGACCTGGAGGTTTGGTTCAGCGGACCAGGAATCTTGGCTCTGAATCCCTGTAGCCTCTTCAGAAGTCCAGAGCCAGTAGTTCTGGCGGAGACACTGGAGTTTGTCTCCAACAGTCCAGAAGTCCTGTTTGGGAGCTTGTGCAGTGTGAGGAATAGAGAGGTATTGCTTGGGACAGCCGTGGTGGGTAGGGCCTGCTTGGCACAGAGGGTGGGCCCTACCACAAGCAGCAGGAAGCGCACCTTTCCTCGGAGCAGTTGTTGGAAGGTCAGGAATATGGCATCGGGATCCTTGTGAGTTGTGGTCCTGCCCTGTGGAGGAAGCTGAGGGCAGAGGATGGGCCTGAGGCCAGAGACCTGGGCCGGATAGCATGCCTTCCTTGTCTCCAGGGAAAGATAAGGTGCCAGCACCCAGACTTTATGGCTGGGGGCGAGCACTCCTTAGTTGGCCAGCTGTGCTACCCTCATGAGTCCCAGAATTCGCCTTTCTGCCCTCAGGTCTTCTAAAAGGGCAGAGTCAGCAAAGGACAGTTTCTATAGTCCCCTTGACTCAGGACTTACTTACCTGGGTTCCAAGGAGGCCCTGCAGGGCCCCAAGGAGGAGGCGGACCTGTCCAGAAAGCTGTCCAAGGAGGGATGAGAGGCAGGTGGGTCCCAGTTGGGTCCGTGCTGCCATTACTCCCTCCAGCAGAAGGGCTGCGGCTCCCAGAACGTCCTGTGCCTTGGTCTGCTCCTGCAAAAGAGAGGGAAGGGAGAAGCGGCCTGCTTCAAAGGGCATGCTAATAGCGGGTGGGGAGCCCGTAGGAGTAGCCAGAGGAATGAATCATAGGAGCTGAGAATTGGACAGGACCAAGGTCCCACCCAGCACAGGAATTCCTTCACAGTCTCCCGACAATTGGTCATCAGCCTCTGCTTGAATAACTCCAGTGGCCGGTAACCCAGCCTGGTCTTACACTTAATTTCAGTCAGAAAATTTCTTTTCCCCCTTATGCTACATTGGAACCTGCACCACTACAGTATTAGCCTCTTGGTTCTAGTTCTGCCAATTTACTCTTTCTGCTACAAAATCCTAGGATCATATGATTTTTAAAAAAAAACTTAACGCGGAGATGAGACCATCACAAAGATCATAAAGACAAAGGAAAGGGGTTTACTGATCGATGACAGAACTGGAACTGCAAAGGATCCCTAGGAACTGCCCTTTGTCCCTGGCCCAGTTCCCCACCCCCTGCCCCCCAACAGAAGACCTGAGAGGGAAGAAGGGGGATTCTAGGGATCTTGAGGGTAGAAGAGCTGACCTTGCAAGGAATGCTCCCTCCCAGGAGGTTTCGTGAGCCTCAGACTAAAGCAGGTCCAGCTATACCACAAGACTCAACCACTTTTCTCTAAACTCATCAGACAGGCTTTTTTTTTTTTTTTTTTAATAGCCAATCCTCATATAACATGTTTCTAACCTCTCAGTGTTTAGGTTGCTTCTTCCTTCTGGACACATGCTAGTTTTGTATGGTCCTCTGAATAAATGAGCACGTGTCTAGAGGAAGATATCCAGTTCTCAACTCCATACTGTTAAGTGAAGGCCACTTAGAGATTTTTAGGACTATTTCCACAGGATGGATGCTGACTACCTAAAGCCACAGAGAATCACTAGCGTTTCAAACAGCTGCTTTAATAGCATTACCTGCTAAGTCTCAGGTCAGCTCAATCCTCCCAGATCTTGTTCACAGTAAGTTCTAGGGCCAGAAGTTTATATAAGGAGAAGTGGGGACATCATGGCCTGGAAGCTGGAATAGGACTTTCCTTGATTACTTTGAGTAAACGTAGAATTTTTTGTTTATCTCTGCTAAATTTTACCTTGTTTTTGATCTAGCCTTTCAGCAATGTACATCTTGATTCTGTCTTTTGTTATTTTACCTCTGCTTCCCAGTTTTGTGTCATCTGAGGATGACAGAACAGTCTTACTTCTTCACGGCAGCTTAAGAAATTTGCATGGGAACAGGTCAAAGGCATGGCCACAAGAGACTTCTAACCAGCTTTTCTGGGTGCTCAGCTTTGAATCTATTTTCACATACTGGGACTGCAAGCCGTCTTGGCCAGAGGATATCATCACAGTTGAATGTAGATTTGTTTAGGGTGGCCGAGCCAAAGGTGAGATATTTTTAGGGAGCTCAGGGATTTTGAAGAATCCATGGGAAGCAGTAGAAAACCAAGGAAGACAGGAGTTAGGGAAACCAAAGGAAGGATGGCTTTCTTACCTTCTGGGTTTTCCATTCTCCCAAGCTAAAGTCCACAGCAGGCAGCAGGACAGGTGTAGACAAAGGGCTAACGTCTGGACACTGGCTCTATTTAAAAAGATTGGTGATGGGGTGGGGTGGAGAAGGGAGCTCAAATAAATGGGGGGGTGTGTGTGGGGACCCAGTGACTAGGATAGGCTTCCATGAGTAATAGATATCCAGACTAGAGCTTTTAAAAGTGGACTAGATTGCAAATCATAATCCTTGTCAAGGAGCGGTGACACGGAGGTGGTGGTCTTACCAAAGACAATATGGGAAGATCAGTAATGGGATCAGGGAGTGAGAGGGAGTGATGAGAGTAAGGGTAAAGGGGAGAGCGCTGGGAGATTCTCACCAGTCTGCTGTGAAGGGCATGGGAGTCACGAAGCAGTTTGTTTAGTAGACGGGGGTCACAGGCGGGTGGAGCTGGGAGGCACAAATCCAGTCTTGCGGTTAGGAGAAGCATGACCACGAGGAGCAGTTCTTAAGATGAGAAGTGAGGTTGAAAGGGTGGGTAAGGAAGAAATCATTGTCAGGTGGTAGTCCAGGAATTCCCATTTAGGACCCAGACCTGAAATCCAGGGAATTTGCCTTTCAGGAATTTTAATCCTGGGAGACTGGGTTCCCTCGGCCCTCCACCTTGGCCGCACATCTCCTTTCCCTCCCCGCTCTAACCCTGCTTTGATCTGGCCCCAGGTCCCGCAGGTGTGTTCTTACCAGTCAGCGCCATGCTGGCAAGGCTGTCTGGTAGGAGCGGCTCCCTGGATGGGGCCTCTCCCCTGAATCCTTCCTGGGGCCATGGAGGCGGCTTGGGCTCTGGCACTTCTTGCACGGTGCAGCACAGGTGGGCTGAGGAAGAGGGTCTGGAATCTATCCTGCAAGTGCCAGGAATAATGAACATTTAATCAGGTGTCAAGAAAAAGACTGCCTGGGGAGGGGGGGAGCAGCTGCTGGGAGGGCACGAGATGCAGACCAGCCTGAAACTGCTGAGGCTCTGCCTGCTCCCAGGTGTCCTTGAGACTACAGCGTATGGTGTCCCCACTTTGTCAGGATTCCTCAGTGGACCTGCTGTGGGGCTGCTGCCCTCGCCCCTGCTGAGAGCAGCAGGATGGAGTATGTACACACACACACACACACACACACACACACACACACACACGTCTTAATTGGCCTCAAATTCTGAGCAACCATGGTTGTTCAGTTGGAGAAAATCTGGGATGGGGAGAGGGAATAGGAGTATTGTGGCATAAGCGTGGGAGAAGAGGTTGGAAAGCGGGGTATGGGGTCAAGATGAGGAGCTAGCAAACATGTGCAAAGCCTTGAGGGGTAGCTGGGGGACTGGGGCTGAGGAGGAGACTTGGGGGAAAACAAAACTGGACTACTAGGGGTTGGTGATTACAAGATTATGAGAAGGTGGTATGGGAGCAATTAACCGCTCGTTCTCTCTCCATTTACCCCCACCCATAAACCTCTTGGCGTTTTTCTTTGCACTTCAGTTCAAGAATACTGGGTTATCTGAGGCAGAGAGAGAGAGGCTAACAGTCCTGGCACTTCCCACCTGAGGCAAAGCTGCCCAGCAATGGGCACCTGCTGAGTGAGACACCCACCTCACATGGCTTCCCTCGCCTTGGACACCCACCGTATCCATCTCATAGCCCATATCTTCCTCCCTGCCCCCTTTGCAGACCCCTTCTAGTTCCTTCACAGGACCCCCCACATGGCCTCCTCCTCCTTTGACAAGTTGTGCAAAGAGGCCTGCACCTGATTCAATATTGGGATTTCCTGTAGGTCTGTCAACATGTTTGAGCCCTCCTCCCACTACCCTCTCCTTAGGCCCAGCTTCCCCAGGCCCAAGATTCAGAACCTTAAGCTAACCAGGAACGACTGGGTAAGAATGGAGATTGGGCCCGTGTCCAGTCTGATGCTATGTGCCCTAAGTCCTAAATGCACCACCTTTCTTATTTTTTCCCTGGGCACCCGTCCCCTTTCCTTAGGGTCAGCCAGAACAGTGCTATATTCCTCCAAGTCTGTGATCAGTCCCTCAGAACCCAGCACCCCACCCCCTACCCCTGCTCTGTCCTGCTCCTCCCATTCTGGGAAGGCTACACTCTTCTCGACAAAGGTCAGTGCCTGTAGGTTCCAGTTCGCCTGCCCCTCCCCCAGCCAAGAGCCCAATTCCTCTTTTCCTGTCCTTCCCACTCTCCCTTAACTCCAAACCCTGCTTGCCACTCACCGGGGGGAGAAGGGCTCCAGCACCCCGGGTGCGCAGCAGGCAGCACTCTGGGGAGCCGATGGCTAGGAAGACACGTAGTGTTGGGGCACAGCCCCTCCACAGCAGTAGGGTCACAAGCCTGCCCAGGACACTTCTGCCCAATCAGAGAGCAGAGAGCCACCAGCTACGGTGAAGGTCCCCGGAAGTGACGCCTTCTCCTCCCACCTGCACTGAACGTGGAGCCCCTGCCTGGACCATCCCACACTCCACAGGGAGGATTTCAACAGGGGGATCCATCTTTTTCCAGGAGATGGGAAACCTGGAACCTGGCTGGGAGCAGGTCTTTTTTTCCCAGGAGAAACCTGGCGGAACATTTTTGTTCCTGGGGAAGAGGCATGGAGCTCTGGTTCTAGTTTTAGATTAGTGGGCTTTTCAGTTCCTGACCGGCCAAATTTCTTTTCCCTGGACAACACACCTGCCACTGAGACCCACTAGGGCTCTTGCTTTCCTGCCTTTCTCTCCTAGAGCCCCCTGGGGGTCGTGTCTTAGTTCCCCTTTCCCAGTGGGAATGTGGGTATTGCCTGTATTAGGGAATGACCCTGTCATTGGTCAGTGTTATAGGAAAAGGGGTGGACCATTTGAGAGGATTGCAAGGTGAGGGGTGTGTGTAGGGGGTGGGTAGGCTGGGCTCAGGTGCCCCTCTGCGGGGGAGCGGGTGGGGGGCGGGGCAGTGGCTCAGACAGCTAACACCACTTACCCCTGTGCCTGAGCTCTCCTGAGCTTGCCCTGTCTTTCTCCCTCTTCCATCTCCTACCACTCCATATGTGACAAGAGGAATAACCAGGCCCATGTGTCCCTGTCTTAGGAAAGACAGCTGCTGAACCTCCCCCGCAAATACCTCCTGCTGGCCCCCCTCTTCCTTTGGCCCTGGCTCTAGTTCCTTTGCTTTCCCTTCAGTCCCAGTCTCCTCACAGTCTCTGTCCTCAGGGGCCTCCTGGCCTGACCTTGTTCCCATCACCCCCCACCCCAGTTCTTCCCCTCCTGCTCCTCCTCCCAAGGATGGGGCTGTCAGCGAAGGAGTATGGCCTAGATCCCGGAATTCTCCAGTTCAGCCAGACGAGATGCCTCCCAAGATTAGGAAGGAGGGTGCTGGGATGGTTGGGAGGATGGTGGGCGAATGGGTGTGGGAGGGGACAGGGAGGCAGTCGTGACCAGGAAACCAAGACAAAGGAGGTTGGGGGCAGGGTGGAGAGGCAGAGGGTCCCCAGGGTGAAGGGAAGAGGGTGAGGAAGGGTGTCAGGCTGGGGGCAATGACGGTTGGATGGGCCTGCGGACAGGTTACCGTAGGGAGGGAAACACTGTCACAGACAGAAAGGGCACTCTGCTTCTTGCTAAGTCCCTGTCCTGGGGCACAGCAGAGTGAGGGAAGACCTCAGAGAAGAGGTAGGGCCACAGGCCAGCCAGCGAGTGTGGGTAGTGTGGGGTTTGAGAGGTGCTGTGGGCCCACAGTAGGGGAGATCAGTTGACAGGCCTTTCCTGCACGTTGTCATCCTTAAAAGACAAGTCTTCATCTTTGCGGCAGGAACCGAGTACTAGCCCAGTGGCCGGCCCAGGCCTCAGGCCCGGCCTCTGCCCCTCCCTGGCCTGGGGCTCCCGTCTTGGACCGGACACGCACCTCCTGGTGCAGCCGCCCTGTGGCCGCCAGCAGCGGGGGGCTCCAGACCCGCCTCTTCTCCCCT
>LNAC01000194.1:2049700-2060311 GCA_002007465.1 Ailurus styani | reverse complement strand
AGGTGGGCACCCGGGGGGACGGGCAGGCACAGAGAGTCCGGCTCGGGCAAGTCTGCACCCACCCGGAGGGGGCGCCGGGCGCAGGTGGCTCAGCGCGGCGGGCGGCCAGGAGGGCTGGGCGGGGGTCGCGAGGCGCGTCGTGCGGGGGGGACCCAGGGCCCTGCCGGCGCGCCCAGGGCTGGCACACCGCAGGAGCGGGACAGCGGCCGCCAGCCAAGCCCGTCCCCGCAGGCTGCTCCTTCGGCGGGAAGGTCTATGCCTTGGACGAGACGTGGCACCCGGACCTGGGGGAGCCCTTCGGGGTGATGCGCTGCGTGCTGTGCGCCTGCGAGGCGGTGAGTGAACCCAAGTGCCGTGGCCGGGGTCCTTGCAGGTGGGGGAGCGCTCGGGTCCCGGGATTTCGGAGTGGACTCGGAGCTGCTGAGCAGAAAAAAGCGAGTCTGCAGGTATTTGGGGGATAGATAGATAGATAGATAGATAGATAGATAGATAGATAGATAGATATCCATATGTAATTTTTTTCCCAGCGGAGAAAGTGGGGAGGACGCGCAGCCTTCAAGACTCAGGTGTTGACTGTTACTGATCACCCACTATGTGTCAGACTCTTTGCAACAGTTTCTCTGTCTCTCACTGAACTCCTAGAATGATCCCACTAGATACACACTATTACCTCCCCTATTTCCCAGATAGGGACCCTTAGGCCCAGAGAGGTTAAGTAGTTTGCCTAGGGTCACTCAGCTTGGAAGAAGCAGAGCGGTCTGACTCCATGGGATGACCTTGCTCTGGTCCCACGACTCTCCCCTGCCCGGGTCCCATCAATTGGCGTCTGGCACTCACTCGGTTTTCCTGTCTTCCCCGCAAGCAGCCTCAGTGGGGTCGCCGCGCCAGGGGCCCGGGCCGGGTCAGCTGCAAGAACATCAAACCCGAGTGCCCAGCCTTGGCCTGCGTGCAGCCGAGGTTGCTGCCGGGACACTGCTGCCAGACCTGCCCCCAGGGTAAGGCCCGCTCCCCGGTGAGGGGAGGGCGGCCGGGCAGTGATACTTGGTCCTGAGCCAGCGGCTGGGGCGGACGGAGCAGACAGAACGGCCAACTGGCCCTCCTCGTGCCCAGCTGAAGCCCGGGTTTCCCACTCCCGGCTTAGAGCGCAGCGGTCCTGAGAGGCCGCCAACGGGCCTGGCCTTCGAGTATCCCCGGGACCCAGAGCACCGCAGCTACAGCGACCGCGGGGAGCCGGGCTCTGAGGACCGGGCACGAGGAGATGGCCACACGGGTAGGTATGGGCCAGGCAGGGGCTGGGGGTGTGGTCAGCACCCCACCCCCCGGGCTGCTGCAGCGGGGGACAAGACTCCGGGACATCTTTTCCTCGCAGACTTCGTGGCGCTGCTGACAGGGCCGAGGTCGCAGGCCGTCGCTCGGGCCCGGGTGTCTCTGCTGCGCTCCGGCTTGCGTTTCTCCATCTCCTACAGGCAGTGAGAAAGGGGAAGGTGGGAGGAGGGGAGAAGGTGGGGACTGGGGAAAGAGAGTTGGGATTGGCTGGTGGAGCTGCTTCTGGCCTAGGCTCAGAGCCCGTGCTCACCTAACGCTCGTTCCCAGGCTGGACCGCCCTACTCGAATCCGCTTCTCAGACTCTGCGGGCAGCGTCCTGTTTGAACACCCTGCCGCCCCTACTCAAGATGGCCTGGTGAGATAATGCCATTTCCCAGCGCTTATCCAGTCTGGGCGCTGTACTGAGAGCGTGCTCTGCATTGCCTCCTTGGGTCCTCACCGCAGCCCAGTGAGAGGAAGGCACTGACATTATGATGCCCATTTTACAGATGAGGGAACTGAGGCTCAGTAGCAGAATGTGATTTGCTCAAGGTCACACAGCTAGTGAGTGGCTGAGCCAGGATTCGGACCCCAGCATCTGGCTCCAAGGCCCCTTCTTAAGCTTGGCAGGAGGGCTTGGGGCTCCTTCCCATCCATATTCCTTCCTCACCAGAGCTGGGCCTCTCAGCTGGCCTGTGTTGCATACGGTCTGAGTAGGGCCTTCTTGTCTCTCTGCTCCAGGTCTGTGGGGTGTGGCGGGCAGTGCCTCGGTTGTCTCTGCGGCTCCTTAGGGCAGAACAGCTGCATGTGGCTCTTGTGACACCCACTCACCCTTCGGGGGAGGTCTGGGGGCCTCTCATCCGACACCGGGCCCTGGCTGCAGGTGAGGGGAGCAAACGGCCCCTGGACATGAAGTTCTGAGTCTTCTCTATCCCCAGGAATAGAGTGGGCTGAGGAGGGGATTTCCTGATGGGCTCTCATGGTCCTTCCTCCCCCCCCAGAGACCTTCAGTGCCATCCTGACCCTAAAAGGCCCCCCCCAGCCTGGCATGGGGGGCATCGCCCTCCTCACTCTCAGCGACACTGAGGACTCCTTGCATTTCTTGCTGCTCTTCCGTGGACTGCTGGAATCCAGGAGCGGGGGTGAGTGGGATGGGGCAGGCCATGCGAGGAGCGGAGGGAGAGCACCGATCCCTCAGAGGCCTCCACACGTGTGGCCGTTGCAGGACCAGCCCAGGTGCTCTTGCGGCTCCAGATCCAACACCAGGGGCAGCTCCTGCGAGAGCTCCAGGCCAATGCCTCGGTCCAGGTGAGTGGGGGTCTGGCTCTTGCTGCCACCCGCTCTGGCCTCTTGCTGCACCTGCCACACCTTGCTCTGTTTCCAGGAGCCAGGCTTCGCTGAGGTACTGCCCAACCTGACCGCACAGGAGATGGACTGGCTGGTGCTGGGGGAGCTCCAGATGGCCCTGGAGAGGGTGGGCGCGCCAGGGCTGCGCATCAGTGGACACATCGCTGCCAGGCAGAGCTGCGACGGTGAGGCGGGGTGGGGCCTGGCACCCCAGGCACACACCACGGGGAGGCGCAGAGCCAGGGTGGGTATGGGAGGAATCCTGGGGGTTGGGGAGGGATGAAGGGCCGAGGGGCAAGCTGGCCTCCACCTTTCTGGTCCCCCCTGCAGTCCTGCAAAGCGTCCTTTGCGGGGCCGACGCCCTGATCCCAGTTCAGACGGGGGCAGCCGGCTCAGCCAGCCTTAAACTGCTGGGAAATGGCTCCCTGATCTACCAGGTAAGAGTCAGCACTGCCGGAGCCCGAGGGCAGCAGGGCGGGGTGGGGCTTCGGGCACTCTGTGCAGGCCTCAGGCCTTCTCTGCCACTCCTGTGTGCCCTCCCCCACCCTGCCCCCCCCCCAGGTGCAGGTGGTGGGTACGGGCAGTGAGGTAGTGGCCATGACGCTGGAGACCAAGCCTCAGCGGAGAAACCAGCGCACTGTCCTGTGCCACATGGCCGGACTCCAGCAGGGAGGACACACAGTGAGTGCAGTCCGCAGAGCCAGGCCACTGGGCCCATGCCCCGGAGCTTTGCACTACAGGGGTGTGCAAAGCCGGGTGGGATGAGCAGGGAGGTTCGGAGCCAATCACTCACTAACAGATTCTCTCATGGATGCATTGATTCCCTGGACACATTTTTAAGAGCTTCAGGCTAGGGATTGGGATATGAAGAAAATCAGATGTGCCCCCATCCTCAGCAATGTCACATCAGATGGGAGGAGGAGTTGGCCAGGGAGACCATGTAATTGAAATGTGGTAACGATGAGTGCCACTTACTGAGCCTTTCTCTGTGCCGCATACCACACTGATTGCCTCCCTTGTATTATTTTTGGTCCTCACGGTTCCCATTTTTCAGATGATGAAGTGAAGGACCAGAGAGTTAAATAACTCCTCAAAACTTTTACATAGGTAGGGAGTGGCAGAGGAGGGACTCGAACCCAGGCTGGCGAGGTGCTTATCCAGTTACGCATGTGTATGTTGGGTGTGACGGGGGCACGAAACATGGAAAGGCATGTAGAATCTCAGGCTTGTGTGAAAGCTGAGGAGGGGTTCATCTGGAATCTGGCAGGCTGCAGCTAGGGCTCATCCTTCCCTGTCCCCCGCTCCCCCCAGACTGTGGGTGTCTGCCCTGGACTGGGTGCCCGAGGGGCGCATATGCTACTGCAGAATGAGCTGTTCCTGAACGTGGGCACCAAGGACTTCCCAGATGGAGAGCTGCGGGGGCACGTGTCTGCCCTGCCCTATAGTGGGCATAGTGCCCGTCATGACAGTGAGTGCCCCAGGGCTTCGCTGGCCCTCTTGTGTCCTCGAATCTGGGACTCGGGTGCCAGGGGGCCAGAGCCTGGTGGGTCTTTCTGTGCCTGAACCCCTGGCTGGCATCTGGAGAAGGTGGGGGGTGTAGAGGGTGGCCCTGCTGGGAGACCCTCTCCGGGGCCAGGGCGCGGGGGTCTAAAACTTGCTGCCCCCTGCCCTGGGCCTATGGACGGTGTCCACCAACGTGTGGAATGAGCGTTGGGGCAAGACGGGGGAGATGGGGAAGACAGGGATGAAGGGAGTGGCTGCTCTAGGCCACCTCCTCATCGGTCACCTCTCCTCTGTCTGGATTCAGCACTGCCCGTGCCCCTGGCAGGAGCCCTGGTGTTACCCCCTGTGCAGAGCCAGGCAGCAGGACATGCGTGGCTGTCCCTGGATACCCACTGTCACCTGCACTATGAGGTGCTTCTGGCTGGGCTTGGTGGCTCTGAACAGGGGACCGTCACCGCCCACCTCCTTGGGCCTCCTGGGATGCCAGGGCCCCGGCGGCTACTGAAGGGATTCTATGGCCCAGAGGTGAGGACATAATGGTGGACTGGTGGGGGCAGCTTGGAAAAGATCTGGTTTGTTTGTTTGTTTGTTTGTTTGTTTTGTTTTGTTTTGTTTTGTTTTGTTTTGGCATGGAGGGTTGTGCAGGCCTGTGGCGGGGATGTGGAGGGGGCAGAGGGCAGGTGCCAGAGCCGACTGGGGCTAGGGAGTCAGATAGTCCTGGCTATGAGTCTGACTCAGGCTTTTAGTATCTATTCTCCTTCTTCGTCCTTCTCTGGCGCGGTGTCTTGAACCTCCAGAGAGCAAGTGGGATGGTGCAGGCCCCCCCTCCGATGGGGTGGGCTTCAGGGACTTGGAGTGAGAGAGACCTGGCTTCTGAGGTTCACACCACCGCTAATGGGCTACACTTCCCTAAAGACCTTATTTCTCCTCCCCGTGCCTCAGTTTCTCCTCTGTGAATTGAAAACAGGAGGCACAGCCCCAGAGCACCTCATTCCCATCCCCTTTCCTGTCTCTTACAGGCCCAGGGCGTGGTGAAGGATCTGGAGCCTGAGCTGCTGCGGCTCCTGGCACAGGGCACTGCCTCCCTGCTGATCACCACCAAGGGGAGCCCTCAAGGGGAGCTCCGGGGGCAGGTGGGCAGGCAGTGCGGGCCACTGGGGATGGTTCAAACTTGCGTGGGCACTGTGTGCTCTTGCCTGAGTCACTCGCTCTCTCGGAGACCTGGGCGTGGTGGTGTCACAGTCCCTGGCTGGAGAATGAAGCCCGACAAGTGTCAGCAATGAGGCTGGCAGCAGCCTACCCTGTGCCTGGTTGCTGGGGTGATTGCTGGCGCTAATAGCATCTTCCCAGGAGTGCTCAGAGGTCGAGGTGGCTTGGGCAGGCGGGCTGGCCGCGGACGGTGGAGACGCGAGGGGGAGCCCGGGCGCTGCCTCAACCCGCCTTTCCTCCCAGGTGCACATCGCCAACCAGTGCGAGGTGGGCGGCCTGCGCCTGGCGGCGGGGGCCGAGGGAGCGTGGGCGCCCGGGGCTCCGGATGCAGCGGCTGCCGCACTGCCCCCGCTGCCCGCTGTGCTCGGCCCGGATGCCCCCGCGTCGGCCAAACCCGGCGGCCCCGGGCGCCCACGAGACCCCAACACCTGCTACTTCGAGGGGCAGCAGCGCCCCCATGGGGCTCGCTGGGCGCCTAACTATGACCCGCTCTGCTCACTGTGCACCTGCCAGGTAGGGTGCACCGAGGGGCGCACTGAGGTCTGGGTTCTGGGGCAAGGGTCCCAGTCAACCCCCCACCCCCCGCGTCTCTTTGCAGAGACGCACGGTGATCTGTGACCCCGTGGTGTGCCCACCGCCCAGCTGTCCCAGCCCGGTGCAGGCACCGGACCAGTGTTGCCCTGTGTGCCCGGGGGAGGGTCCTGCCTGAGTGGAAGGGGTAGTGGAAGGTCCACTGCGGCGGGGGTGGGGGCGGGGTGAGGCCTCTAGGGAGGGAGAGGGGGTTGGTCATTCCAGGCCTTCACTATTTCTTTGGCCCCACAGAGAAACAAGATGTTAGAGACCTTCCTGGGCTCTCCCGGACCAGAGACCCTGGAGAGGGTGAGCTGGAAGTCTGTGTGCAGGGGTGCGGAAATCCAGTGGAGCTGTTGGGTGGGACCAGGAGGGGGAGGAAAGGGTGAGAATATATACGGGGGTGGGGGTAGAGGGAGGCTGAGGGGCACAGATTCCAAAGGACAACTGACAGGCTTCATTAGAGTCGTTGGTCCACAAATGGGCCCTGGGGTCAGACTGGTGTGGGGTTGGTCTGAGACTCCAGCCCTCACTGTGGCCCAGCCAATGAGCTCAGTACTCATGGCAGCTGGGCACTGTTCCCCTCCTTGCCCCCAGGCTGCTATTTTGATGGTGACCGGAGCTGGCGGGCAGCGGGTACCCGGTGGCACCCCGTCGTGCCCCCCTTTGGCTTAATTAAGTGTGCTGTCTGCACCTGTAAGGTATGGCTTCCCAATCCTCTCTGGTGCCATAACCCGGCAGGGTCTGCAGAGTTGGGGAGGGGGCTGCCGGAAGAGGAAGGCCCAGCCTTAGTGAGGAAGGCTCAAGGATGAAAACACTACGAAAAACCCTTTGAGCTTTGAGAGTCAGCTTCCTGCAGGAAAAGGGAAGGGCTGACGTGGGTGTGAATTCTCGCCCTGCCCGCTGACTCTCTCCACATTGCCCTGGGCTTTTCTGTACCTCCCTGAACTCCTCTTTCCACTCCTACGAGCAGATAGGAGAGCAACTGTATTGCGGGCCTACCATGAGCATTTGAATTCAGGTGTAGAAAGCACCTGTCCAGGGCCTCTGAGTGAAGGGCCATGGAAATATGACATCTGAGGGGTGGTAAAGGAGAGGGAGGAAACAGGAGGCTCCCCTTCCTTTCTGACACCCTCCCTCAATGGATCCCTACAGGGGGGCACTGGGGAGGTGCACTGTGAGAAGGTGCAGTGTCCTCGGCTGGCCTGCGCCCAGCCTGTCCGTGCCAACCCCACTGACTGCTGCAAACAGTGTCCAGGTGAGGGGCTGGGCACTGAGGCTTCCTGGGGCAGGCGAGGTGCTTCACTGCCTTGTCCTGGGTGAGGGGGGTGCATGGTGGAGGCAGAGGAAGGAACTCCTCAGCTAATTCAGCATTTACTGAACCCTGTGCTGTGCCTAGCCTGGCGCCAGCGCTCTAAATGCGTTTGGAAAGAATGTGCATGTGTTCATTAGTGGGCTGTGATGGGTTCCAGTTACTGCCCCATCCATCTATCCTCCTTCCCTCCCTCCCTTCAATCCAACCATCCATCCATCCATCCATCCATCCATCCATCCATCCATCCATCCTCTCATCCAAATTTGTCACCTACTACGTACCAGAAACTGCTAGGTGTTGGAGGTTCAAAGACAAATAAAACCTGGGTGGCCCTCACAGAACTCACATCTGCTGAACTCTTCCTCCCTCACTCCTTCCCTCTCTCCCTTCCAACAGTGGGTTCAGGGGCCCACCCCCAGTTGGGGGACCCCATGCAGGCCGATGGGCCCCGGGGCTGCCGTTTTGCAGGGCAATGGTTCCCGGAGAGCCAGAGCTGGCACCCCTCGGTACCTCCCTTTGGGGAGATGAGCTGTATCACCTGCAGATGTGGGGTGAGTGGGGATTGTGCTTTGTGTGAGGTGGGCATCAGGGGGGCCTGGCCTAGACGGGGGAGACCTTTCTGGGGAGGGCAGGCTCCAGGGAGGGGGCTTCCCTGCAGAGGCTGCTGCTGTGTCGCTGTGCCTCTGGGTACCCTCAAAATCTGCTCTGGTGTGCAGCAGGCAGGGGTACCCCACTGTGAGCGGGATGACTGTTCGCTGCCACTGTCCTGCGGTCCAGGGAAGGAGAGTCGCTGCTGCTCCCACTGTGCACCCCGGCGGCGTAAGTGAGGGGGCTGTCGGTGGGGTGCCTGGGGAGGGAAGGCAGCGCCTGCCACCTGCCAGGAGCCACGCCATCTGCTTCCCCAGTACCATTTCATTCTGCCACACAACAGCCTTGCGGACTTGGCCTTGATTACTCTTCCTTTACAAACGAGATTTCTGAAGCCCAGAAGAATTAGGCAGCTGGACTAAGGTCAGACAGCTCCAAAATGTACTCCCTCTGTCTCCGGCAGCCCCAGAGACCAGGACAGTTCCAGAGCTGGCGAAGGAAGCCGAAGACTCCTAGGGAGCAGCCAGAGGGCTGCCTGACCAAGAGGATGGGGCCTGGGCTGGGGAAGGACTGGCGCCAAGGACCCTGCATTCTCCTGTGGGAAACCCAGTGCCTTTGGCCCCTCTTTTCTGCCTCTTCTCCCTCCCCCCACTACCTCTGGGAACCACACCTCCACGAGGGGAAGGGGCAGCCAGGGCAGACCAGGGCCACGGCCACTCCGACTCCCGCCCTGTCACCCTCCAGGCTCTCTGTTTTGGAAGCCCAACCCCTTTCTTTCTGTACATAATGTCACTGGCTTTTTGGGATTTTTAATTTATCCTCACTCAGCACCAAGGGTCCCCCCACGTCACTCCTGCTGCCCCTGAGCTGAGCAGAGTCATTATTGGAGATTTTTGTATTTATTAAAACTTTTTTTTTCAGTCTCAGGGCTAAAAGTTGTTTTTTTGTGATGAGGAACCTGAGAGGAGAAGGTCTGAGAGTGGGAGCCCTGGTTCCAGGGGCTTCCCTCTGAGCCTTGGGGAGCATGAAGAGACCGGAGAGGGAGAGGGGCGGCACAGCCGTTGGCTGGCCTGCCCGGATGGCGCAGTGGGGCCTGGGACTGTCGCTGAGATGGACCAGAGCCCCAAGAACTCAGGCAGCCCGACGCAAGTGTGGTTTCCCCTGGCTACCCATAGCTGGCATTTTGCTGACCCCGTGTTTAAAGTGGCTCCAAAGAGAGAAACAAAAGTGCCACCAGCCTCTATCTTCTTTGTCTCAAGGGAGGCAACCACGCCTCTGTTATTCTTTTCTGGAAATGAATTGTGTTCCAGACCAGTTCAGGGGCAAATCTGGATCAGAGTGGACTGGAATTGGCCCTGAGCTTATCTTGGGACCAAGTGATGTAGAATAGGACAGGACCCCTCCCTGCTCCCCTTCTTGCCATCAGCAACCAGGCATGCCCACAGAGCTGGGCTGAGGGAAAGAAGGGTGTCGGAAGAGAGCTAGCAATGCAGGTACCTGCAGATCTATCTTCCGTATAAACGATGTGGGATAAAGGGAGTATGGTATTTTATGACCTTGTCGGGTACTGGGAAAGGGTGATCATAGCCTTCTTGTTTCGGGTGAGGTGTGCCCAACGTGCTTAAGAAATTATTGTCTTTGCCCAGGGAAGCTCCAGCTCTGCTGTTAACTAGCTGAGTTAGTGAACCTTCGGGAGTCCCTGTTGTCTTTCTGTAAAGGTGCTATCTCCCTCACAGGATTCGATCAGAGCCTGTGACTCCCGCAGCTCTGTGCCCGGTGCATATTAGTTGGAAAGGCACTGTGACTGAAGTAGGGTTCCTGGAGCTGGTCTGCAAGGCAGGGAGGAGTCTGGGGAAGAGTGTGGCAAAGAGTTTCAATTACGCGATATTCTGCTGAATGCACAAGGGGACGGGGGAGGCTGGTTGGAGACGAAGGGATGGTAAAGATGGGGAAAACTGGACTTGGGCCAGAGCCCCAGCTGTGAGCAGGGGCATCACAAGGGTCAGGTCGGGAAGACAAAGCAGCAGGGTTGGCACGGGGTTGAATACAGGGAGTAAGTACGGGGCCAGGTGTGGTGGGATGGAGGCATCTGGCCCGGAAATGGACATGCTGATGGTATTGTTCTCCCTGGAGAGGGAGTCTCGAGGAAAGAAGGGTTGAAAGGAAATTTTGATCCTTCGATTTGGCATGAGTTTGCTACTGATGCTCACAAGACCGGAGGAAGGGCAGAGGCAGTGCACATCCACAGGGTGGCTCAATGGGCTTGGCCCAGGGACCCTGACCCGCAGGACCCATCAGGGCTTCAGAGCTGTGTCACGGGATGGCGGCCAGGGGCCCAGACAGAGCAGTATTCTCCTCAGACAACAGTTCCTGAAGCACCTCTTCCATCCTAGCTTGCGTTCCCCCCAAGCCTGGCTAGTCCCCAGGCCCTGCTGAGCCCCAGGAAGGTGGTGTGGTGACCGCGGAAGGCCAGCCCTGTGTCTGAGGACCGCGGCAGGCGAACGGGAAGCCCTGACCTGCAGAGACCTCAAGAGGGCACCCCAGCCATTCCCCTTTAGGCAACCGCACAGACTCAGAGCCCTCTGCCTTTCCAACGACAACACCTGAGGAGAAGCCCATTTTCCTGGGTAGCCTGTGCCCGTGTTTCAGAACAGTTGCTGGTAGGATTTACGGTTTGATTTTTCACCGTGGGTCAGTCAGGCCTTCTGCTTCGCCCAGGGTTTGACAGGGCCTGGGGCTAACAAGAGATGGAAGGTCGTAGGGGGGGGATGGGG
>LNAC01000194.1:1938785-2049371 GCA_002007465.1 Ailurus styani | reverse complement strand
GGTTCAGACACACCTGTTTTGTGAGGAGAAAACTCCTTCATGTACAGCCCTCCACTTTTCCACTTCTGACTTCCGCTTTTGACTTGAGTGGCGGCTTGCGCCGGCTGTGGTGACACCATTTGCCAGCTTTTTGTGTCACATCCAGATTATGGGGTCAGGTGAGGAACAGCCCCTTGGAGCTCTCGCCCGGCGGCGCTGCCGGCGGCCACTGCTCCTCTTTGGGGCCAAGTCTCCGAGTAGCGCCTACGCAGGCATTCGAATAATTGATGGCGGTGACTTAGGAACCCAGTTTCCAAGCCCTGCCAGTGCACAGCTGAAGGTGCCTTGGGGCCAGGAGGGCGGAGCAGCCCAGGCGCCTCCTGGCCCCGGGCAGTCCGGGTCTCCTTCCATTTGGGCACCATTTCTGTGAAAGCCCGCATTCCAGAGAAGAACTGGTTGCCTTCAAAAAAGTTTCAGAACAACCATTCTATTGCGTTCCACCTCTTTTTACAAAAATAATGGGAAACAGAAAAAATGTGACTCTTCTGACACAATGAAGGCGGCAGAGGGGGAGGTTTCATAAAGTCGTAAAGTCAGGATGAGGAGGGAGCTCACCAGGTGGGCCAGAAGGGACACGGTTTAGCTCATCGAATTCTAGGTAGTCAGAGGCAACGTGTTCAGGAAAACGGCATAGGGAATACGTATGGAGTATCAGAAAGGCGTTGTTAAAGACGATGAGAGATCGTACACCTGAAGCTGATAGAAAGTCCTGTACCGGTTATAATTCAATAAAAAGAAAACAACAAATGGGGCAGGAATTCTGAAGGGACTGTGTAATGATTATGCTCTGAGGATGGAACGGCCCCCTCATAACCCTTTTGGCCTTTGATATATGTTTTCATGAACAAAAGGAGCTGCCAGAATGACTTTTACTCATCACAGAAGTAAATCATTGTGAACAATCATGGTAACACACAAATATGTGAGGAAGAAAGAAAAAGTCACCTGGTAGAAAGAAAGAATTCCAACCCCTGGATAACTGCTCTTTAAAACCCCCTGGGGGTGGGGTGGGGTGGGGAAAATCCCTGGGTGTTTCTCTAAGTTTTAGTTTGCCCTGCCCCCTCCCTGGGTCCCATCCCTGCAGCACATCTGTCCCCATTTGTGAAGTGAATGATGACTGTCCTTGACCCAGTGCAGGGTATTTGTATGATAACCTGTGGAGCTGGAGCCCAAGTAAATTTGCACAAATAGGGAAAGCGGGAGATTGCATTCAAGGGAAATATGACCCTTTGCATTTAAAATGCCAGGGGAGGCAAAAACCCAGATATTTTGATCTTTAGCAAACTGATTAGTGCCCACGAGTGGGGGCCCAGCTCCTCAGCGGGTGGGTATTGGGTGGATCTGAAGGGTATCCCATCCCATGAGGGCAGCAGAGGTTGGCCAGCGGAGCTGTCTTCTGGCTGGCCAGAGCCCCAGCTGTCCCCTGGGAGGAGTCATTCCCCATGTTTTCTTGTTCTCTTGCCTTCGCTGGGCTGGCTTCTTGGCTGAGACACAGCCTCCTCCTCTTCTCCTCTTTTGGAGTGCCCCGTGCCTGGCTGAGTCCCTGGTCCTACTGCAGGGACACAGACTCCTCAAGCTTCAGTTGTGTGGAGGGACCAGAAGAGGGGGTGGGGGAAGTAACAGGTGATGGGGAAGGGGAGCTGCCAATGAGCACCCCACTGAGTCCCTCTTCTCGGGGGTGGGGGGCAGATCTGCATCTGTGTTCAGCAAGGGGTACTAGGAAGATGGCTGTGCCACAGACAGGTTCTTCTAGCTCAGTAGCTGGTGGACCAGATGAGCCTGGTGAAGCAGCACGAGAGACTGGCACAGATGGCCATGGCTGTGACTTTCCACACTCATGGCGAGGGCACCCCGGGGAGCCACGTGCACTGCCTGCTGCTGCTGTGGCTCTTCCTGGTGGCTCTTGGTGGCCCGGGTGCTGACCACAGAGTCCTGGGTCCTGACCAGCCCCCACGCTGTGCGGTGATGAAGGAAGATGAGAGGGATGCAGGGGCAAGGTTGTATCTTTCTGGGTGCTTTTGGGGAGTGTTGGGATGTGTATGCATGTGCGCACACACACACACACACACACATCTGAAGTGTGTTATATGTAGGAGCATGAAGCGTCCATGCTGCGTATGTCATTTATATCTGTGTTTGTTTGAACATGGAGTTTTCAGATGCCTTTTATTTGTTTCATTCTGCCTTTCATGAATCTAAAGAAGCAAGGAACCCATTTTTTAAACCCCAGACCTTCTTAGTCCTTTCTGCCTGCTAAGTGGGTAGCTGCAGAGGCCTCTTCTTTAAAGGGATCTGGACAGGGAGTCGGGGTGGGGGATGGTAAGCAGCAAAACAAGAGTCTACAGAGAAAGGAGGCCAGGGAGAAGCATCCCATGGAGAAGTAGCAGAAGGTCTTTAATTATGTATCCTATCTTATAAGTAATCAATTTACTCACCCTTAAGTTGCTACTAATTGCGTGCAAAAGACACAAACTGATTCCTAGGGAATAGTTTCTTCCTGCCATCCTCATTCCCCAGGCAACCAAACAGTTCCCTCCCCAGAGCCCTACTGTTACCTATTTCTTGCTTATGAGAAAGTCTTTTCAGAGCACAGATGTGTAAGATCCAAGTTTCAATTGTTTGCATTGTTGTGATACCAACCAGTGCTTTTCAAACTTTAATGTCCATATGAATTACCTGGGGATCTTGTTTAAATGTATGTTCTGATTCTGGAAGTCTGGGGTGGGGCCTGGGATTCAGCATTGCTGACAAACTCCCAGGCCAGGCTGTTGTTTCTGCTGTTGGTCCAGGGCGCTCTGTAAGTTGCAAGGATGTAGACAAGTCAATCATGCCACATTTCCAGCAAATGTGACATGCTGCCAATGTCTCGGAGCAGTTTATTCACTCAATATTCATTGAGCATCTTTATTGTGCCAGTCACTGTTCTAGGTGCTGGGGACTCAGCAGGGAATTACACTGACAAAAAGCCCTGCCTGAATGGAGTTTATAATCCAGCTGGGGAAGGCAGTCAACAAGTGCAATAAGTATGTCAAATATATAGTGTTCCAGAAGGAGATGGAGCTACGGGGGGAAAAATAGAGCATGAGAAGGGAATGTGAGGGAGGAGGATTCGAGGGCTATTTGGATAAGGATGGTCACAGAATGCTCTGGTGAGGCTGACATTTGAATAAAGACCTGAAAGAGGGGAAGGAATGAACCATGGGGCAAATTATGAATGAAGCCGAGTTCCTTATCAGGAGAGGAGAAGTGAAGAGACCTGCCATAATTGTGAGATACATGTGAAATCTATATGTCTGTCGATCTCTAAACTCTGAGCCAGGGGGAATGCTGAAAAAAAAAGAAAAAGTCTGTTGGAATATTAGGGAGAGAACTGGACCTCCACGAGAATGGAGGATAGGCTCTTGATTCAATTGTTTTAAATTTCTTCTAATGCTTGAAGTATATACTATATAAAGATGAAATATGAGTCGAGTAAGAGTTAAAGAAATATCTGCCGCCAGGTACAATTAGGTCAAATACATTAATGGGTCAATTATGCTTGCATGAGTTTGCTTACAAGATAAAACCCACCCAGGCATTTGCGAATCTGGAAAATGAGGAAGAAGGGAGGAGGTTCTATTCAGGAAAGGAACCTCACAGTAAAGTCTCTACCAAGGCAGAGGTTGCAATTTAAGCACATATTTTGTGGTTGGAAATGTTAGAGGCCAAAATGTCACATGAAACATAGAGAGGTTTCCAGGTTGGCAGACAAGGCAGGCTGGAGTTTGAAAGTCTCACTGAATGCCACCTAAGGAAGTTCCATGCCAGAAAACAGAAATGGGCTCCCAGAAACTCTGAGGAAAGGGGCTAATGTGAAAGAAGAGAGCAAAGGCAAGATGGCGGGGTTGGGTGTGTGTGTGTGTGTGTGGGGTAACCAGGTGGATTCCTCCTAGCAGGGCAGACTCCAGATGTTGGAGGACAAAAATGCCTCATTCTCCCTCAGCATCCCAGCAGCTGGAACTAGACCAGAGCCAGTTGTCCTCTCAGGGGACTGGGGAGCCCACCTGGGGAGAGGCCCAGCACCTTTTCTTTGGACCACCCCCGCCCAGTCCCAGGAGGTCTAACCCAGAGTTACTCACAGGACTCGTCCCCTTCTCCCCTTGACACAAACATTACTGCACCTGCTGGCTGATGCCTGAAATTCCTTTAGTCGATGTTTTTCTTTCCACAACTGGAAGATGGGAGTTTTAAAATGCAAACGACTGGTTAAGATATTAGGTCATCTGCTAGAGTCTAATCTACCAGTCAACAAATACAAATGAGTATGGTCAGATCCTGTCCCTTTTTGACAAGGAAAGGGTTAGAAAAAAGGTAGAGGATGGATGACTGAAGGGAGGGGAGGGAGGGCAATGGGGACTTGGTAGCAGCCCGCCAGGGGGGAAGGGCTATTTACCTTTAGCCTGTCTGTGGAGGAACAGTTGCTGTGTGAGGGGGAATTTCTGTCCTGCACATCTGTGCACTCTCCTGGCTTAGCGGGAACTTCGCCACTCAGACATATGATTCACATCAACTGTGTTTTTCATGAGTTTTAGAGGCTTTTTTTTTTTTTTAAACAAGGCTGAGGTCATTACGAAGGAACTTTTTTCTCATAGATTCCAACTGAGGTACCAATGGAAGTGGCACCCTCAGAGACCTTCAGAAGTGGCTTTTTTATTTTTCCTCCTTCCTCCAGAGATAGATGAATGAGGGGAATTCCTGACAGGATTAAAAAAAAAAAAAAGAAAGTAGTGTTTTATTTTTGCCTGGTTATAAATGTAATGATTCTTCACTGGAAACGTTTTGGCAAACAGAACAGCACAAAATGAAGGAAATTTAATGTCAGTTGCTTAATAAAATTAAAATGCCAACTCAGAAATAACCCTCATTTACCTTTGATTTTTTTCCTTAATTTTTTCCCTGAACATTAGTATACCATGATTAATTTGAACATTGCAGATGGTATTTCTAGTGAGCCATCTTTTTTAATTATAAAAATAATGTTGCTTGAAGTAAAAAATTTGGTTAAAGAAAAGCCCGGGAAAAATCCTTTGTAGAGCCTACAAAGTTTTTGAAGGCTTTTCTTCCTTGTGTGTGTTTTGTTGAGTTTACTCTGTGTTTATATTTTTATATCCCTCTCTTCTTCACTTGGCCCTGTTATCACACATCTCATGAGCTTTGCCTCAGATTGTCAGAGTTTTGAGACAATGCCTGTTTTTCCACATCTGGGTGAAGCCGGAGGCGGCGGCTGAGGCCTGAGTGCCATCTTGGTGGGACCAACTTAGCCCTCTGTCCTTTGTCCTTTGGGGTAAGGATGAGCAGCTACTTGTCAACAGGGCCTTGCATGAAGGAATGAGTTGGGATACCTACAATGAACCACAGTCGGGAAAAGCAGGGAGCTGTGAGGAGCTGGAAAGTGGCAGTCAGAGGGAGTCAGGATGTGAAGCTGGGGGAGGAGGGGCCGCTCCCCCTGAGGTCAGTCAGAAGCCAGACCAGCTCTCTCCACATAGCTGTGGTTACCTTAATAGTTTGCAACATGTGTATTCATTTTGCTTGCCAAGAAGACTCAGCTGAGTGGATTTGGGCTCAGTAGATGACATTTCGTGAGGAGAAGGGAGGCACTTGTGGGGAGACAGTACAGGGAAGAGGGACCTGAGGTGCTAGGAAAGCCTACTCTGTTGATGACCCATTTGGTCACTTGACCTCCATCACCTCAGGTTACTTGCTTGTGAAAACTTCTCAGAAATACACCGTAAGTCTTGACTTACGTATATTGGCTTGAATCCAAGGCCTGCCATTTTTTTGGCTGTGTGAACCTTGGGCAAGTCATTTGACATTGGACTGAGCCTCAGTTCCTGCAAAATGGTGATAATAATGGCTATCTGCCTGATCATTAAAAGGACTGTGGAAAGGTATGTAATGTGCTTGGCACAGAACTGGCACTCAGTGACAACACTATGGTTGGATCTGATGGGTGTGAGAATCATGAGGGAGGTGTCAAGTGCTCCGAGTGCCTGTGAAAGGGTGAGGTTATTCTGGGATGGAGGAAACTGAGTGCTCAGGCATCCATTATTGAAGGGACAAAACTTATTACTGTGGGTATGATCACAGCTTTTCCTCTGTCAAAGAAAGTCCTTCATAGCCAGCCTAATCCTCATTCCCCTTCCCAGCCCAGAGAGGAGGCATTCTTTCTCGCTGGGAGTGAGGCTAAGCCAATCTGCCTGATCACGTGGTGGAGAAGGAGGGTGCAGGGGTGAAGACTCCAGGGCTGGAGGTGGGAAGTGTTGAGAAGTGGTATGTGGGTATGAGGGAAGGGTACGGGAGAGCCAAGATTCTAACATGTTACCCTTGACTGTGTTTATGGGTGTCCTTTAACATTTTTCAAGGTGTGAATAAAAAATGGAATTCCTCTTTTGTGGTAAAATATATATAACGTTAAACGGATCATTTTAGCCACTTTTCAGTGTGCAATTCAGTGGTATTAAGTACACTCAGTGTTATACAACCATCACCACCATTCACTTCTAGAACTTTTTCATCATCCCAAACAGAAGCTTTGTACCCACTAAAAAATAACTCCCCATTTCACCCCCTAGTCCTCTATGACCTTAATTATACTTTCTGTCTCTCTGGATTTGCCTATTCTGGGCACTTTATAGAAGTGGAATTGTACAATGTTTGCCTTCCGTGTGGGGCTTATTTTACTTAGTGTACAATTTGTAAGGTTTCCACTGCAGGCATATTTCACATTTTGCTTATCTGTTCACCTGTTGATGGATATTTGGGTTATTTCTGCCTTTCGGGTATTACGAATAATGCTGCTATGAACTTTGATGTACAGGTAGCAGTCTGAGTCCCTGCTTTCAATTCTTTGGGTAGATAGCTAGAACTGGAATTGCTGGATCATATGATAATTCTGTTTAACTTTGGAATTCCTCTTTAAGTGCCTCTGGCTGAGTATCTTTTGTTCTTATTCTGTTTCTCAAATCCTTTCATTCTATTTCAGCCCCTTCCTTTCTTTGTGTCATGCCATTGATTTATCAGAGACACCAGATTATTTGTCTCTGCAGAAGGATCCACAATCTAGATTCTTTATTGCCTCCTTGTAGTGCCTTTTAGTTTGTTCCTCCATCCCTTACAGTTCTCATAAACTAAAACCTAAGTATAGAGTCTTGACGGGATTATGGTTCAGGTTTTCCACAGCACTATTTCATAGGGGAGCTCTGTATTTCTCTTTTGGGTCATATCCGGAGGCATAAGTTGTATTTTTAAAACATAAATCTCTGAGCACGAACCCACCAGGTATCTGGGCTTGTTAGGATTTTGAGTTCTTGAAGCTGCATTTCATGGGAAAGGAGTAGGGCTAGCAAGTCACTGTCAGTGGCTGCAGTGGTCCTCCTTCAGGGTCCCTGGGGAGAGTGTACCCTCTCCTAACCAGGCATCCTCAGGAACTGGCCTGGCCCAGGACTCTGTACCCTGGATAGAAGGGGAGAGCAGAGGGCGAGAGGCGGGTGGGGGGGGCATCTCTGGGCTTTGTACACAGCAAATTCATTATGTTCAGTGAAAGGAGCCAGACTCAAAAGGCTACATACTGTATGCTTCTACATATATGACATTCTAGAAGAGGCAAAATTATACAGACAGAAAAGAGATCAGTGGTTCTCAGGGCCTGGGGCTAGGGGAGAGGTTGACCACACAAACACAGCAGAATTCTTTGGGGGTGATGAAATAATTCTATGTCTTGATTGTGAGGGTGTTGACTTGAATGTATACATTTGTCAAAACCTCTTCGAATTGAATACTAAAAAGGATTAACTTTATCCTAGGTAAATTGTACTTTAATACGAATGGGAGAAAAAAGTGGTGGTGTAGAGACCACCTGTTATTTTTAGGCTGCCTATCAAATCTCCCAGCCCTCTTCGCTCCTGGGAAGATCACCAGGGTGATCATCCAGCTCAGAGATCACTCACTATCTCTGAGTTCTCCACTCGGAGGGGTCTTGATGAAATCCTGCTCACGGTCCATTGTGTCATCGAAAGGGACCACTTGTCCCTCTCTTTGGAACAGCTGTGAATGGGCTGGAGAGTTGGGCTCAATCAACTGGATCCCCTCTCCTGGGATTTTGAGTCATAAGAATATGTGACCAAAGGTTTGAGGCTGGTGGCAGGTGAGTTTCATTGTGTCAACAGCAGGGGCACGTGGGCAGATGTCTGTGCCAAGCCCTTGACACTCTCCAGAGTGTCCCTGCTTCTTCCTCCTTATCCTAGCAATTCCTATTTTGCTTACAACGAAAAGAGTTAGTTTGTTGTGTTTACAACTCACAAAACTTGGTGATACAAAGCGGGTAAGAGCTGGTAGAAATGAGAAGGAAGAAAGTAGAGGTAAAGATGGGGAAAGAGGAGCAAGAAGAGAAAGGTTAGTGGAGGTGGCAGAGCTGAGTGGTACAAAGGAGGGTGTCTCATCTGGTCCTCATGCTGCTCCGTAGCAGGCAGTGGTATCTCACTCCTGGCGGCTGTGTTCTTTGAGCTGCTGGTGCGCTTGAGGCTTTGTTATGAGCTCATTCTGTCCTTCCTGGCACGGGGTAAAGATACAATGAATAACAATGGCTGTCGTTTATTAGGTGCCTGCCCTGTGCCATGCTTTCTGCATTCCATCCACCATGCCCTGGGGTCGGTACTGTCATTTCCACCTTATAGAAGAGGAAACTGAGTCGTAGAGAGATTAGATAAGGCATACAAAGACACACCGCTAGTGAGTGGCTAGGCGAGAGTTCCATGGAATGTGGATTCAAGGATCGGTTCAGTTTTAAGGGATGTCAGTGTCCAGGATCCAGGTCTCCCCCGAGGAGGGCTTCTCAGGGCCCTATCCAGTTCCTGGCATTCTATAGCATGTCGTTTCTGTTTCACTGCAGGTCTTCAAGTGGTCTGCAAGGTAAGGATTATGTGGAGGAGGAGTTCGGACCTGGGAGCTTTTCTGAAACACCCATGCCTGGCCCCGAAACCAGAGTCCCTGGTGGGAGAGGCCCGTGGTGCAGGCGAAGGACGAGGAGAAAGGCAGGACTTGGCGGCTTGGTCGGGAGCTGTGCACTGTGTTCCTCAGTGCAGAGCCCTCCTCCGAGCAGCCCACCAGGGATGGGTGCAGTAACCTGGGCGCACTGTGGTCAGAAGCAACGGTCCCGGTCTGCTGTCTTGCCCATGAGAAGATGGTCCTAGTGTGATAGATACAGAAGGGCTCAGGGAGCTCCCACAGAAGGCTCCTACACACCCTGCGGCTTCTGGGCAAGGCTGCTGGGTCGTCCGCTCAGTGTGCTGGGTCAGTTGTCATCCCCTGCCAAAAGTTAGGGCCACAGCCTTCTCCTTACTGTGTTTCCCTAGGTGTCCTAGGGTCCAGGAGGGCGGCCTGTGTGTCCAGTTCAGCCCAAGCAGCCCCCTGCCGCTCAGGCTCCTGCTCTGTGGTTGCAGCGTCCCTAGTCTCTCTGCTCTGCTGTCGTCTGTCTCCCAGCTCCCCGCTGTGGCTCCTGTCCCTGCTCCTGCTGGATGCCAGTCCCCTCTGACCTGCAGTCTCTGGCTTCCCCTCACCTGGCCTCTGGTGCCAGCTGCGCACGCCCACCCTCACCTTCCCTCTGTCTTGGGGTCACGGGCAACGCTCACTCTTCCACCCAGACCTAAGAGAGCCTCATCACCTGTCCCCAGATCTCTGGGTCTCCCAATCCTCCTACTTCAGCTTAGCATTTTGAAGGGGAAGTATATGTATGTGTCCCATGGTGGCTTCCTCTCCCCGACCCCTGGCCCCGGTTTTACTCCCCAGCCCCTGGGACGAGGCACGCCTTCTTCTCCTTCAAAGTCACCATCGTGACCGGTTACTGAATGTTTAGCACGGACCGAGGGGCACTTTAAGAGATTAACACACACGAGGTCCCCCAAACAACCCCATGAGAGTGTTAGTATTAATCATCGCAATCCCCCTTTGGGCAGATGAGGAAAGCCAGGTACATAGAAGTGACTTTCCAAAGCAACACAGCTGTGTATGTTCCTCCTGATACACCCTCCCCCTGTCTTTACCTCAGACCCTTGCCTGCTGGCAGGAGGGTGGCACCTTGATCCCACTATTGCCCCTGACCTTCTCACTGTGCTGTGTCAGGCGGGCGTGATAACCACTATCCTACGGAAACTCTCCCTGTGCTGTGGAGTCTGGGACACTTCCACCCTCCTGGTGATTTCTTTCCTGGGGTTCCACTTACGTGCCTCTGTTGTTAAGGGATCTCTTTATCGCCCACCCACCTGTGCGTTATCACCCGTGTAAACCCCAAAGGCAATTAGAGTTCAAGTTATTTCCCATGGGGTGTCAAACACTTCTTTCAATATCTCCGAGCATTTTTGTGACAACTTAGTTGTGCCAAGGGTACCTACCGGGTGGTGTCACTTAACTCCACGGGCCACAGCGTGCATGTGTGTGACTGTGAGTGTGTGAGAGTGTGCGTGTGTGAGTGTGTAAGGTAAGAAGCCAAAATGTTCTTAATCGTGATCCCCGAGTGTCGGGATTCTTGCTGAGAAACATCTGTTGTTTTTCTTTACACTTCTGCTATATCAAATATTTAGTTCTTGTATAATAAAAGTTAAAGAAATGTAATCTGGGAAAAAACTTAAAGGCTTATAAAGAAGAAAGCTGTAATCTCAGTATCCGTCAATAACCACTGTTAAGATTTTGGTAGAACCATCTGGACTCTTTCTTATGTGGCTGTAGACATATATGATTGGGCTGCTCTTGCTTTTCTGGTCCCAAAGAACAGAGATCAGCCTCAGTAAGAGTAGCCAGAAGGAAGAGATGTAGTTGGGGGTGGAGGGGATTGCTTGGCCTCCTGAGGCTGTGAGGAGCCAGGTATAGCTCTGGACAGGGCTGGGCTCAGCTCCCCTTGCTTGCCTAGACCCGACCCATTCTTGTTACTGTGGGGGCGCCTCTGTCGGCCCACTCCACCCCCAGCTGCTGGCGGACATGTGGGGGAAGGGTGTCCACCGGCCTTCTTTGGCCCACATCTCTTCACCCGGGGCCTGTGTGGGGTCCCAGCACCTCTGACGGAGAAGAACTAGAGCCAAAAAGAGTCGAGAGTTGAAGAGAAGGACAAAGCCCTGTCACATGGACACAGCTGCGCCTGAAGCAAAGCCTTCTTTGGCTTCCCATTGATGAGCCAGAGTGTCCCTTTTGCTCCAGCTGGTTTGAACTGGGTTTCTGTCACTTGTTTCTGCATGAGGCCTGACTGGTAGCCCTGATCTGGGCCCATCTGCTTCAATTCCCTCTTTTGGATATTGGTCTTTGCTGCCTTTCCAAGTGCAGGGTGGTGTACCACTGCTGGGAGTGGTATAAATACTCAGTCCCAGCCACTGGCTGTGTGTGAGCCCCAGCTCACTACGGGGGAGTTCAGCCAGAGAATGGAGTCACACAGGGACACTGTGCTGTTGGGGAGCCACCTCTGTGGGGTGTGGGGAAGTGGGTGGGCAGAGGAATTCACAGGCAGAGAGGACCATCGTGAGCCAGGCAGGCACTTCAGAGGTATTTGATAGCAGCCAGAGTGTCCTTATGTGATGGGCACATTTTTGTGTGGGCAGCAGTACCGCTGACGCCTTGGTTTCTCTTGTCCTGTAGATGCCTGGACCTGTCTTTCACTGTGGGCCCTTCCTCCTGTCCCCCTCCTCTGGCCCCTTCTGCCCCTTTCTTGGGCTCTTCCCCACCATCCATTCTAACCAAGACCCTGCCCTGTAAGACCTTGCCTTCTGGGTTCTTATCATGTAGCAAGAGAGACTGGAGGTGTGCCTTAAGTCCCCATGACACGGAGTGGGGAGCGACGAGGACAACACGTGAGGCCAGTGGGGGTCTGGGGAAAGACACACTCCCAGCTCGGGCAACAGAGCTCACCTCGGAGCAGGTAGCATTTGAGCAGAGCCTTGGAGGATCTCTAAACTTTAGACATTGCAAGCGAAGACATTCCCAGGGCCCTGGCATGGAACGTTGCAAGGGGTAGAGTAGGGTTGGAGAAGGGATACGAGGTGGGGGTAAGTGGTTGGACAGACAGGCCGCGGCCACCTGGCTTGGAGGTAAACTGTCTTTTGGGGCCAGTACTGCCCCTAGATGTGGGGAAGCAGGTCCCTGTCCCTGGTGGGCCTCACAGGGCCCAGTGATTTTGAATGCCTGCCTCAGAATGTTTTAACCCCTCCTTGGGTGTCTGGGCTGGGTGTGGTGCCCTGAGCTGGGACTAGGCCTGTGTGGGTCATGGTATCCAGAAGCCTGTTCCCCTCTGAAGACCAAGAGCAACCAGAGCTGCCCTCCTGATAGATTCCACGCCAGGACCAGGACCCAAAGGAGCCCTGGATCCTATTACTGTCCTTTGTGGTGTTTCTGACACTCTGCTCCAAGTGTGGGTGAACCAGAGGCCCTGAAGAGCTCCAGAACCCATACCAACGGTCTTGTCCTATGGGCTCCTCTTCTAGGAGGGCAGCCTGGTGAGTGGATGGCTCCTGCTGGCCAGCATAGTGGTTTCTTTGTTTTTTGTTTTTTTTTTGGATCACGTGAGTTTGAGTCACTTGGGAAATAGGACAAATTCAAGGCTCTGGGTCAACTGCCAGCCCTCGGGCTTCCCTGTCCAGCAGCACTCCAGTCCCGGGGCTTCCTCGGGGCTGCAGCACCCAAGGGTGGTGGGCGTCACGGCAAACGTTCCTTGAGCTCCCTTCCAATGGCACCAGGGCATCACCCCAGCCCTCTGTGGCCTCCACAGCCCACGTCAGGCAGTCTTCTGGGTGTTACTCCTCTCCTCCAAGGACTTCCGGTACCAGCTCACCACAAGGAGTCTTTCCCATGCAAGTCCTTACCTGCTGTGACGGTTATGGCGAGTGTGAATGAGACTCTTCTTTTCACTTTGGCCATGGGGCCCCTCACCTTTCCTTCCCATGGTCTGCGAAAGGCAGGGGTGTGGTCAATCAAGAAAAAGAGGATTCTGGGAATTCAGTGAATATGGCCTAAAGAATTCTAGAAAAGTCTTGGTTGCAAGATGTGCTGCTCTCGGTTATGTTATAAAATCCCCACTGGTAAATTTAACATAATCTGAAAATTCATAGTTGCTCCTTTTTTTTTTTTTTGCATACTCTGGGTGAGACTCGTATTTGTGACCATGTTTAAGGAAGCACCACTCCAACCTTTGAGAGAGTCGCTGGAAGCCAGCTCTCAGGGCCGTGCTGTGGTTGATGCAGCATCACGAGTGGTGACAGAGGTGGGATTAAATATGTGGGATTAGGGAATGGCAGAGGCAGGAAGGTTTATACTGTTTCAATATAAATAGGTTCTGAAGAGCCAAGGCGTTGTGAGCAATACCAGCCTTGCTACCTTTTCCTCCCAGTAAAATTTGTGAAGTTAGCCACGAATGACAACTTTGACCATGAACAACATGAAGAGAAGGTTACTGGGCTGGACAGGAAGAGCTGGTGCCTGGATATTATGGGGAATCTTCATGTACTCTGACGGGACAGTAATCAGTATAGCTCACGTGGGCCCATGAATTTTGGTAATTCATTATAAAATCAAACCGCTTACAACAGGGACTCCTTAAAAATTATTTGTCCAGGGTCTGCATACCGTAGGGATAGTTCTACCTTAGGCAGTACTTGAAAGACCGAAGGCCCAACCTCTCACCCCCATGGGCCACTGCATCCATCTTGGCCTTGAATGGTCATTGCCTTCTCCCCAGGACCCAAGGCCTGTGCCATGCCTGTGTGCCTCCCTGGCCCCAGGCACCGGGTGGACTGGGGGTTGCAAGAGACACACGATCAGATAAGAGACCTGGAGTGGAGGAGGCAAAGGTCACAAGTCAGGAGGATGAGACTGGTGAGAAGAAGGCATGCAGTCAGTATCTTTTGTTCTCAGTTAAATGCCAATGCTAGAATAATACTGGGTATCACCTTATCACGTTCAGCCCCCTTTCTCTGGGGGAACTTTCATTGTTGAGTGGTCCTGAGCCCTGGGCTGGCTAGGGTTGGGGCTCAGTGATGGTATGGTGTGTGTGTGTGTGTGTGTGTGTGTGTGGTCACACCTGCGGTCTGCAGCTCTGAGCTGGTGCAGGGAGTTTCCGGCTTATGTTGCCAGCAATAGGAAGGCAGACTCTTTTTTTCTGGTATTCTTTCCAGGGCATAAATTGCAGCTGGTGATAAAATTTGTTCAATGTCCCTCACTACTAAATCACATTGGACCACACAAATGCTTGGCCTGGGTAATCCTAGCAGACCTATGCCAGAGGGACAGGTGGATGGGGGGGACATACATGCCAGGATGAGCTGGCAGGATTGTGCGAATGGCCCGGGAACTGGCGTCTGTTTTCTCCTCTCCCTTAGTGATAGCAAGAGTAGGTCATCATGAACAAAGGGAATTCCCTTTGGTAGCCTGTGTTCAGAAAGAGAATGTATGGATCCACGTACCTTATTGCCATACCGAAGAAAAAATGCCATCATGACTTGGTCCAGCAGAGCATTAGGACCTGTGGTTATCTTACTAAGACTCTCCAAAAAGGCAACGAAGGCTCTTCATTCTGTTTCCTTTGGACTTGTCCCTCTTTCCCAAAACAAAACACATTGGGTTTCTAGTTCGACCACATGGAAGTGCCCATACTTGCCGGGAAATGGCCTACTGAACATGAAGTTTGGCCCAGTTTATTACCTGTGCCTGGAATGCCTACTCTGACTTTTCTACTCTGGTTGGATTGGCCTTCTTGCTCTTTTCCCAACATGCTGGTCATATTCTCACCTCAGAGCCTTTGCACTAGCGATTCTATCTGCCTGGAATGTTCCTCCCCCATGTGTCCACCTGGCCTGCCCCTCCTTCTGTTGTCTTCCCTCAGATCCTACCTCTTGGTCATCCCTGTCAATGCCCTGCACCCAAAGACCACCAGGAGCCTGTCTGAAGTGGAGCACACTGGATTTATGGCTGGTGGCAGTGAAGGAGAACACAGACCATGGGGCATGTGAGCTTCTCAGGATGGGGATGTCAGAAAGGGCTCATAGGGTTTGGGCTTGTTTCTGTCTAGATTCATCACGGTCACAGAGTGGCCTTGTCTGATGTTGATGTTCTGTGAAATTGTTTATATTCAACAGGAGAACACCACAGCCTAGCTGTGAGCACCAGGCCAAGATCCAGGGACTGCTTTTCTCTTCATCGTCACGGAATCTTAGTGCACAGAATGGAAACCAGAGGAGAGGGCAGCAGGTGTTGAAGAAAAACACGTTGCATGAATGGGTGAAGTTTGTTTTTGGCAAATTCTTATTCCCTAGTCAAGTTTGTAGTGGGAAGCCCCTTTTCAGGGACGCTGTCCCTGACTGTCCCAGGCTGGCCCCGATCTATGCTCCTGCTAAACACCGCAAGTCTCTTTAAAGTGGTTATCGAAGAGTCATACAGGAAGAGTGGGCAGGTCATTGTTCCCACCCTGCTGTGAATGCTCTGAGGGCAGGACTCACCTCTTTCCCTTTAGAGCCTCAGTGCAAGCACAGGGCAGGTGCCTAATAGTTTACTGACCTGCTGACCGTCCAGCTTGGCTGTGCCGGAATTGTGCCTCTGGCCAGGGCTCCAGAATTCCATGTGTGTTCTCTGAGAGTATGTCTGCAGTGCCCTGAGTGAGAAATAGTTAACCAGGAGACACCTAGGCACCAGCGGCTGGGGGTATGTTTGTGAGTTTGTGGTTCTCAGGGATAGCTTTAGGCTGGAGGACTTTGGCACTCGTGTGGGACCTCTGCAGTGTGCATTCCATCTGGGCCTGGCTCCTGCTTAAAAATTCCCTCCTTTCCTGCTACTCTAGACCCAGAGGAAGCTGATCCAAGTCTTCAGGTTTCAGGAATGGTATATGAAGGGGCTATAAGAGCTCAGGCACCTCCAAAACAGGGGCCTCAAAAGGGGAAACAGGGAGTTACCTGATTATCTGGTTCTATTCTCATGGCAACTCATTAAAGTACATACAGTATTACTCTCATTTTATAGATGAAGACATAGAGACACAGAGAGGTTAAATAAGTCTCCTGGAGACACACAGCTAGTAAGTGACAGAGGTGGGATTCAGAGTCACGTCCTTCTAATTCCCAAACTCATGTTTTGGACCACTGCACAGACTGCACTTCCAGAGTCCTCTGTGTGGCCTTGATGCAGGTGTTCTGAAGATTTGAGTGAAGGAACCCATTCAAAGAGCTCTCTAGACCTGGTATCCCCTAGAGTCAAGGTTCTGGTACTCCGAAGGGTCAGGCAGGAAGTAGCCACCTTCACAGAACAGCCCTGAGTAGGATGGGCTCTGTTCTGGCACAGCCGGGGAGACAGCAGAGAGGATTCCACTCTGGGGTCTAACCTGAGATATTCGGGCTGCCTTTGCTGTCTCCACAGGTCCCAGGCCAGCCTGGATGGGATGTGGGGGGAAAACCTTAACTCCTGTGGCTATTTCCCTGGCTGAAGACACTGCAGCTTCCTCTTGTGGCCATCAGGGAAAGGTTCCCCTTCAGTGGCCCAGTGGCATCAAGGGCCACTCCCTTCTGTTATCTCAGGCCCTGTTCTGCTCTGAGGACTCGGCTTCCTTCATCCTGAGGAAGAAATGTGTTCCTTCAGGACCACTGGTTTTCAGACAGTATTCCTAACAAAGTCCATGTATAAAAGCCTACTGAGTTTTTATGAAATGATCTCTCTTCTTCCATTTAAAAGAAGGAGACATGGGACTTCTCTGTAGGTATGGCAACTGTGCAGCTCAGTTCTCAGTTTCTAGCCGAGATGGCATGGTGAGTTCATGCTGTGGCCTACTCTACTCTGTTCTAAATACATAGCAGTAATAAATAAAATAGAAAAAAATGATAAATAAAAGGATATACTTGGGGCCCAAACCAAGATGGCTATCTCTATATCAGAAGCAGATCAGAAATGCAAAGTGGAGAGTGAGGTTTGAGAGCCTGGTGGACCTGTTCAAGAAGCAGCTATAGTTGCCAGAGGCATAGCTCCTGGTAAAGAGCTCAAATGCTCCCTGCAAGACAGAGAACAGTCAGGTTCCTTGAAACCAGGGGTGGGGTAAGGCTCCCTCTGGTTGTGAAAAGAGGCAAGTTAAAAAAAAAAAAAAAAAAAAAGCCAGCTGTCCATGTATAGCCTGGGGCTTGAAATGTGGGAAGACTAAGACAGACTCTTGACTAGGAGCTGAGCCAAGCCACCCTCTGGCTATGTGCCTGGATCTGTGATCTCAGACCACAACAGAGTGGGATCCCTGAAATGCTATTATAGGACCTGGTTTTCAAATGGGCCTGGGGTCTCAGCTCAGGACAGAAACAGAGTAAAAATTTGAAGGAAAAACAAAATTAACAAAAATTCTCCAACTCGGGCACCTGGGTGGCTCAGTGGGTTAAAGCCTTAGCCTTCGGCTCAGGTCATGATCTCAGGGTCCTGGGATCGAGTCCCGAATCGGGCTCCCTGCTCAGCAGGGAGCCTGCTTCCCCCCCTCTCTCTGTCTGTCTCTCTGCCTACTTGTGATCTCTCTCCCTCTGTCAAATAAATAAATAAAATCTTTATTAAAAAAATTCTCCAACTCACTGAGGTTATAAACCAAAATGCATGAAAAATACTTTTGGTAAGAAAAACAGTCAACAGAATCAACATTTGGAATATGAATTCATTTTACATTAAATGATTTTTGTGAAAGTCTTATAAAGAACTGAAAATAATGTTTAGGATGCTTATAAAGGCAAATGAAGGCTCAACATCCTTTGAAAATTACCAGGAAATGAAGGAAGCAGATAGAAATGAAATGAGAATAAGTAGATATAAAAGAATTTATTAGAATCTGGGAAATAAAAAAACTTTGATCACCAAAAAAATAAAATAACCAACACAGTAGACAGAATAAACTGTAGACTAGACACAAAGAGAGAAATAGTATGTTAGAAGACATTATTTAAGAATTTATACTAATACTGTACACAGAAATAAGGATTAAAAATATTTAAAAGCAGTTATGAAACATGAAGGATAGCTTGTATGCAAAACAGCATATGTCCAATAGGAGTTTCAGAAGAAGAAAATGAAAGGAACCTCAGTGAAGCAGTATATGAGGAAGAAGTAGAAGAGAAATTTTCTTTGGGAAATTGCAGAAAATCAAAGGCAAAGAGAAAAGGACCTTACAATAGACCCGAGAGAAAAGACAGATTACTTACAGAGGAACTCCTGGCCTCAGCCGAAACCAAGGGCAGAGATGTTGGAGTAGTAACTTCAAAGTGCCAACCTGACTTTAATACCCAGCTAATTTATAGTTAAAATGAGAGGCAGAAAGGGACATTCCATTCATAAAAAGTACAGACCTTCATTGAAGGAATTATTATAGGATGTACTTCAAGAAGAAAAATAAACCCAGAGAGAAAAGAAAGAATACAAGAACAATGTTAAGTACAGAAATTGAAAAAAATATGTTGATAAATCTAAATGAGCATAGATTGTAAGCAAAAACAAAAAATTCTCATTTTCATGAAAGATATACACATTTTTAAAAGTCATTTAACTCTCTAAGGCTCTAAGGCTGGCCCCCAGTGATCATGCCCTTGTGTTGTACTTTCTCACCTGGAATAAGGCTGACCTGTGTGATCCATAGTATATTGCAGAATATATTGCTTATTGCATATCACAGGTGTGTGACATCTGAGGTTAAATGATGAAAGGCATTGCCACTTCCACCTGGTTTTCTCTAGGTTCAATTTCTCTGATGGAAGGCAATTGCCAAGTGGTGAGGGCACTTAAGCATCTCCAAGGAGAGGTCTGTATGGCAAGGACCTGAGGCCTTATGCTAACAACCAGCACTAATTCCCAGGTATGTTAGTGGACCACTTTGGAAGGGGGTTATCCAGCCTCTGTCAGGCTTTCAGATGATTACAGCCCTGGAAATCCTAGGAGACATTCTGAGCCAGAGCCACCTAACTAAACTCTTGAATTTCTGACTCACAGAAACTGAGCGAGATAACACGTTTATTGTTATTTTAAGTTGAATAGTTTTGGGGGTTTTGTTGTACAACAATAGATGATTAATACAGCTTAGAATGAAAAATTGTTGCCCTCTGTCCCATCTTACCCCACCTCAGTTCCCAACCCCTAAAGGCAAACAGTTTAAACTCTTCAGTATTTTGTTGTTATTTTCCTCCATATTTCTATATACCTTATTTATATTTTTCCTATTTTTTATTTTACTTTTAAATGAAAATTTAAAAATATTTATTTATTTATGAGAGAGAGTTGCGGGGAGGGGCAGAGGGGGAGAGAGAGAGAGAGAATCTCAAGCAGGCTCAGTGCTGACCACGGAGCCTGACACAGGGTTCGATCCCATGACGCCAAGATCACCACCCAAGCTGAAACCAAGATCCAAAACTCAATGGACTGAGCCATCCAGGCACCCCTATTTTTCATTGTATTATATTGTATTTTTTAAAGGTTTTATTTATTTATTTCACAGAGGGAGAGAGATTACAAGTAGGCAGAGAGGCAGGCAGAGAGAGAGGAGGAAGCAGGCTCCCTGTGGGGCTTGATCCCAGGACCCCGAGATCATGACCTGAGCCGAAGGCAGAGGCTTTAACCCACTGAGCCACCCAGGCGCCCCTTGTACTGTATTTTTAAACATTTTATTTATTTGAGAGAGAGAGAGTGTGAGCAGAATGGGGGCAGGCAGAAGCCGAGGGAGAGGGAGAAGCAGACTCCTTGCTGAGTAGGGAGCCCGACGCAGTGCTTGATCCCAGGACTCTGAGATCATAACCTGAGCTGAAGGCAGTTGTTTAACTGACTGAGCCACCCAGGCGCCCCTATTTTTTCATTTTAGATATTATATATTGATTTCCTATTATGGAAGATGATATTATTTTTCTCCCTCCCCAATCCCCTACCCCCCCTTCCTGTTCAAGGTAATTCCTTCACACTTTCTGGTTATTCAGTGCTTATACTGGTATAACCATATCAATACTATTTGTAAACCTTGTATTGTGTTACAATAGCAATTCTTTTCTTGTATAACTTTTTGTTTTCTCTAGTGATAATAATGGTCTATCTTTTCATTTGTTTAGGTTTCACAAGTGACTCATTTCCTCTCAATATGCCTGAACATGTCAGGTAATGTGTGAACTTCCTCTTTTTCTTGGGGACATCTCCTAGAACCGTATGTTCTTCTGTTTCTGTCTGGGCTGGCTACACTCTGCTGTACAGCTGTCTTCCTGGAACATCCATTCTCTATCACCCTGGGGAATCCCTTAGCCTACATCCTGTATCTTGTGTCTTCCTGTTTGTTGGTTTAGTCCCTCATTTTGATGGAGTGTATTCTCCAGTGGCTTTCTGAGCAAGGGTGCATAAGACCTAAGCACGTTTTCTGAGAGCTTTCGTCTCTGAAATGTCTAGTCCACAGTCACACCTGAGTGACTGTTCAGCTCTAAATGTAATTCTGGGTCAGAAATAATTTTCTCAGAATTTGAAGACACTGCTCCATTATCTTTAAGCTTCTAGCGCTACTGTTAAGAAATGCATTGCTATTTTGATTCCAGATTTAAAAAAAAAGATTTTATGAATTTATTTGAGAGAGAGAGAGCACAAGCAGGTGGAGCAGCAGGCAGAGGGAGAGGGAGAAGCAGACTCCCTGCTGAGCAGACAGACTGATGCAGGACTCAATCCCAGGACCCTGGGATCATGACCTGAGCCGAAGGCAGAGGCTTTAACCCACTGAACCACCCAGGTGCCCTGATTCCAGATTTTCTGTGTAGGACATTTTTTTCCCCCTCCTGGAAAATTCTAGGCTCTTTCTTTTATTCCTATTGTTTAGATATGTAATGATTATAAGCTTTGGTGGGGTCTTTTTGAAATTAATTGTCCTGAAAACATGGAGACTCTTACTCTAAAAACATATGTTCTTTCTTCTTAGAAGTTATGCTTGAATTAATTCTTTGATACTTTTCTCTCTACATTTTCTCTTTGTAAATTTTTTATTATTTGGATATTGGATGTTCTGGATTGATCATTTAAAGATTTTATTTTTCTCTCCTATTTTTAATCTTTTTCTCTTACTCTCTCTATTCTACTTTTAGGGAGATTCCTTGGCTTTATTTCCAAACCTCCTTCTGAATTTTTCATTTTTTCCTCCTATATTTTTATTACCTATGTATCTCTGCTTATCTCCTTAAGGATATTAATTATAGATTTTTAAAGCAGTTTTTCCCCCATTCCCAATTGCCCTTATTTCTCCAAATTCTAGGTATGTATGTACATATGTCTGTCTGTCTGTCTGTCTATGTCTTCACAGAGGAAGCTCAAATGTCTGGTAATCCTTGCTTGTCAATATCTAGGATAAAGCACTGAATAGCTGACTGGAGGCAATGTGTACATGGGTGGGGTTTGTCAGGGTGGGTTTCATTCTAGAATGTCTGGCTGGACCATTTTCCCATTGGCCCACAAATGTCAATATGTAAATATTTTTTCTGTGGTTGAGCAGCTTCCCCAGAGAGGAGTCTTCTAGTTGTCAGCTTGCCTACCCTGTTCCGGGAGCCCACTGGGATAATCTCTCTCATACAGACTTTAAACAATCTTCTATATTTAGGCCCACCCACATCCCTACTCTCAGAGACACCTAGTGTCCCCAGTTCCTAGGACTTTTCAGGATCACGCACACTGTTTCAGTTTGCTCCAGCATTTCCTATATGGTTGCTTTTGGTGTCAGCTTCCTCTAGCGTGTTGGGTTTGCTACTCAGATTTTTCAGATTCCAAATTATTGATGTCCTTTTGTATCCATACTTTTGTGATTCTATGCCCTTAAAAAAACAATTTTAGAAGGTTCTAAAATAGAGATTTGGGAAGGAGTTGGGGTAACTGGAAATATGCAATTTTTTCCCCTAAATAATAGGTAAACTAAAACCTAGGCCTTCACTATTCAGTATGGTAGCTACTAGCCACATATGGCTATTGGGCAACTGAAATGTGGCTAGTCCAAATGAGAATTATTACACTTACAGTGCAATACACATTGGATTTCTGAATCTAATAGTATGAATAAAAGAATGTAAAATATATCATTAGTATTTTATAGTATTGATTGGATATTGAAATTAAAGTATTTTAGATATATTGGGTTAAATAAAATATATCAATAACTTTAACTTTTTTTTACTATTTAAAATGTGGCGGGCACCTGGGTGGCTCAGTAGGTTAAGCCTCTGCCTTCGGCTCAGGTCATGATATCAGGGTCCTGGGATCGAGGCCCACATCGGGCTCTCTGCTCAGCAGAGGGCCTGCTTCCCCCTCTCTCTCTGCCTGCCTATCTGGCTACTTGTGATTGCTCTCTCTGTCAAATAAATAAATAAATCTTAAACAAAAACAAAAACGTGGCTTCTATGGGCGCCTGGGTGGCTCAGTTGGTTAAGCATCTGCCTTCAGGTCAGGTCATGGTCTCAGGGTCCTGGGATCTAGCCGGCATTGGGCTCCTTGCTCAGTGGGGAGCCTGCTTCTTCCTCTCTCTCTGCTGCTCCCCCTGCTTGTGCTCTCTTTCTCTCTGTCAAATAAATAAATAAAATCTTTAAAATAAAAATAAAATGTGGCTTCTAGAAAATATAAAATTACATATATGGATTGTTTTTTATTTCTATAGGGCAACTCTCTTCTAGATGACAAGATATTAACGATGTGTGTAATTACCAGGTAAAGTGTGAAAATGTCCTTGATGTACAGGAAGAAGAAAATGGAACTTTAGATTTATTAGAATAAATTATGATTAGATATAAAAATTAAGTATTAAAGATGAGCTGAAAGAATTAAAATATAACATATATCTTCCAAAAAAAAGAAGAAAAATAAGAGAATATAAAAAACTTCATCAGTCTAGCAGGAAACAACAAAAATTTTTGAAGATGAAAAGGAGAAAAAGTTATTAAACAGAAACAAAATAAAATGATATTAATACATTAAAATGCTTAGGTGACCACTTTTTATATAAACAGATTAATCTGACCAGTTAAATTCAGAGATGATCAGAATGGGTAAAAGCTGATGAACAAAACATAGGCTGTTTGTAAGACTCATGTCAAAACAGAAACAAACAGAAAGGTTAAAAATAATATGATGAATGAACATGTACTATGCAAATATTATTCAAAAGGAAGTTGGTGTAGCCATGCTAATATCAGACAAAATCAAGGCAAAGAGTGTAAATAGCAAAGGAATAAAAGGACATTATTTTTTTCCTATTATGCAATAAGGAAAGAAACAATTCACCAAGCAGATTTGACAATCATGAACCTCTAGTCTCTTAATAATACAGCAAAGATTGATGGAATTATGAAGAGAAATGAACACATCCCGTAACAGGAGATCTTATTTTATTTTATTTTGTTTTTGTTTTTGCTTTTCTTTCTCTAAATTTTTAAAAATTTTAATTTTCTGTTATTTTTTCCTCTTTCTTTTTTGTTCCTAACAGGAGATTTGAACACATTTCTTGTAGACACTACTTCATCTATTAGGCAAAAATATAACAAGTGTATAGATGATTGTCCCCACAAAATTATTAAGCTTAGTCTAATACGTGCATCAAACTCAGAGTATATATATTTTTAAGGTACTCATGGAACAATTATGAACTAGCAACTGCATACCCACATGAGAGAGGATGTCAGTCAACATCATGCAAATTGTGTTCTTTGTAAATTAAAGTAAATCAGAGATTAACGATAAAAAATAGTATGAAATCCCCCACATGTTTAGAACTGTAAAAAGTCATTCCTAAATAAATGAGCTAAGATACCATGATGGAAATGACCAAATATTCAGAAGTAAATGATAACAAAAGTACTAATGTCAAATCATATAGGATGAAACAGAAGTAATTCTAAATTTTAAGGCACTTATTACAAATGGCAGATTTAGAATTAATTAAGCAATCAGTATAAGGAGCTAGAAGAGTATAATAGAGTAAACCTAAGGAGAGTGGGGAGAATAGTAAAAATAATGGAAATTAATGAAATAGAAAACTAAGAAACAAAACCCAAATGATGGATCATTGAAAAAGAAAAAAATAACAAAAAGATAAACTTTCAGCAAGACTTGTCAAGGAAGAAAAGGAAACAGTCACAGACAATATTAGATACAAAAATTGGCATAACTAAAAATAGAATAGAAATTTTAAAAAATAGGAGGATAGAACAACTTTATGTCAATGGAAGTGAAAACATGGAGGAAATGGATACTTTTTGAAAAAAATGTGAATATTCTTGAACACTACATCAAAAATGTATAATGTATTCTATGCTGGGTAACTGAACATAATAAAAAAATGTGAATATCAAACTTGACCCAAGAAGAAATAGAAAGTTTGAAATAACCAATAGTAATTGTATAATTAATCAAACATCTCCCCCTTCAGAAGACATGAATTTTATAGGAAAGTTTTCATGAAGCTTCAGAGAACTGCTTCAGGGAATTAAACCAGGGATTTTAATTTTTGAGGCAAGTATATTCTTGATACTAACCAAACAAGGTCAGGTCAAGAAAAGAAAATGATAAACCAATCTTGCTGGTTGCCAGCCTCCAAGATGGTTCCCAATGGCCCTCACCTCCTGGTCTTCATATCCTTCTGTAGTACTCCACCACCCTGAATCATGGCTTGTCTATGTTTCTAACAGGACATGACAGAAGTGACAGTGTGTAACTTTGGAGGCTGGTTCATAAAACAACAAAAACTTTACAGTCTCTCTGCCTTGCCTTTTCGGATAGTCCACCCTAGAAGAAGACAGTTCATGTCATGAACATATTCAAATACCCCTATAGAGAGATCCACACAGTGAGGAACTGAGCCTTTTGCCAACAGCCAACACCAATTTGCTGTTCATGTGAGTGAGTCATCTTAGAAGCAGATCCTCCAGCCATCGTCGAGCCTTCAGATGACTGCAGCACTGGCCAACAGTCTTAACTGCAACCTCACGAGAGACCCCAAGACAGACAGAAGCACCTGGCTAAGTTGTTCCCATGTTCCTCAGCCACAGAAACCGAGAGATAATAAATGCTTATTGTTTTAATAAGTTAGTTTGGAATAACTGCTATGCAGGGACATAGAACTAATACCATCACTTGAGAACCTAGAGACAAAAGTCATAAATAAAATACTAGCAAGATGGGCGCCTGGGTGGCTCAGTGGGTTAAAGCCTCTGCCTTCGGCTCAGGTCATGATCTCTGGGTCCTGGGGTCGAGGCCCGCATCGGGCTCTCTGCTCGGCAGGGAGCCTGCTTCCTCCTCTCTCTCTGCCCGCCTCTCTGCCTACTTGTACTCTCTCTCTCTCTCTCTGTCATATAAATAAATAAAATCTTAAAAAAAATACTAGCAAGATGAATTGAGTAAAATATAGTTAGAGTTTGTCCCAGAATGTAGGAATGTTTCACCTAGGAAAGTTTATTAATGTGATTCAGCATGTTAAAAAATTAAAGGAGAAAACATACAATTATCTTAATAGATGCAGAGAAAGCATTTGATAAAATTTTACACCCATTCATGATAAAACTTACCAAATTGGGAGTAGAAGGAAACTATTTGAACATGGTAAAGGTTATCTACCAATAATCAACAGCAAGCATACTCCCATGGCAAAATTTCAGAGGCATTTCTTATAAACTCAGGAATAAAACATGGATGCTTGCTCTCATCACTCCTTTTCCACATTAGAGAACCTATCCTATGCAACAGTAAAAGAAGAAAAAGAAGAGGTATAAGAATCGAAAAGGAAGAAATGCAAGTATTCTCTTTTACAGACTGCAGTTGTCTACATAGATAATTCAAAAAACACTTACAGATAAACTATTAGAAGTAGTAAATGAATTCAGCAATATTGTTGGGCACAAGGTCAACAGAGAAAAATTACTAGTCTTCCTACTCATCAACCATGACCAGTTAGAAAATGTAATGGGAAAAAACAAAGATCTCATTCATAATGGAGACAAAGTACGAAGTACTCAGTGATCAATTTAATGGAAGATAGGAGAATTTTTATGGAGGAAATTATAAAGCATTGTGGGAAGAATACAAAAGAAGACCTGAAAATAAACAAAGAGATTTATGTTCATGGATCAGAAGACTCAGTGTCCTAAACATTCCAATGTCTCCCAAATAATCTATAAATTCAACTAAGTTTCCATTAAAATTCCAATGAAGTCTTTTTTATGGTACTTGACAAACCGATCTTAAAATTCATATGAAGAACAAGAACTAGATAATTTTGGAAAAGAACACAAGGAGGTGGGATGAAAGGACGGCTTAACCTCCAAGATAACAAGACTTAGTGGTGTTACAAGGGAATAGTAATTAGAGAGTGGGGTGGTGATCAGAACAGAGAGCCCAGGAAGAGACCCACGCACATATGGAAATACTAGCTGGCATTTCAAATCCGCAGGAGAAAGAAATTACTTTTAAAAATAAGCGATGCTTGAAAAATTGATTATCCACACGGAAAAACATCAAATTAGATTCCTAGTCCCACACTCCAAAATAAATAACCAGAAAGCTAATCTTTAAAACTTTTAGGAGTATGGAGAGTTTTTTACGACCCTTGGGCAGGTAATGATTTCTTAAATAGGAGACAAAAATAAACCATAAAAGGAATGAATCACATTTTACCTGTCTTAAATGAACAATGTCTTTTTTGGGGTGCCTAGGTGGCTCAGTCGGTTAAGTGTCCAACTCTTTTTTTTTTTAAAGATTTTATTTATTTATTTGACACAGAGAGAGAGATTACAAGTAGGCAGAGAGGTAGGCAGAGAGACAGTGAGAGGAGGAAGCAGGCTCCCTGCCGAGCAGAGAGCCCGATGCGGGCCTGGATCCCAGGACGCTGAGATCATGACCTGAGCCGAAAGCAGAGGCTTTAACCCACTGAGCCACCCAGGCGCCCAAGTGTCCAACTCTTGATTTCATCCCAGGTCATGATCTCAGGGTTGTGAGATCTAGCCCCGCATTGGGTTCTGTGCTGGGTGTGGAGTCTGCTTGGGATTCTATTTCTCCCTCTTCCTCTGCCCCTCCCCCCTTTCTCCCTCTCTCTAAAACAAACATCGCCTTTTCAAAAAAGATATCTTAAACTCAAAGACAAGGCGGGGTGGGGGGGGTGGGGGGAGGTATTTGCCGCATAAAAACCGACAAAAGATTAGTATCTACAATTTGTAAAGACACTCTACAAATCATATAGGAAAGAGATCCACAATACAACAGAAAAATATACCTAGAGTATGAAGAGGCAATTAAGAGAAAAGGAGATCCGAATGGACAATTTCACTAATAAGGGAATAAATAAAAATTTAAACGGCCTGAGATACCATTATACACCCATTAGATCGGCAACAATAAAAAAGGGGCTACTACAAGTATTTACAAGGATTCTCACAGGCGGGAGAGTAAACTGGGATGATTGCTTCGAAGAGCAGTTTGGCAATGTCTAATAAACTTCTGATGTGCTTGTCCCTCAGCTTTTCAATTTCTAGAGAAGTCCTCACTTCTGCAGAAGGAGGAATGTATAATACGTGGGTGAGAATTCATTGCTCATATTAGGGAGAAACTGGAAATCATCTATATACCCATCAACTGGGGAACGAATGAATACAGGGGAGACTGCAGAGCAGTGAAAATGCTGCATGTATCAACATGGAAAAATCTCAAAAATGGAACGTTGAGAAAAAAACCTGCTTTGTCAAATGACATACAGAGTGTGATATATTTTACATGAAGCTGAAGACATCATATTATATATAGTTACACACATATATTATACAGTATAAACATACAAGGGAGAGATAACTATCAAAATCCCATAAATATCAGGGGGTTAGGGGCTTAAATGTAAGATATGTTAGTGTCTTTACTTTTTTGTTCGAACTGTTATAGTAAAAATCATAATAAGACAGATCTATGTGACTGTCGGTTCAGATAGGATGACTCCTGAGTTCCTTGTGTGTGCATATTTCATGATGTTGGGGCTCCCCCCTAAATCCTGAGCTCCCTCAGGGGTATAGTCTTTTTCCTTTCTATATTCCTTGGGACTAGCATAGGGTTGATGGTCAACCGTGTTTGTTGACTGACTGACTGATGGACTGAATGTGTAAATGGAGAAAGAGAGGAGGGCAAAAGGAGGAAGGTTGGGAGAAGGGATGGATGGAGAGACCAAGACAATGCTTTGACTGCCTGCAACTGATGCGGTCTCCTGTGGAGAGTAGTAGATGGACTTCAGAAAAGCCAGGGATAGGAACCCAGCCGGACTTGAGGCATGACTGGAGGGAGAAGCCAAGGATGTTTCCAGAGCCTCTCCCCTGGGGGATGGGGCTGGTGAGTCACCACCTGACATTTGATGTGTCTAGAAAGGGCGCCCTGAGGGACACATTGATTTGAGAAGGCGTCATGTTTAATTTTAGACAGTGTTGTGAGACCTCCAGGCATAATTATCCAGTTTGCACTAGGACATCTTGGTCCATGGCTTCAAAGAGAGGCCAGGGCCACAGTGTGGATTTGGTTGTGTAGGAGAAAGACGGTGCGTAGTGTGGCAGCGTGTAAGCTTCCCCGGGGAGAGCCGGCAGAATGAGGAGGGCTGGGGCTGCAGACAGACCCTGGGGAGCATCAAACATTAAAGGATTGAGTGGAGAGAAAGAATCAGGCAAGGAGGCTGAGACGGGAGTCCAGGGAAGGGAGTGAACAGGAGAGGCGAGGCAGTAAGTTTAGGAAAGACGGTGGGTCAGATAAGGAAGAAGGGTCCAGAAAGATAAAAACTGAATAGGGTCCTTTGAATTTGGTGAGAGAAGGACAGCTGGGGTCATTGGAGAGGTGGGAGGGGACACAGATTGCATTGTACGCTGAGCCACTGTGAACTGGATGTGAGTGAATATAGAGTGAATCTCGAAACCTGCTTTTCCCAGATGCCTGGATTTGAAGCGTGTGGAGAGATAGGTCACCAAAATCACAGGCTGGGTTGGGGGTTTGGACATGGTTGGCTCTGAATAAACTCAGGGAGGGAATCTGAAGAGAGAGAGGTTTAACGTGTGGGAGACAGGGGGACATAACTGATGAATCAAGGTTTTGGTAGAAACGTAGGAATGCACTAATACTAATACAAATGATACTAATTGGTACTAGGAATACTAATCCTAGCAAACATTTATAGAGTACCTATTACATACAAGATGGTCTTCTATGTGATTAACATAACTCTAACTCATTTAATGCTTATAGCAGTTCTATGAGGGATGTATGACCATTACCCCATTTCACAGATGAAGAAACTGAGGCACTGGGAGGCCAAACCCTATCATCATTACCATTTCTTGAGCTATTTTTATTCATCAGGAGTATTGCTGCTGACCACAGCTCTGTAATGTGTTACTAGATCAGTTCTACATGGTAGGTGTAGTAAGAACACAGAGACACTAAGGACACAGCAGGAGAGTTTGCCTTGGTCTCTGATTTTGGAGATAAGTTGGGGGAGGGTGGATGTGGACACAGGGATGGGTGTGCACGTCGAGGAGAGAAGGCAACAGGAGTTCAAGGCAATTCAGGCCGATGGGCTCGATTTCTTTGGCAAAGTAGAGGAGGAACACATTCGTTGTGGAAAACACAGGTAATAATAAAATAAGAATTCCAGGTCTTGCCATAACTACTGTATGCATTTTGTTGTGTTTCCTTCCAAAATGTTTTTAAGCCTATGTATACAGGCCTAAATACATATCTGGGGAAGTCAGTCCTTCCTTCTGATGGGGAGAATAAGAGTCAAAATAAACAAACCCAACAGAATCCAAACCCTGTAATTTTGGAGCTACAATCAGAGCAGTTCTGTGTAGAGTAGACAGCTGTTTGACCTCCCTCCCCTCTCCTGAGAAATCTCCCTAAGGTTTTTAGTGATGTGAGCCCCGCCAAGCCCCTCTCCTGGAGTGTCAAGGTTTGTGACTAGAAGAAGCCAGGCTGACTTGCACCAAGTATCGGAAGGTCACCTTTGTAACGAGGCGGCAGAAATGCAGATCTACAGATTGTTCCCTTTGGAGAAATGTTTCAGACCTAAGTAAGAATTAAGTTTAATCCTAGTGGCGGAGTAACATACCTATTACGAGCCAATTGCATGTAAAAACAAAGACAAAACAATATTTATATGTGTGTGGTTTTTTTTTTTTTGCTTGTTTGTTTGGTTCAAGGTGGATTGCCCTGGTTTGAACAAGTGTGTGTGTGTGTGTGTGTGTGTGTGTGTGTGTGTGTTTCTTTTCTTCATTGAGGAAGTATCAAAACACATTCTGTCCCCAACAGACGTGAGGGTGAGATTGAATGGGGCTTCCTGGAATCACCAAAGGGAACATTCAACTGATGGACTCCTGGTGAATGGCCCAGTTTTCTGGGGAACTGACAATCCCCTTTGTATCTGGAGGGTGTTGAAGACTGGCCAACAGATCCCTGGGAGAGGATGGAGGGGCGATGGAGGTGAGTGGCTCTGACTCTAGGAAGTGGAAGGGCCTGGACCATGTCCTGACCCTACACTTTGGGTCAGCCTGAGGATAAATAGGGAGAGTGATAGATGGAACCAAGCACGCAAACTGCACATTTCTAGCTGGTCCTTCAGAAGTCCTTATTCAAGCAAGAAACCTGCTTTTATATATCTTTCTTTCTTTCTTTTTAATAAGATTTTATTTATTGAGAGAGCGTGAGAGAGAGAGAGAATGAAAGAATGAGTGGGGGGAGGGGCAGAGGGAGAAGCAGACCCCCTGCAGAGCAGGGAGCCTGACTCGGGACTCTATCACAGGACCCCGGGATCATGACATGAGCCGAAGGCAGATGCTTAACCGACTGAGCCTCCCAGGCACCCAAAAAGCCTGCTTTTATAAAGACAGGATCCTTCCCTACAGTCTTCACTGAATAATATATTGTGAATATCTTTCCATATTATTCAGTGTTCTATGTCACGGTGTTCAGTCACCACTTCATTGTGGGGGGACCGTGGCTTATGAACTAACCCCCTGCACTGGAAACTCCCAACAGACTGAACCTCCTTGGAGACCAAAGGAAGCCCATCTTGGGAGGTAGCCAGGGCTGTCTCCTCCTGCTCCTACAAGGACCCGCTAAGTCAGTCCCTCCATCGCTCACCTCTCAACACCTCCCTGTGTGGTTCCGGACCACCTGTTGAAGCCCCAGCATGCCTGGCTCTGACTCTCACAGAATTACCGAGGAAAGGAGGCCCAAGCAAACTGAGAAAACACTGAGGCAGAGGCATGGCTGGGATCCCAGCACAGAGCCCCATCCTCCCGCAGTTACAGTCTTGGCTGAGCTGAGCCCTTTCCTCACAGTGTTTGGCTTGGATGCTAGACTAGGTGAGTCAGCTCCCCTGGCTCCCTACTTCGAGTCAAAGTCACATTGAGATGGGGTAGTTGCCAGATCAGTACAATTATTGGTCTCTCCCACAACCCAAGTCCTCTCATCCCTCCCTCTGAAACTAGGTCCCAGAATGTGTCCTGTGGTGCTTGTGGGCGGGGCCAGGCCACAGGAGCCGACCTCCACCAGCTCTATAGTAGGTAGGAGCCTCTTGTGGTGACGCCGGGTCTGGGTCCTAAATGAAGGAAACACTTCCTTCCGTGTCTCCAAATTCTTCATCTGGGCTTAGGCTTGGGGCCAGTGAGCACACACCTCCCAGATGACCAGTCAGACCTAGTTGGAATCCCTGTTCCATCACTGAGTACTTGGGTGACCTTGACATTCTTTCTTTAAGCCCTAGAGATGAGTTTTCCTCATCTTTAAAATGGAAAATGCTATCTGTACTTAGGAACATAAAGAGTCAATATATATAAATGTAATAGGGCCTTAAAACTAAAATTTTCATCAGGCACTAATGTGTATTAGGGTTGTGAAAATCCAAAGTGGGATGCCAACTCACCTCATGGAGAGATTTTTTCCAAGGAAATAACAAAACTCTATCCTAAGACTTTTGAAACCCCTTGCTCATGTTGACGCTCTGAGAAGGTAGAGACAGAGTAGACAGATGGGGGCATTTCCTTGAAGCAAGCTGTGCCAGGGTGCCATCTTGGATGTGGTGAGTTCCTGGTCCCACACCTTAGATCTAGTGAGGGTGAGTGTTGGTGGGGGTGCTACTCCAAGAGCCGAATGTGCGACCCCTCCAGCTGAGGTGGGGTTGCCTGGGCTCTGGTCCCACCTGCGAGTTCTGGAAGGTGCTCTCACTAGCTGCTTTGGTAGGGCTGCTGTTACCACGTGGGGACCAACCTACTACCCAGAGTTCTGGGGGATACAGGAAGCTTGGGATACAGGAACTAGCTAAAGGCTGGAGCTGCATGCCCAGGGGCTGAGGAAAGGGTCTCAGATGACCCCCGGAAATGAGACTGAACTTGAGACACATCTCCGGGTTCGAGAGAGCTCCAGGAGAAAGAGTCCGAGTGGGGAATGCCGAGTGGCATTCAAGCACTCAGTGAGAAAGAGGCAGGGCTTAACATCTGTCTGGCAAGAAAGCCTGAAGTCAACGTACAGCTGTTGCTGCCCCTTCCCTGACTGCTCCCAGAGCCGGCCAGCAGTTGTAGCCATGGCAACTGGCTGGGGAGGCCGGCTGGAAAAAGAGAGAAGAAGCCAAGTCCTCTACATTGTCCCCACGTTAGGCTCCCGGCTGGGCAGGCCCGGGCTGGGGGAGGAGAGGACGGAAGGTAAAAATAAGTCCAGGGTTTGGATGAATACCTGGCATTAGTATTCTCATTTCTGAACGAAGGCTGTGTTTGCAACCCAAAGCGACCACGGACCCTCTCCTAAGAAGGAAAACGTCGGGCCTGCTGGAGTTGTCATCCAGGCAGGAGGGTCCCCCTGGAAGGCTCCCGGCGCAAGGAAACGGCACACTAGTTACTGAGGGCTTGGAGCACAGTGGTTGGCGGAGGGACACACACGACCACCCCCCCTTCCCCACTCACTCATGGGATGGGCTCTGGTGCATCGGGCTCTCTGGCTCGGACACACCTCTCCAGCTCTTACGTTATGCCTGAAGCACGTTGTCAGAATGTCAGGGCCAACTTCTCTTGGCGAAAGCCAGTTCTTGCCACTGACTGTCTTGAGCCTAACCTCCCTAGAAGAAAGGTGGCCCCCACGACAGGCGCCATCTTCCTGGGGGCGAGAAGAGGAAGTGTTTTTCCCGTTGTCCAGAGGGGGGCAGTGCTGCCCGGAGTCCTGCCTGCATGAAGGAGCCGGGCAGACTAACCTGAGCCCTGCCGGTCTTATAAGGCCCCCACAGGGGGACTCAAGCTCCCTGCCCCACTGGTTGCTCATGTGTGAAGAAAGTTAATAATAATGTGCATCTCACAGAGTTGAGAGTAGGAAAGGAAATCGTGTGTTAGACTGAATCCTAGGAAATAGCCAACATTCAATCATTTCTTACTGTCCAAAAATGGCAATTTCAGATGGTTCGCCCTAATATGTAAACAATATTTTGTGAACTCTAAATTGTTAGTTATTGTGTTAAACAAAACACAAGCCTTCCATCCATGTTCCCTAATGAGTCTCCAGAATTCTGTTTGTTGGACTGGCTCAAAGGCCCACTGGCCCACAGACAGCTTGAGACCAGCCAATGCACAATGTCCCGGTACCCAGGGAGCTCCCCCCTCTCACTCCTTGGCCTCACCGCAAAAACTAGTACAAACCACAGGCCCTTCCCACCCCAAACTCAACACCCTCCTACAATCATATTTGGAAGTTTCACCGCAATGTGTCCAACCTCAAGGGCATTTATATTCATCCTGCTTAGGGCTCAGTGTAGCCTCTCAGTTCTGAGGAATTGAGCTTTTCAGGTTTGACAAATACTCATCCATTCTTTAAAAAGTATCTCTTGCATCAGACTGAAAAATCTGACTAGATTAAAATGGAAACTTTTGTATCACCCCTCCCACTATAAATGGAATTGAAAAATGATTCAGGGGGGTGAAGGGTGGGTGGAGAAGATGGGTGAAGGTGGTCCAAAGGTACCGATGTCCAGTTATAAATAAGTCACTGTATGTAATGTAAGGCAGAGCCACCACAGTTAATACTGAATTGCATATTGGAAAGCTGCTAAGAGAGTAGATCTTGGAAGTTCCCAACACAAGAAAAAAATATTTGTGACTGTGTGATGACAGATATTAACTAGATTTATGGTGGCGATCATTTTACAATATATACAAATATCAAATCACTAATTGTATACCTGAATCTAATATAATGTTATATGACAGTAATGGCTCAATTAAAAGAAAAAAGGATTCAAAGAGACAAATCACAGAAGAGGAATCCCAAATGGCCAACAGACTATGAAGGGATGGTCAAACTTACTAGAAATCAGGGCCATGCAAATACAAATTATAATGAGATGTGATTTCTCATCCATCAGACCGGCAAAATTAAAGTCTGACAATATTAAGTCTTGGTGAGATTGACAGAAAATGGGGACAGCCATATGCTGCTTGTTGGAGTATAAACTGAGGAGCTATTTGACAGACTCTAGTAGAATTGGGCTTGCGCATATCCTATCACCCTATAATTCTACTTCTAGATGTAGGCTTGGAAAACCCTCACCCGTGTGCATAAAGCACTTATGATTACATTGTTTCATTGTTGCATGATAGTAAACATTTGGAGCTACTGCCTGAGTCCATCTATAAATAAAGTGCTCTTTTAAAAATGTGGTATGGTCGGTAATACAAGGAAATATTCTATAGCAGTCCAGGGGAATTAACTGGAGAGGCTAAAACATACCGTTGAGTGAAAAACAGCGAACTGCAGAAACTTAGGTACATATATTATAATTTAAATAAAGTTCAAAGCCACAGACAAAAGCCCCATATATTTTGTATATATAACGGGCTGGAAAGAAACAGACAAGTTCATGATGGTGATGGCTGCCCTCAGGATCAAAGAGGGGGCGGGGAATTGGGGTCAGAAGGACCATCAGCTTTATCTGTACTTTTATATCTTTGAAACAATTACTTGAAGCACATCTGGTAAAACAGTGGGAGTTGTCAGTACTGACGGATGGTACACAGTATCATAGTATTTTAGGTTTTGTAGTTTTAACATTTCTTTAAAAATTGCCCTCTCTGGGTGCCTGGGTGGCTCAGTCGTTAAGCATCTGCCTTTTGCTCAGGTCCTGGGATGGAGCTCCCCGGGGAGCCTGCTTCTCCCTTTCCCACTCCTCTTGCTTGTGTTCCTTCTCTCCCTGTGTCTCTCTCTGCCAAATAAATAAAACCTTTAAAAAAAAAGAATAAAATAAAAATAAAAATTCCCCTCTCTTCTGTTTTCTTCCTCAGGAACATCTATGAGAGGAATACTAGAGCTTCAAGTTCTATTGTCCCGATCTCTGAAATAGATTAATTTGTATTTTTCTTCTCTTCTTTCAGAAGAATCCCTCAGCCCAAATTTTCCAGTTCAGTAATTCTTGTAAACTGTAATTATTTTGTTATCAGCTCATTGGCTTAATTTTTTATTTCTAGTCTTTTTTTTTTTTTTTTTAAGAATTCTCATTGGTTCCTTTCCCTCACAGCTTGTCTACTTTTATTTCTTGGATGCCAGACCCTCACTTATTCCTCTGAGGATCTGAATTATATGTAAGTCTCCCTAAGATGTCACTTTGCTTCTGTAAGTTCCTTTTTATTGTCGGTTCTTCTTCTTCATGGTGCTGGCCTTACTGAAATGTTTGTTGACCGTTGCCCTGGCTGACCGTTGCCCTCGCTGGCCGCTGGGGTTGAGAGGTCATATTGGGCTGTGTGCTACCTGCCTGGGGCGGGAGTGCTGGGAGCAGGGTTGGGAAAGGGGAGGGTGGGCCGGGAACAGGGTGTGGCGGAGACTGGTCTGGTGGGTGTGGGCACTCGCAGGGCACGATGCCTTGTCTCCCAGACCCAAGCCCGAGCACATCAGGTTGCCGGGCGGAGATGCCTGGGTGTCTGATTGGTTGAGTGCTTGTATTGATGTGGGCAGGGGCTGGTTTATAGAGACCAAACACTGCTCTTCTCCGTAGTTCTCCCTTTGAGTTGCCCTGGCCCCCTTCCTCTGGCATGGTGCTCTCCCTTCCACGTTCTGTTCTGTGTTTTCCTTCTTCCAACCGACCCCATCAGGAATTCTCCAGTTTCTGATCCTCCAAGGGACCCCTTCATGATGGTGAGTTGCAGATTAAAAAGAGTATCTTGTCTTTCATTTCTTAGGAATGTATCTTATTTATAGTCCACCATCTGTGACTCTCAAGCTGAGAAAGAGAGCTTAGGGCTAGCCCTGTGGATTTGGGAGTCATTTGATTAAGGGAAAGCTTGAAGCAGGGAAGGAAAAAGATACTCAGAACCTGTGTGCCCAGAGAGGGAAAGCCAGCCAAGGAGAGACTTTAGGAAGTTACCCCTACTTACCAAGTTGGGATAAAATAAGGAACCGATGGGGAGGAGACTGGGAGAAGGGTGGAAGGGTGAAGACTGCAGCGGGATGGCAGGACCCGCACCGAGAAGAGGTCCCAGGTCCCGAGAGAGAGCAGCCCTGGGGGGGCCGGTGGCCTCCGCCAGATGCCTCCCTGGAGGGGCGGGGCCAAAGCGCGCAGGAGCCGGTGGGAGGGGGTGTGTGTGGCTGGGTGAGGGGGAAGCTCAGCTTCCCGCGGTGGAGGGCGACGTTGGAGGGGGACTTGCAGAGGTTGAAAACCAGCCAGGTGGCGGCTCCAGTGGACCTTGGGAAATGTCCTCCATTGATCCGAGGGCTCCTGACACCCACATGTACGGAATCTGTCCTTTTTCGTAGGAAGCGGATGGAATTAGCAGACTGGTTAATTGCTTCTATTTGAAATGTGTATAGCAAGAAGTATACTGGAAATACTGGCAATTTCCCCTTATAAATCCATCTTTGTTTAGGAGCAGTCTTTGTTTGCTTTTTTAGTTTTCATGAATAGGGGACCCGTTTCCGTTTGACACTGAATGATGCAAAAAATGCATCACAATTTCTGGTGTCACAATTTTTGCCCTGGGGAAAGTAATAACAGGTGTAGTAAGACTTTCTGTTCTTGGAACAGGTATATGGCTGCTGTTCAGAGCTTGACTATGCTCTCCAGAAAACTCCTTTCTGTTTACTCTGTCACCAGAAGAGCCATCCCAACTCTGAGATGCACAACTGCTTTGGCATAGGGCCAAATTGTTGGGGTGAATATCTGGGTGCTGCTTGGTACTATGAGAGGACAGATAGGGTGTATGAATCCTGTGACTGGACACTGTGTCCTGAAACGGTCTCCTCATTGCCATGAAAGGAGGACATTACCACCCAGCCCAGAGAAGAGAGTCCTGACCGATTTTGGCAGTTTATTTAAGAGATTGAAGGAGCCATGGGGCAGAAAAGGGGGAAATTTAAAACAAGACCGTAAACACAAGGTTCTGAGAGGGAAAGGGGAAAAGGTATAATGGACATTAGGGGTTCTTTTTTTTTTCCTTTTGAAAAATTTAGATATAGTTGACATAGATATAGTAACATTATATTAGTTTCAGGTGTACAACATGAGTCGATATTCGTATATACTGTGAAGTGATCTCCACAATCAGTCTAGTTAACAGCCATCACTACACATAGGTACAAATTATGTGTGTTTGTTTATGTGATGGAACTTTCAAGATCTATTCTCATAGCAACTTTCAAGTATTCAATACAATGTTATTCACTATAGTGACCATGCTGTACATGTCATCCCCATGATTTATTTATTTTATAGCTGGAAGTTTGTACTTTTTAACCCCTTCACCCATTTTTTCCCCACTCTTGGGGTTCTTTTTTTAAACAAACAGCTTTACTGAAGTGTAATAGATAGTCAGTAAACGTCACATTTAAAGTGTACAATTTGATAAGTTTTTTTTTTCTTTTCAGTTTCTTCTGAATAAAATCCGGCATAAATGGATTATTTTGTCCTGGAAATAATGGCTTGGTGTCTTTGTTCTGACAGCTTCCTAAGGGCAAACCACAGTTTGAAGTTGTCATTTTGGGCGTAAACTGCACAGAAAGAAGAGACAGTGAAACTTGCTTTTTGTTTTTATTCTCAAGTTTCCAGATCTTGCGAGGCCACTTTCTCCAGACCAACGGGGAGGTAGCTGTGGCAGCTGATCCGATTTGAAACAGACATGGTTTAACCGATTTCGGCCAAGCTTAGTGATCTGGAGGTCCCCGTTTATCTTTATGTTATCAACTGCAGATAACGTTTGAAGGCGGTGGTAAAAATAAAAAAGTTGGTGTCCATTTACAGACACTCTGAGACGTAAGTGTTCACAAAGAATTTCCACCCTGAATGGCTGGTCTTGGATGAATGGAAAGTAAGGGATGGCTGACTGTTCCTCAGATACACAAGAATTTTTGTATTTTGAACACAGCTTTGCGTTCAATTGCCACATTGGCAGGAGGGTCTTCAGAGTCACTAGAGGTCAATCTGATGGCAAAGCTCTCCGGCTTGAGGTCTACAATGCCCACCACCAACACCTTCTTGGCTGGTCTCATGCCAGCTTTAATGTGCCCACAAAGTGGAACTGCCAGTCCTGGGAAATACCACAGTCTCTTACTGGAGAGCCCAAGGAGTTGTTTAAAGGCCCGCCATTTAGTTTCACTACTGATCGCTGCACGGATCAGGCCAGCCTCTTGCACTGGGACACTTGGTGGAGCACGGAGGGAGGACAGCCCGGAGGGGGCGGGGTACTGGGACGAGGAGCACGGGCTGGCCGGGATCCAGGGTGGTCCTGATTGGGGCTGAGAGAATTCGGAGGCTGGCTCTGGCTCGCACTATAGCTCAATGAGTTTTGATGTGTGGATGTACTTGTGATACCATCACCACTATCAAGATAATGAATATATCCGTTACTGTCCAAATTTCCTTGTGGAGCTTTGTAATTTCCACCCCATCCCCATCCCACATGCCTAGACAATCAGGGGTCTGCTTTCCATCACTATAGAGAAGCTTGGATTTTCTAAAATTTTATATAAATGAAAGTATGCAGTATATACTCTTTTTCTGTCTGATTTATTTCATTCAGCATTATTATTCTGAGATTCGTTCATGCTATTGTGTTGGTAGTCCATCCCTTTCATTGCGGAATAGTATTCTTTCATCTGTTGGTAGACATCTGGGTCACTTCCAGGTTTCAACTATCACAAATAGAGCTGCTGTGAATATTTGTGTACAAGTCTTTATAGGGACATGTGCTTTCATTTCTCCATGTAGATTCCTGGGAGTGGAATGACTGGATCATATGGTAGGTGTATGTTTCATTTTTGAGGAAACTTCCCAGTGTTTTCCAAAGTGGTTGTTTCATTTTCCATCCCTGCCAGTAACGTAGAGAGTTCTCGTTGCCCCACATACTCACCCGGTACAGTGTTTGGTAGAAGCTGTCTCTCTAATTTTAGATATTCAGATAGATCTATCGGGGTATCTCATTGTGATTTTAATTTGCATTTCAGGTGGAGTTCTTTCAACTTAGGGTTTCACAAACATAACAAGAAAGCTAAGTTGAGAATTATTCTGCCCAGTTGCTCTAAGAATAAACAGAAATACTTAAGAAGCACAAATAATGAATGAGCCCTGATAACTACTCTGATTCTTTCTTTTTTAAGCATTGGCTCCCATTGGAAGCTAGCTGAGGCCCAAGAGGAATAAATCTACTTTGTCATGTGTTCGGTTCTGTCTTCCCTCTGTTCCGGTGGCCCTGTCTTGCCTTTTCTGTGCTCTGAGAATTTCTCCAGCCTCCAAAGGAGTCAGAATAAATGTTCTGCCTCATCCAGGTTTTTACGATTACAAACAAGAATTTGAGCACTTGCTCTACGTTTAGAATTACGGACGATTATCACGAACTAACGTTTTTTTTCACTTTAGGCAATGGCTCGTAACCTCTTTGGGGTCTTGGATTCTTTTGAGAACCAGAGAGAAAGTCAGGAGATGGGAAAGGATAGACGTACACACAAAAGAGGGATGCCTGGATCCAGCTCTAGCTAATGCTGTTGGACAGATACGCGCAATGCTGGAAGACAGGGAGGGGCTTTTCCTTTCAATTATCTGATTCAAAATGCGAGTGGCAGGGGTTGCCACGTGTCGTGAAAAGAAATGCTGGAAAACAGAGTCGGGGCCTGGGGATCAAAGTCCTGTGAAAATTCTCTCTGCCATTCTCTAGAGCTTTTGGTGATTCAAGACACTAAACCCTGTCTCCTGTTTGAGGCAGTGCGGCTTGAGCTTCGGAATCAGCAGCTGAAATCACCCCAGCAGGTCTGAGGGATGAGTTGTAGAGCAGACTAGGCCTTCTTCCTTGGAGAGAGCCAGCTCGCACCTGCGCAGGTCCCTCTATGCATACCTGTTGCAGCCACCGGGGCCCTGCCCCTTCAGTGGTATTGGCAGGAGGAGGAGCTTCTGGCCTGGAACAGGGCCTGGGACAGCATCCCAGTGCAGTAGAGCCCAGTGTAATGGATGACCAGTCCTGGAGTCAGGTGTCCCAAGAGAGTGCCCATGCCTTGGCCTCTCGTTGGCTTGGGGGGAGGAATGGCAACTCCTCCCAACTTGGTGGGAGGAGTGAGCGACTCTGCCTCCGAGGCACGTGCACCCCTCAGCTGTAGGCCTTGATCCCTGGCCCGGGCTCTGCAGCCCACACAGTGGGAGGGTACTGGGGTGTGTGGGGGTGCCGGGCCTGCTCTCAGACAGCTGAGGACCGGCCCGGCTCCTCTCTGACTCGGCAGGAGGGGCCCCAGGATAGGGCGATACTTTCACAACCCGACTTGGCCCCCTTCCTCAGCCCCAAGCTTTCCTTCAGCCTGGGCAGCGGAAGGACGCAGGGGACGGACTCGGCTCGCAGGCAGGACTCGGTGGACGGGACTTGACAGTACTCACTGTCATTTCTCACTGCTCTAACTGGAGCGCCAGGCTGCACGGGCCCAAACCCAGGCTCACCACCTTTCACAGCCAAGTTCCCAACCCTTCTGGAGCCCCTGAGGAGCTGCCTTTCCCCAGGTCTCCCTAAGGGCAGAGGTGCGGCTAGGCGCTGGGCCACGCTGTGTTCTGCAGGGGTGCTGCTCCCTTCGGAGGGTGATTCTGCGGCTGCTGCAGGCCCTGGTGCCTCTGGCCAGGCTGTCCACGCCCATGCCCATGCCCATGCCCATGCCAAGGCACACGTCTGATGGCCGGCCTCAGGCCACAGCTGCCCTGCCCCATGGGGCAGCTTGCTGGGCTCCGGCCTCTGCCGCACGCAGGTTCCTTACTCTGACCAGTGATGGGAAGGGCCTCTCTCACCGGTGCTATCTTCATGCGGGTGAGCGCTTGCTGGGGCTTCAAACAGAATGGAAGTTTTGTAGACCATCATTCAGTTAGTCTGCACAGACCTTTTTTTTTTTTTTTTTTTAAATCTTGCTGTATCTCCCTGAGGCCAGGAGGACTGAACTGGGGTGTCTTTGAGTATCAGGTGTCATGAATACTGCACCCCGACCCACTACCAGCTTCTGGGGGTCATTTCTGGCCTGCTTTGCTCTACCAGTCTTTTTCTTTTTCTCCATCATGGGAAATTCTCTCTGAGGGGGCCTATTTCCTCAGCGCATTTTAGCATTTGTCAGCCATTGTGTCCTGGCTAAAATTGTCCACAGATGCTTATTTATTTATTTATAAAGATTTTATTTATTTATTTCACAGAGGGAGAGAGATCACAAGGAGGCAGAGAGGCAGGCAGAGAGAGAGAGGGGGAAGCAGGCTCCCCGCTGAGCAGAGAGCCCAATGAGGGCCTCGATCCCAGGACCCTGAGATCATGACCTGAGCCGAAGGCAGAGGCTTTAACCCACTGAGCCACCCAGGCACCCCACAGATGTTTAAACCTCCACCTTAGTAAACAATGATAATATAAAAAACACATATTTTTGTATGTGTTTTTACATACATGTCTGTACGTATACACATCCACACATGCACACACAGATGTGTGAGTCAGGATTCGCCAGAACCAATAGTATTATATACCCGTATGGTACATAGTCCCCCATATAGAGCTACTGTATCCCATACATATATACCATATACTATTCTATGCCCTATATATGGCTTATGTATCCTATACATACTATACATACACATACATGTGTGTATATGTACATATGTATGTGTATATATATATGTGCATAAAGAGATTTATTATGAAAAATTGGCTCCTTTGATTATGGATGCTGAGAAGTCCCATGCCAACTGGAGAGCTGGTGGTGTGGTTTCGGTCCATGTCTGAAGGCCTGAGAACCAGGAGCATCCATGGTAGAAATCCCAGTCTCTGGACAGAAGACAGATGTCCCAGCTCAACAGACTGAGTGTGCATTCTTCTTTCTTCTTGTTCTATTTTAGGCCCTCTGTGGATGGGAAGAGTCCCAGCCACATTGGGGAGGGCAGTCTGCTTTACGCAGCCTGTGGGGTCAAAGGCTAATCTCATCCTCACAGACATACCCAGAGTAATGTTTAACCAAATTTCGGAGTGCTGGTGGCCCAGTCAAGTTGACACATAAAAATTAACCATTACAAGGGGCACCTGGGTGGCTCAGTCATTAAGTGTCTGCCTTCGGCTCAGGTCATGATCCCAGGGTCCTGGGATTGAGCCCCACATCGGGCTCCCTGCTCAGCGGAAAGCCTGCTTCTCCCTCTCGCACTCCTCCTGCTTGTGTTCCCTCTTTCACTGTGTTTCTCTCTGTCAAATAAATAAATAAAATTAACCATTACAAGCCTCTCACTCTTCATGGTAAATAGATCCTTTTGTAGGAGAGACATCAGATGACTTTGATGTATGTACACATCTTAGCTCCAGACCAGTCAGCAACTGTACTGTACTTTCCAGACATAAACGTAGGGGCTTTAACATTAGGTAGTTGGGGTCATGCTATCTATTCAATTTTTTTCATCCTTTTTTCTTTCTGAACTCATTTAATTTATTTCTCACAACTCATGACCTCACCAAATATGATTTTCATTTAAATTACAAATTACTTTTCATTAAAATTAGAAAGCATATAATTTTCTGCTCTAAATATAAAAACCTATCATTACACACAGGACTATAAGGAACACAAACATCCAGAGTGCTCAATTATCTTTCCTGCTAACCTTCTCAATTACTGCGTAATTGTTCATGGTTTGCACAAAGCTAGAGTGGATTAAATCATCCTTTCCATCTGAAAGCGAATGCTCTCAATACCTTTCTGGGCCTTTAATTAAATATGTCAACACACACACACATGTTGCCGCAATTCTAATCCTCCTAGGAAAAGTAATACAAATAATAATGGCAATTATTACGTACGAAGGCACTGTTCTAAGCACTTTGCATATACATCAGCTCACTTAATCTTCACAACAACCCAACTGATGCCCATTTCATGGGTGAGGAAGCAAAGCCCAGAGTAGTAACCCACCTGAGGTCACAGGTTAGTGTGGACTTCACCTTGGCTACTGTCTGCTAATTCTAAGGGAGGGCTTCCCATACCTAGCATCTGTTTATTTCTGCATCTTTTCCCCTCTGCAAGAACATGAAAAAGTAAGAACATAGCTGCAAATATGCTACATAACCTGGTGCATGTTTTTTAGGCACAATCTGTCTTTGTCAAGTTTTCCTTCTGAGAAACTCCTGAGCCCACTTTAGAAGTGACTCCACATAACACTTTGTACTTGGTGTCCTCTGGTGCAAGTGTGTCCTGGGGCCTTGTCACCCCCCAAGGTTGGGAACCAAATCTTGGTGAATGAGATCCTTGGGGTGACACCGAGGCCCATCCTTTGGGACCCTCAGTCTGGAAGAGGGCACGATCGGGGGCTATTGGGAAGGCAGCTGGGAAGATTCGGTAAGCCCTGCATGGGAAGGGTGTGACCTGTTGGCTTGTTGGGCTCTTGGCTGCAGTGATTAATCATGAAGGGAGAGCACGGATCCCTGTAGATATTAAGAACCATGAGGCTGGCACTGGGCTGGGTGGGCGCTAGTGGTAGTGGGGCCACTGACACTCGGTTTCTCTTGCTCCGCGAGGCTGGGACCTGTCCTTCTGCATGGGGCCCTGCCTATGCACTCCCATTCCCCCACTCTGAGCAAGGCCTTGCCTTGAATGGACACTGTCTTTGGGTTCTTGACATCTGGCAAAGGATCTGGCAAGGGCATAAGAGGTCCACAACAGAGAGCTGAGAGTGGGGAGGACAACGTGGGAAGCCAGTACAGATCAGGGACAGAGACACAATGGGGGATATCAGCAGGGAGGTGCCATTTGAATTGGGCCTTGAAGGTTGGACGTGGCAAGCAGAGGGATGGCCCTGGGGTGGGAAATCACAAGTGTGTGGGCTCAGTGAGGCTGAAGAAAGGAGAACAGCGGGCAGAGGGGGAGGCTAGATAGGCATGTCTGGGCAGTCTGGGGAGGGACTTACTTGTAGGTCTACCCATTTCTATGGGACCGAGAGCTCCACAGCTCAGGGCTAAGTGATGGTCTAGGCAGGGGCTGAACAAGGGAGCTGTCCCCACCCCCCTCACCGACTCCCACCCCAGGTAATGCCCAGCAGTCTCTGCTAGGGGGCCTATTTCCTGCGTTTTCTCTTGTACTTATGCATTAGGTGGTCAGAGGACAAGGGACGTGTAATGGTGTAAGGGGCCTGGGCCGGAGGAAGGGAAGAGATCATAGGTCTTGGGAAGAGGAAATTGGTGGAGAAAGGCAAAGCACATGGACCAGTGTCTTTTGGGAGAAGGTGAGCAGCTAAAAGGGATGACCATGCAGGAAAGCAGGGCACATCCTAAGCTCCTCCCTTCCTTCATCCCTCAGTTCGTCACTCTTCCAGCTGTTTCCACCTCTTGCCAACAAAGTAGTGCATCTTCAGCTCCACTAAATTCTCTGTATTTTTCGAGAACATTCCCATGCTTTGCAATGTGTTGGTCTGTAAACACTTGATTCCCTCTGTCCGCAAAACTCCCTCCCACCTTATGGTCTTGGTAAACTCCTACCCAACACCACTTTATGAGCAGGAGAGATGGCTCCGTGGTTTGACAGCACTCTGCACAGGCTTGCACAGAAACAGCTCTCAGATGGTCCCGCCATCGTCTGTGTGGCTGCTTGGAGACGTTCCTGTCAGCTCTTCGAGAAGACACTCACAGCTCCACCGCCAAGAGCATGGTGAGCTGACAGCTTCAGCTGTAGCCTCCTTCCAAATCAACCTTGGGCTTCAGCTGAGGCCACATCCTTTTCAGGTGGCGTTACAAGGCCGGCCATTTTGGCGCAAGGCTGGCCCTCTCGAATGGGCAGCCTGGGCTTCAGAGCTCCCCGCCGGGCAGGCTGAGGCCAGAGCAGGTCTGCACTGTAGCCGGGAGTTCTCCCCGCCCTCTCTGGCGTCTGCTGCCTTCTCACAAGTCCTATGCCCCAGTGAGGTGCTGGCACTCCTAGTTCCAACTCAGCATCTGTTTCCAGGGGTGGTCTGAGAGATGAGTAAATAAGATGGAGTTTGGGGGCCAATCACCCCATCATCCAGCCGGCAATGAGGGCCGCATCCCAGGAATTAGGTGAGTATGGACAGCCCAGCATGTGCTTGTGGCCCCGTGTTTAACGTTTCACAGGTGGCGACTTGGGGGGACGTGAGGGTGGGGAAGAACGATCCTCTTATTGGAATGATTCAGGCACTTGGAGGGTATGCAGAGGAAAACCATATATATGTAACTGATAGATATATGTTATAGGTAACATATTTATACATGTATACACCCATGTGGATAAGTGGGAATGACAGCTGCATTGGTGACCTACAGGTACATAATGAAAATCTGAGAATAGTTAACAAACAACTGAAAACTAAGTGGAAGAGCCAGAGGGCTTCTTTGGCACCTTACAAAGGATCCTTCATCTCACATGGTTGGTGAAGAAAGAAGAGCTGAAAATGAAGCCCAGGATTTAATAGGCAGATGGGGACTTCCAGGTGGATATTCTGGAAGATTCTGAATCCCCGAAATGCTCTTGCCCTTAGAGCCTACAGAAGTGGCTCACCAGTTACATCAGGAGTCTGAGCTCCCAGCCCCATGTGGGTAGACAATACTGAGGTCTTCCCCCTCACACAAGGCAACAGGGATCCCCAATTCTTTTCCACCTCTAACTCCTTTCCTGACTGCCAGTTTACAGCCAGCGTTAAGTCACTGCATAATTTGACTGGGGCCATGCTGGCCTGATGGAGGAGGAAGGGGACTAGAGCCCAGAGGAGTCGGGAGATCTGGTTCACATATACCAGTGGGGGCTGGGAGTGCTTGTGGGCCTGAATTCGTGGAGAGTTGCAAGACTGAGTGAAGGAGCTACAAGACACAGGACTTCATGCCCAGGCAAAGACCCCAGGAGAAGGGGTAAGCTCATGGCTAGGATGGCTTCCCAAAGCCAGGCAAAGGGCATAGCTCAGGCTGAGGAAGGTTGAAATGTCTGAATTGCCAGGAAAGATGGTAGAGGAAGGGGCTGAAAGGCTCAGGGAAATGAGTGGGCACTCAGGAATGGATATAGTATGTTAGGCAAGAAGATTGTATTCTCAAGGGAGACTGAAGAACACACCATTCACCAAGGCCATGACTAAGTTGCCCCCTGGTGTCCCTCCCCTGCAGGCTGGGAATGATGCCTAAAGTGGCAGGCAGAGAACCTGGTTACTGAAGGTATGGCTGTAACGGTGGAAAGTTCAGCGTGACAGTCTTGGAGGCCTGATCTTTAGAGAGTTATAAGAGGGTCGATAGAACATAGTGTCCTTAGTGGAAAATAGATGGGCACCCAAAGGGTATTGTATATATATGCATATGTCATTAAGGGAGACTAAAAATGAATGAGTGAGAGGCTAACAGTGGTAACCCCAATAAAAAGTCAGGATGTCTTGCCCGGTTACTGGACCCGAGGCAGTTTTCAGACCCAGAACCTGTTGACTAAAGAGGTAGCTTGAAACCAGGGGAGAATCCCACAATACCATGGCGAGTGTGCACTTTAACCAATCCTGGTCCTTCCCCAAAGGGACCTACATTTACTATGGTAATTACTCCCTGGGGAAAGGATAATATTCAGACATTTCAAGGACTCTTGGACGCAGGGTCTGAATTAATGTTGATCCAGAGATCTGAAATGTTATCATGGTTCCCTGTTAGCATAAGAGCACATGGAATCCTCGCCAAAGACCCAACTTACAGTGGGTGTATTGTGTCCACAGACCCATCGGCTGATCTATATAATTGACATACTTGGCAGTTGGAGTAACATTGACACTGGAGCCTTGGCCTGTGGCATAAGAGCTACCAGAACGGTGAAGGTCAAATGCAAGTCTCTGAAACTGCCCCCTGCCCTTCAGCTGGAATAGTAAGTTGAAAACAACGTATATCACATCCTGAAGGGAAAGGTAGAAACTAGTGCCATGCTTAAAAATTGGAAGGATGCAGAGAAGGTGGTCCCTGTCCTAGTTCTACTTAAATCAGCAGTCTGGTCTCTACGGAAATGAGACAGATTCCAGAGAATGTATACAGCCTACTGCAAACTCGGGCAAATGGTAACCCCAGTCACAGCTTTCCTGCCAGAGGTGGTGGATTTGCTGGAACAGGTTCCTAAGGTCTTGGGTACAAGGGATGCAGACACCAATTTGGCAAATAGATTTTTAGCTATCTCCGTTGGAAAAGAGGGTCAGCAGCAATTTGCATTCACATGGAATGGACAATAATATTTATCTACAGGTGCCCCATCTGTTAATCCATGTCTTAATGTAGTCTGAAGAGATCTGGACTGTCTAGATATTTAATAAAACATCACATTGATTCCCAACACGCAAGGTATTATGCTGATCAAGCCAGATGAGCAGGAGATGACTAGAGCACTTGGTGAGATACATGTGACCCACTGGGAGGCGGGGGAGAATAAACTCTCCGGAGATTTAAGGGCCTGACACATCAGTAAAATTGCTAGAGGTTCAGTGGTCAGTGGTGTGCCTAAAGAGTTCCTCCTAAGCAGAAGACAAATGAAGCCATCTTGTCCCACATACCACAAAGAAACAAACCTAGCGGGTTTCTTTAGGTTCTGGAAGCAACATATTCCATTCCTGGCATGTACTATTTTAGCCCATATACGGGGCAATACGAAAGGATGCCAGTTTGGAGTGGACCCCAGAGTGGGCAACAAGTCTGTGGCAGGTGCAGGCTACGGCGCACGCGCCCTGCCGCTTGGGCCACGTGACCGGGCAGATCCAATGGTGTAGGAGCTATGGGTGGTGGGAAGAGCTGCCAGAGGAAGTTTTTGCCAACCCCAGTGGGAGAATATAGCAACTCGGGGCTGTAGGATTCTGGAGCAAGGCCACGCCGCCTGCAGCAGGAAATAGCTCTTGGGGTGCTATCAAGCCCCGATGCCGCCGACAGCTGGAGGCTGTCAGACCGCCCGCCTCCTTGCACTTAGCAGCACGTCCTTTCTTGAAGGAGGATCCGAACAGTGCATCTTCCTGGTTACCAGGGGCTCAGACTCTACAACAAGGACGTGGATCTCACTACAGGGGAACCGCTGGGACACCACAGGCAGTGGCTGAGGGTGAGGGGCTGTAGAACGAATAGCAGAAGAGGGAGACTATGGGTACCCGTTGTGGCCCCAAGATCTGCTGTGTGTCTGTGGCATCCCTCTGACTTCCCTCTTGTAGGTTTCCCTGAGGAAGAGGGCCTGCAGGGCCCAAGGGGAGCTGCGCCCCACATGCGTGTGGAGAGGGGAGTCCATGCAGCCGGAGCTGGGCACAGAGGCAGACACAGAGCCCCGCCGCTCGCTTCTCCTTCAAGAAGCCGAGAGCAGCGAAGTGAGCGGACAGCCTCAGCATCAGGGTCTATGTCAAGGTCAGCTTTGGCTTTTGAACTAAGGTCATGCTCTTCTTGGGGGGGGGGAGGGCTTAAGCAATGAATGAGCATGATGATAGGAAAGACCCTGGCTGCTTCTACCCAGTGAGGGACTCTCCTAAGAGGAAACCTTGCACATCTTTTCCAGTGGTCCTGTGGGTTGGCAGAAACGTTGTCATGTCAACATTGTGCTGCCTGTCAAACCCCAAACCATTTTCCTCCCTTTTCTTTCATGACATTACTTGCTGATGAACCTTGTGCTCCCAACTCTCAGAGACCTCCACTGGTGCGGTTGGCCGGACACATCCCCTCTGATCTCTAAGAGCGCTGGTCTTTCCAGCAGGGGCTTTGTACTTGATTGTGGTCTGACCGACTGATTAGCGGAATGTCCAGCTTGGCTGCCAGGACAGGGCTCTGTCCCTCTGGCAGGGACTCTAGGATTCTTGCATGTGTCCTGAGAGAGCATGGGGTCTGCGGATCACTGGAAGGAAGGAGGGGGAAAGAGTTTAACAGGAGAAGCTCAGGCACCTGCGGCTGGGGGTGTGTTTATTAATTTGTGGTTCTCAGGGACAGCTTTGGGCCAGAGGACTTGGGCCGCCAGGTGGGGCCTCTGCAGTGTGGACTCCATCTGGGCCTGACTCTCTTCCCAGCAGACCCTCCCCTGCCTTCCTGAGGGCTTGATGAAGGAGGACTTTCGGATTAGGTGCCAAGGGTTGGGGTGCGATGAGGCCACAAGTGCCCCAGCACCTCCCTGACAGCAGCTGCCTTCCAGAGAGCAGCTGGTGCCACGGAGAGACAGGAAGCAGGGGACAGCATTTCAGAGTGTCGGGGCAGAGGGACCCTCTGTGGTCTGGCTGATGAGAACCTGGAGGTGGCTGCCGTTGCTGAGACTGTCTCTGTGCACTTGGCCATTAAAACTAAAAGCACTGGGGCAGGAAGGTGTCATTTTATCAGAGGTCTTAAAAAAAATTGACGTACAACCTATTAGTTTCAGGTGTACAACAGTGATTCAGTATATATATATATATATGGTGTGAAACGATCACCACAGTAAGTCTAGTTAACATCTGTCACCACACATAGTTACAGGGTTTTTTTGCTAGTGTTGGGAACATTTATTTTTTATTTTTTAATTTTTTAAAGATTTTATTTATTTATTTGACAGAAAGGGATTACAAGTAGGCAGAGAGGGAGGCAGAGAGAGAGAAGGAAGCAGGCTCCCTGCCGAGCAGAGAGCCCGATGCGGGCCTCGATCCCAGGACCCTGAGATCATGACCTGAGCTGAAAGCAGAGGGTTTAACCCACTGAGCACCCAGGCGCCCTGTTGGGAACCTTTAGAATGGACTCTCTTAGCAACTTCCAAGCATGCAAATTCAGTATTATTCAGGGATGTAATACCTGGGACTTATTTATTTTGTATCAGAGGTCTTTATGGGCACAGAGCAGGACTCGAGAGGGAGGAGAGATGGAGGAATTAAACGACCTCCCTCTGCCTCTCTAGGCAAGGCACAGATGCACCATGAGAGGGGCCTGCATGAGGGGCCCTGCGGATAACTGTACCCCAGCTGCTCTTTATAATTACTGTCATTTATTCTATTAGAGGGAATCATGTGAAACTGCCATTTTTGTAGGTCAGGAAACAGTGAAATACTGGTAATTTTATTTGGATGGACTTGATAGAGCTGAGTTTAGGTTAGGGGTGTATGTATTCCCAGACAAGGGTAGCTATTTATGTGCCTTCCCACAGCGCCCCCTACAGGCCAGGCATCGAACAGAAGTCTTACCATGCTTTCTCTGATTCTATTCTCACCTTGTGCCAAAGAGTAAGTAAAACTATCTCTCTTTTTCAGAGGAAAAGAGAAGCAAAGTCAAGTATCATGCCTAGGGACAGACTTAAACCTGTCTGACCTACAAACCCATGGTTTTTTTTTTTTAATTTTAAAGATGTTAGGGCGCCTGGGTGGCTCAGTAGGTTAAAGCCTCTGCCTTCGGCTCAGGTCATGATCTCAGGGTCCTGGGATCGAGGCCCGCATCGGGCTCTCTGCTCAGCAGGGAGCCTGCTTCCTCCTCTCTCTCTGCCTGCCTCTCTGCCTGCCTCTCTGCCTCCTTGTAATCTCTCTGTCAAATAAATAAATAAAATCTTTAAAAAAAATAAAGATGTTATTTATTTGAGAAAGAGAGAGCACAGAGGGAGAGTAGAGGGAAAGCAGACTCCCCGCTGAGCAGAGAACCCGACTTGGGGCTGGATCCCAGGACCCTGAGATCATGATCTGAGCCAAAGGCAGGCGCTTAGCTGACTGAGCTACCCAGGCGTCCCTAAATCCATCTTCTTGACTGACTCCTGCACTGACTGCCCTCCCCCCACCTCCCAAAGTCCTCTGTGTAGCTTCCAGGGCATGAAGTGGGGTTGGGGACTGGACATTTGAGTTAAAGGACTTTAGAGAGCTCTGGACCGAGTGGTTCCTATGTGATCATCAGGGTCAGATACAGAGTTTGTGTGGTCTCAAGCTTATGGCCCTTTTTAGGGAAAATAATACCAAAAAAAAATACCTTTAACAGATTTTGTGTACACTTACGTCCATACGAGCACTTGCTAAGGCCTCTGCCCTGGCCTCAGAAGGGACTTGTGCAAGGGACGGGTGCTGAAGCTTAAGCTTCATTATCCGGGTTCTGGTGCCCTGAGGGGCTGGGCAGGAAGCAGCTGCCTTCACAGAGCAGGCTCAGCAGGGTGCTCTGACCTGGCACAGCCAAGGGGAGTCCAGCCCTCTGGCAAGTTCCACTCAAGACCCAGGGAGATTGTAAACACACAGACGCCAGGTGGCCTGTGCTTTTTCCAGAGGCCAGACTCTGAAAAGAGTGTCCAGGGTCTGCGGGGGTGGAGGGTGTGTGTACGTGGAAAACCTTACACTCCTTGTCGGCATTTCCTTGGCAGCGAGCCCTGCGGCTTCCACTTATGGCCACGAGGGGGAGCTGCTCCTCTGGCAACTGTGAGGAGCCCCGCGCTCCCAGTCCCCCTCCGTGGTACCCACTGTCCCTCCCCTCTGTTATCCTCAGGCCCAGTGCTGAGATTGAGGCCTTGCCTGCATCCTGTGGCCTCCCCTTTCAGGGAACAACCCGTAGGGGTGGGGGTACAGCAGTTGGAGGGAATCTATAGATTTTACCTGGATTATACTGGAGGAAATTAGTCTTTCTTCCAGAGCCACTGAATCTTTAGAAAATTCCAGAAGTAAAAACTAGCTAAATGTTTAAACTAGAAAATTTAATTCACGTTTAACTCAAGTTAAGAATAGAGAGCATCGGGCACCTGGGTGGCTCAGTGGGTTAAAGCCTCTGTCTTCGGCTCAGGTCATGATCTCAGGGTCCTGGGATCGAGGCCCACATTGGGCTCTCTGCTCAGCAGGGAGCCTGCTTCTTCCTCTCTCTCTGCCTACTTGTAATCTCTCTCTCTCTGTGTCAAATAAATAAATAAAATCTTAAAAAAAAAAAAGAATAGAGAGCATCAAATGAGTGTGTAGGTCCGTCTGGATTCTGTGCTATGATTTGGAGAGGAAGATGGCCAAGCTCCCGGGAGAGCCTCGGCCCTGCCGGTGGTCTCTCTCCTCACAGCTGTCAGCTCCTGGAGCCCAGGACTGCGCTTTGTTCATTTGATAAGCGCTGACCTCGCACACCCTTTCTGGGGTGCACAAGTGAACAAAGAAAGAACGGGACAGAAAATGGGGGGGATGGAAATCATGAGCTGGAGACTGACTGGGGCTTATTCAATAGAACTTTTCCTGCTCTCTGCAGGACTTTAGAAATAAAGAACAGAGGGGATATAAAGGTAAAGAAGTGGTATTCCTGCTCTCGGGTAACTCACTCTCTTGTAAAAAAGAAAGACGCACCGGTAACTATGGTATTGGGCCAAGTAGAAGGGCCTTTCCTGGGGGAAGCCCAGCCTCTAGCTGCCGAGAACTCCCGCTGCGAGGTGTGCTCTCCAGGGGCGCCCGGCGGCACGCTGCCTGGTGAGAACGTGCACGACCTTCCTTGACCCTTGGTCCTTTGTAGGTGACATGTTAGTTTGTTTACACCTCTGGAACCTTTCAGCAATCTCTGTATTCCCAGCATCGTGTACTTCCATGATGATGGAAGTAAGTATGTCTTGGTTCTTTTTTTTAAAAAATAGTATCAGTACATTTTTTTTTAAAAGACTTTATTTGTCAGAGAGAGAGATAAAGAGAGAGCACAAGCAGGAGGCACAGCAGGCAGAGGGAGAAGCAGGCTTCACTGCTGAGCAAGGAGCCGGATGTGGGACTTGATCCCAGGACCCTGAGATCATGACCTGAGACCAAGGTAGATGCTTAACCCACTGAGCCACTCAGGGGTTCCTCTAAAAAGTGTCATTTTTTAAACAGTTTGTCAATCTTTTACGATTTAGTCCATTTACATTTACTACTATTACAAATGAACTGGGTTTATAACTACCTTCTATTTTTATTTTATTTGAACCACCTGTTTTATGCTCCCTTTTTTCTTCTTTTCTTTGTTCTCTTAGATTAATAAAATGTTTTCTATAATTCCTTTTCCTTTTATTAAATTAATAGTTATATGTTCTTTCTTTCTTTCTTTTTTTTTTTAGTTTTGCCTTAGAGATTGATTATTCTATAGGATGACAGCTTGATTTTCTTTTTTTTTAAGTTTTTTTGTTTTTTTTGTTTTAAAGATTTTATTTATTTATTTGACACAGAGAGAGAGATTACAAGTAGGCAGAGAGGTAGGCAGAGAGACAGGGAGAGGAGGAAGCAGGCTCCCTGCTGAGCAGAGAGCCCGATGCGGGCCTCGATCCCAGGACGCTGAGATCATGACCTGAGCCGAAAGCAGAGGCTTTAACCCACTGAGCCACCCAGGTGCCCTTGATTTTCTTTATTGTGTATGTGATTTGGAAATTTTGCCTAGAGGATTTTTTCTTCTTTACCTTTATAATGGTTTCACTCTCACATGTCTGAGTTGACCATTCTGGTCAATTTTCCAGTGTACATACGTGCATTTAACATATACATTTAGACCATATTTATTTTCAGAAAGTTCGCTGAGATCATAATTTTTGGATTAAACACTTTATATTTGTTTAATTTTAAATCAGCTTTATGGTAGTATAACTTATATGAAATAAAACTCATCAATCTTAAGTGTATAAGTTGATGAGTTTTGATAAAATAATATACAGTTGTGTAATAATCATTACTACAAACATTATTATAGTTTTAAATGTTAGTTCCATTCCATGGTTTTGTTTTGCTCTTTTTCAGCAATTCCAAATATATGTTACATGGATCTTTTTTTGTCTGTTCTCGACAGCTATCACCTCCTCTGCGATCATTTTTTAACTCTTTGTTTTTGTCCTCTTGGCTGTATCCCTTATATTTTCTATTGAAGTTGAACTTATTCTCCTTTGGGCATCTTGTGATTTAATCTTTATTTCTGAAATGATTTTTTAAATACCTTTTATTTTTTATTTTTTTTAAAAATCTTTTATTTATTCACTTGACACACAGAGAGAGATTACAAGTAGGCAGAGAGGCAGGCAGAGAGAGAGGAGAGAGGAGGAAGCTGGCTCCCTGCTGAGCAGAGAGCCCGATGTGGGCCTCGATCCCAGGACCCTGGGATCGTGACCTGAGCCGAAGGCAGCGGCTTTAACCCACTGAGCCACCCAGGCGCCCGTTTCTGAAATGATTTTTTAAAAAGATTTTTAAAAATTATCTTAGAGAGAGCATGAGCAGGGGGAGGGGAAGAGGGAGAGGGAGGAAGAATCTCAAGCAGACTCTGTGCTGAGCGAGGAGCTGGAGGCCCAGGCTTGATCCCGTGACTGTGAGATCATGATCTGAGCCAAAATCAAGAGCTGGACGCTTAACTAACTGACTGTGCCACCCAGGCACTCTTATTTCTGAAATGATTTAACTAAAATTTTTAAAAAAATCATTGAGGCATAATTGACATATTAATTTCAGGTGTAGAATGTATGGATCTGATATTTGTATCTATTGCTATTTCCTTTTTCTGAGTTTGATTAACTACTTTTATATCTTGTTTTTTGTCCGTTTCTATCCCAAATCTTTGAATTCTGGCATTCTTTTATATCTCAAATGCCTATGTAATAATATTAATTTGTGTTGGATGTTGTGTGATGATTTTCATCTGTTCTTTGTTGCTTTGGAGGGGCTAAATTCATCAGCTGAATATACAAGGATCTTACTTTTCCTTTCCTTCTCACAGTGGCTTGGGTATAGATGCTACCTGTCATTTATTTTAAAGTGTGTACATTTTCCTGACTGTCAAGAACAGGTGACGGGCTTGGGTGGCTTCCTAAGATTCTTAGTTCCAGAGTGCCCTCTTGTATTGATAAGTGAAGTGTGATTTCCTCAACAGATGGTGATTTGTGAGGGAGAGGTGGGTGTGTCTCCTGATTCAGATTCTGTAGGACTCTTACTTTCCAACACTTTCCACCTTTCCTTTCTTCACTTCCCAGTGTCCAAGTAATGCCTCCCCTTCATTTTTTCTTGAAAAGACTTATTTATTTATGAGAGAGAGAGAATGCATGAGTGGGGTTGGGGGGCAGGAACGGACAGAGGGAGAGAGAGAGAGAGGGGAAGCAGACTCCCTGCCCAGTGTGGAGACCAGTGGATAGGGGCTGGATCTCAGGACCCTGAGATCACCACCTGAGCCGAAACCAAGAGCCGGACGCTTCACCAGTGAAGCCACCCAGGTGCCCCAGTGCCTCCCCTTCTAAGTTGCCTTCCTCTCCCCGGAAGTAGAGCTTTTCCAAGACTGTGACTTCCGGTCCTATGCATTTCCGAGCCTCTGTAAGATTCCTCAGTAACCGGTGTTCTGACCAGCCGGCTCACAGACCTGTCCTCAGTATTTCTCCACTTAAGATGAGACCCTCTCCTGGAAGCAGTGACTTTTATTCACGTCTGTCCCTGTCCAGGACCCCACCGCCCAATTCCTTCTGCCATACAGCCTTCGCCTGGCTTGCCGCTCTGGAAACAGTTTTGCGGCCATCATGGGCTTCGTTTTCTCTTCCATGTAAATTAAAGTTTGTAGAAGCTCTGTTTTATAGTTATGGCATAGATACGGCTTCCGTGTGATTTGCGTTGCTCTCCCTGTTAATTTGTAGAGATTTTGGAGGGTGTGGGAAGAGATTTGGACATAGGAAAACATCATTATCCCATGGGAACTCAGAGTCACTAAAAAAATCTTGGTTGTATTCATTTTGGAAGAGTTCTTCAGATTTCTAGTGATGCTTGACTGATTCCTTGTGCTTCAGAGGGTGGCCCAGAGAAGGTTACGAGGAGCCTGCCATGCTCCTGTGGGATCCTCTAATGCCCTGATGTGCAGTCATTTCCTGGGAGCCTACTCACCTGTCCTGGGAAGGAACTCCTCTCCTCTCCTCTCCTCTCTTCTCCTCTCCTCTCCTCTCCTCTGAAAGGTGGATGTCTGTTTTGACCACAAGGGAGCTGGAGGAAGGGGAGAGTGGAGTGGGGGATCGTTTATATTCTGCACCGACGTTCATTTAGCCCCGTATCATCCTTGTCCTCTGCCGTGCTCCTGTACCTGATTTCTGAACGAACCTCGCTTCTCTGACATTCTACAGGGCTAAGCAGCTCTTTTCAGTATTTGTCCTCCGTGCCAGTATTCTAGTCTGTAGTTTCCTTCGCCCAGCTGCTTGAATTGTCAACTCCTTCTGCTTCCCATCGTCCAGAATTTTGTCAAAATCTCCCATCTGTTGATGGGCCCTCTCATTCTTTTGTGGCTGGCTCTGCATTTATCAGCTTTTTAATCCTTCACTTTTAATTTTATTGAGGATGTGGGATGGAATGGAAATAAACAGAGATATTTAATCTGCCACCTTCCATTAGAAATCTCTCCTTTTAGAGTCTGGAGGGTTTAAAAGAAAAGCAGGCCCATTAGAAAGGCAAAGAAGTTGGTGGTTCTGTGGTTATACGAGCTGCCGGAAGCCGGATGTCATCCCAGCCGTGGCTCCGGGGACAGAGGGCATGCAGGGTGGTTGTGCCTGAGAACGGACAGAGTTCATGGCTCATAGCAGAACCCATGGTGGTGACTGGCACCAAAGCCCCTGTCCCTGCCCCTGGATCAGACTTTTCACATTCTAAGCTCGGCTGAAAAATGGCTTTAACTTAACAAAAAATGTACTTACGTGTTATATCAAGTATCCTTCCCCTGTCATTAGATAATTGTGTGCTCTCTGGCGTTTAAAGTTACTTCTATCCCATCCTGAAAAGTACTTCACTTAACCAACCCCTTAGGTTGGAGCTGCCCACCAGACTGGACTTGCTCTGACAGCAAACCAGACCTGAGCTTCCTGCACCCTCATCCCTCTCAGAACCATGTCAGCCTCCCCCCCGCCCCCCCACGGTGTGTGTGGTTCTGGCTTCTTCCCTTTCCTCGTGGACCACCTGCTCCAGTCCCAGCATGCTTCGCTCATGAGCTTGTAGAATTACCGAGAAAAGCCCAAGCACACTGAGAAGACACCGAGGCAGAGGCATGGCTGGGATCCCAGCACAGGGCCCCATCCTCCCGCAGTTACGGTCTTGGCTGAGCTGAGCCCTTTCCTCACAGGGTTTGGCTTGGACATAAGGCCAGAGGAGTGAGCCTCCTGGATCCCTCTTTTAAGCTGAAAGAACCTGTATATTAGGCCTTTCTCTGAAACCAAGGTCAAAGCTCTCCGGTGACCCTGCTTTGCACAGATGATGCACATTGGTCCGGAGTCAGCCTGGAATCTGGATTTTGATGGAGGAAAACACGCTTGACGTGGTCCCACAAATCCTTCCTTTGGGTGCCAGGCCAGTGCGCACTAGTCTCACAGATGCTACATGGTTGGTGGAGCCCACTGTGTGACCTCGGCAGGTCATCTTCTCTCTCTCTCCCTGAATCCAAGTGGGGTAACGGTGTCCTACTGTTCCTCACTGGTGGTGGGACTTCAGTGCAATAATAAACGTGAGGTTTTTGGTGCATCATCTGACTCAAACATCCCTTTCCCCACTGACCTAGTGGAACTGTGCTTTATAGGGTTAATGAGGTTGAAACTAGCAGAATATTTAAAGCTTGGTTTTCAGAGAGCTGTTTCCCCCTAATTCGTTACTGTGTCTGTTGTCCCCACTAACAAACACACTGGCTGTTTCTGCAGATGCCTGGACTCAAGGTCAACTGATAAGGTTCCAGCCGGGGAACAAGGAAGGCCCTACATTCCTTACCCAAGGTAAGCCCAGGACCCCACCCAGTTTATCCTGGCTCTCGGAGCATGCCCATAGCCCCTTTCCCTTGACCTAAAATGACCTCCTGACATCAGGGGCTGAATTTTGCCTTGTCTCCACCCCAAAATGAATATGGGATGTATGTTACGTATATGTCTGCTCAGTATGCACGCTCCGTCTTTCCTCATGAATAGTCATAAGTTTCCCTGCCTTTTTTATCAGTATGTATATAATCTCAACCCCGATGATTATAAAAAAACGTATTCTCTCCTCCTTTGGGGAGGCGGATTTGAGGCTCATCTTCCTGTCTCTTCATTTGGCTGCCTCTCGAATAAACCCTTTCCTGGCTGCAAACTTGATGTTTCAGTGATGGGCTTTGCTGTATGTGGGGCAGATGGACTTGTGTTCAGTTATGCTAGTGGTCTCCCTGGCTTTGGCCTACCTGGCCCCTGGCCTTTCTCTGTCTGGCTTTTGGGCCACATCTGAAACATGCTCTTTAGCTGAATGCAAGGACACATCTTCTTTACACGAAGCCCATGTTCTTGCCTACTTGTCTTACCATAGAGTATTTGGTGTTCATCTCCCAAGAGTCCATGTGAGCTCCTGGGCATGCACCATATTCCTGGGGCTTCTCCACTTTTGTTTACTTCAGCCTTCTTTCCCCTTCATCCAAATAGTAGAAAATTACTTCCCCCATTGTTAAAATTTGGTCAGTGTAAGGAAATGATATGCAATCAAAAAAGCCAGGATTTGAATCCCAGTTCTGCCATTTATTAGCTATGTCACCTTTCAGAAGTTACTTAACATTTCTGTGCCTTGGTTTCCCCATCTATAAAATATGATAAGAGTAATACATACCTTACAAGGTTTTGAGGACAAAATCAACATAGGTGATATTTTATGAGTAGTAGTGCATTGGCAATGGTTGTTACAAATAAATACGTACTCCCTGGTGGGTTTCTGGGTGGTCCTATTTTCTGGAAGCACTTCAAGCACACATCTCCCTTGTGGGAGCACCCAACTGACTGAAACATCCTGAGACTGATAAATGTTCAAGACCCGTCCATCCGCTTTATTCATCCATTGGATAAATATTAACTTAAGTCTACCATGTTTCAGGCCCCGTTTTAGGCACTGAGAATGCATCAACAAAGAAAACAAAATCCATAATCTCATGGAGCTTGTAGTCTAGTGAGAGTAATGGACTATGAACATAATAACTAAATCACATAGTACTTTAGAAGCTCATAAGTGTGAAAAACAAGAGGATGGCAGGGGAGACTGGGAATGTTGGGGTGGGGTTGCAACTTTAACTAGGGTGGTCAGGAGAGGCCTCACAGAGATGGCGACTTCGGAGCCAAGACTTGAAGGAGATGAGAGGGTGAGCCATGAGGTCATCTGGAGAAGACACTCCTATGCAAAAGCCACGAGGTCATGAGCAGATCTGGAGTGTTTGAGAAACAGGGAAGAGGTCAAGTGGCTGAAACAAAGTGAGCAAGAGTGGAGAGTAGCAGGAAATAGGGCCGGAGGATGGAAAGCCTAGTAAGCCACCAAAATAACTTTGGTTTTTGTTGTTCTTGTTCTTAGTTGTATATTTGTTAAGACAAACTATTCCTTAGCCTACATACTCATGTGATGCAATTCAGGAACATAAGTCAGTGACAAACTTCCGTAGACCACAATCCAAAGAAATTCTTTATATTTCAAATGACTTCATGCTCTGAAAGATATCAGCCTTTCTCATCCCCTCAAAATCTTCCAAGGAATTATAATTTCTGTAGAAATGTGTGCATGCCTTCTTTCTTGGTTCAGTGATAGCAAAGTCGAGGAGTGCTATAACCTTAGGAATAGAACAAATGCTCCCAAAATACAAAGTCACAGACACCTGGCTAGAAGGCCACATGTCTGAGGTTTTACCATGGAAGCCACGGTAGTTATTCCCCTTAACACCTGACTTTGGTTTTTACTCCAGGTGATTTGAGGAGCCACTAGGAGATTTTGAGTAGAGGAGTGATTTTATTTGACTAGTGTTTTGGTTGATGGGGGTGGGGGGCAAGGGACTGCTTCCTGAAAGCAGAAAGACCAGTTAGGAGGTTGATGTATTAATCTAAGTGAGAAATGATAGTGGTTTGTATCAGAGTGGTACTAGTTTTGGTGATAAGATTCTAAACATATTCTGACTATAGAGCAAAAGCATGGATTGGATTTGGGTGTAAAAGAAAAAGAAGCTTCAAGGGCCAAGGTTTTTGGCTTGAGCAGTGGAAGCATAGAATGACTGTTACTCGAAGACTGCAGGTTGAAGAGATTTGGGGGAGGGGTAAAATCAGGAATTCTCTTTTGGACAGTTGAATATACAAATTCGGAATTCAGGGAAGAGCTGAAGACTAGAGATAGAAGATTGGGAACTTTTAGCATATTTAAAATCATAACACGATCATGACACTGGATGACGTCGCAGAAGGAGTTAGTATAGACAAAGAAATGAAGAAGTCCCCCGGAGTGCCGCAACGTGAAGAGGAAGATGAAGAACTCGAAAGGAGGCTGAGAAGGGACAGTCAGGGAGGAAGGAGAAACCCTCTGAGTGTGGGGTCTTGGTAGAGAGTATTTTCAGGAGGAAGGGGTGATCTGTGCCAGATGCTGTTAATAGGTCAAGTAAAATGAGGACTGAGGACTGATCGTTGGATTTTGTAACATGGAAGTCACTGGTGACCTTGTTCAGAGACATGTTAGTAGTGTGCTGGGGGCGAAAGCCTGACTGCAGTGGATTCAACAGAGAACTGGAGAAGGATTGGAGACTTAATAAGCACAAGTGATGCGTCAGTGGCTTTTCTATGGAGGGGAGCAGAGCAATGAGATGGTAGTTGGAGGGGTCAAGAAAGAGTTTTCCTTTGAAGATGGGAGAAATCATAGTATGGTTATATGCTTAAGGGAAGGACTCAGCAGAGAGAGAAAATCTGATCATGTGAGCGAGAGAGGGTAGAATTACTGGAGAGAGGTCCTTGAGTAGGAAAGAGGTTGGCTTTAGATAGGACCACAGCTGGTTTGTCCATCGTCAAAGGAGGTAATACAGAATATGCTGGCACAGATGTGGTAATGGGATGATGTGTCCCTCCTGACAGATTTAATTCCTTCAGTGAAGTAGGAAGCAAGATCACAGGTGACAGTAAAGACAGATAAGGTGTTGAGGATCTGAGGGGAAAATAGAGGGCAAATCAGCATTTAGGACTACAGGAGAGTGAAAGAAAAGGTTAGGATATACAGAATGATTGCCTGGTTACAGCTGAGATGTGATTGAGGTTTATAGTTACAAATTTAGAGTGCAAACAGCCAAGAGTTTTGTGTCTTTTTCTCCAGCCACATTCAGAGATGTGTGAGAGCACGTGTGGAGTAGGTGGAGGGCTGGATTTAACGTGGTTTGTAGTTTTTCCAAGAAAGCGAAGTGAAAGAGGAGCAAAGGAATTAAGATTGTGGTCAGTACAACACTTATAATAATTGGATGAGGAATTTAAATTTGGCAAGTTGGGAAGAGGGGACATCAGGGGATCAAGGGACTGGAAAAGGTGGTAGGATCAATGGATCTGACGTCCTTGTGGGGCAAGGCACTGCTGCAGTTTGGGTAATGAGGGAGTGAGTAGAGAGATAGAAGGTGAAGGCAGAAACTGGGATGCATGACTGGCATTGTGGCTTTAGTTATTGGAGAGTGCAAATCTGTAGAATGGTCAAGAAATATGTGGTGGAAGAAGGGTGGAGAACCCAGAATGTTGCTTGAAAACTCTTGCTCAGGATCCCAAGGGGTGTGTGTGTGTGTGTGTGTGTGTGTGTGTGTGTGTAACCTTGCTTTTCTTATCACTATAGTAAAAATATAAAATAAATACGTACAATTTATAAATCTCATATAGCCAAAAAAAAAAAAAGTCATTCTCTTGCAAGAACTCCTCGAATTTGAAATATTGGTTGGTTTTCTGTGTGCCAGTGGCCAGAGAGCTGTTGGGAATGTGGGTCTGAAATACGGTAGTAGAGATGGATATCTGGGGAATATCTTTTTTTTAACGCTTCTTTTATTTTTGAAGATTTTATTTATTTATTTGACACAGAGGAGAGAGAGAGTTAGCACAAGCAGGGGAATGGTGGGCAAAGGGAGAAGGAGAAGCAGGTTCCTCGTGGAGCAAGGAGCCTGATGAGGGGCTCGATCCCAGGACCCTGGGATCATGACCTGAGCCAAAGGCAGATGATTAATGAACTGAGCCACCCCAGGTGCCCCTGAGGAATATCTTAATAAAAAAGAAAAGTTGAAGCAAGATGAGTAGACAAGATTGTCTTGAGAGAGTAAATATAGCAAGAAGGTTGGACTTTGAGAGAAACCATATCTACAAGGCAGGAGGAACCAGAAGCGCTAATGAGAAGGAGAGGGCGGAAATGTTGGAGAAGGGTCAGGAAGACACAGGAAGAAAGGAGTTTTCAGCGTACAGGAGTGACAAGTAATACAGACAGCCCAGTAGGATCAAGGCAAACAGCGAGCCCTAGAGAGGCGACTGGGAGCCATTGCTGATCTTGGAACAGTCTCCACTGAGGGACAGAGACTGGAGCTAGGCTGCGATGAGCTAAGGGTGGTTGCTGAGGATGTGGAGACAAGGCAAATGGACTGTTGTTTGGCAGTTTGGGGGAGAGGGGAAAGGAGCGAGAATGAGGGAAATCCAGATAAGGAGAAAGAATCTGTGAAAATGAAGAGAGGAAGGAGAGCGGGGATATTTGAAGCAAGTTCTGAAAAAGTGAGAGTCTGAGACGCCTGGGGAGGAGGGGAGATTATGGCCTGGGTGGGGGGTGAGCATAAGCACGAAGAAACAGCTCCTACTGAGACAGAAAAGAAAGCAAAGATGGTGAGTCAAGACAGGGAAGTGTTTTGATGGGGAAGGGAGGCAAGTTAGGACGCTCATATTGATGGTGTTTATGGCCAAATTTATAGTATACCTACGGCCACAACAGCTTTGTGAGTAGCAGCCTTACCCCTAGTTTTGCCCACCCTCCCTCACCCTTACCCAAGCTTCTCGTGTTTTCCTCCTTTAAAGGCTCCTCCTTTCCTTCCTGTCCACTAGGTGTGGTCACATTCCAGCCATCTGACTCTTGGAATTCCCCCTCTTCTCTCTCCACTGTGCTGGTCATGGTCAAGGGAATGTCCTCATCTCTTAGGACAAGGGAGGTTTTACTACCTATTCCTTTAAGTGTAAAAACTCTTATTACTTGTATTTCTTCGGACAGAGCACCTGTCAGACGTTTCCATGCTTCCCTGCTGAGACTGCTAGTTGGCCACCAAACCCTGCTCCCTTCCTCCAGAGGGACAGAACTGAACACATAGCTGCCCAGTGACATCGTTGGTGCAACCTCCTTTGCAGTTATTAGGTGTGGCCATGCATCTTATCTTGGTTTCCCCAGACAGCAGAGATTGAGATAAAGGCTTTCATGTGGGCAGTGTATTTGGAGTGTGATCTCAGAGATCAAGACGGAAGAGTGAGGAAGTAAAGCAGGAAGGAAGGATGTGTTTGTGACTTGCTGGTTGCTATGCGTGACTGGTGCTCAAACTAGAACACTTTCTGATAAGCCTCATAAATGCACTGCAGGACTGTGTGCTTGGGGGTTGAAAGGGGAAGGATTTATCCTTGGCTTCCGCCCTCCATTGATCTGAGCCCTAGACTCTAAGAATAGCCCCATAAGCCTTAAACTCTGCTGTGTTTTGGGCTGTACATATATAGTGCCAACAGCGTCGAGGACAGAACTAGTTGTATGTGGCACTGGGCCTAAGGTAAGGCACTGTCAGGTTACACAAAGAACTGGATGAGGTCTCTGCAAAACTGGTTGTCAAAGCAGTGGCTGGAGTGAGCTGCGTGAGCAAGAGGATTTGAAGTGGTGCAGAAGACAGCTCCTTGTATCGCTCAGACCTGCTCTTGCCTTCCATGAAGTCCAGTCTGGCACTGCGTCCCCAGGGAGAAGGTGGTCAGCTACACTCTGTGAGATCATACATAAGAACGTCAGTAGAATAAGCTCTGGTCCCCACCAGTGCAGCCGTTCATTTATTGTCTCCTTCTCCCATCACCATCACAGGATCCCCTGTCCATCAGCTAACACTTTGAGAGGTGTGGTTGGCTGCCTGGTGGGGGAGACTTAGTCCTTCACCCCAAGGGATCTGAGCTGCAGCGACCTTGCCCTTGTTGGCCTGGACTTGCAATCCTTGCCTGCTCACCACCATGGGGCATAGAACTTCTGAGTTTCTGTCGTAGTCCTTCCTACTCCCATCAGGTAGCAGCCCTAGCTCTTCGTGGCAATCAGAGTCAGCTGTCAACCCCTGCCAGTGATCGGCCTACTGGTCCACTGGAGGGTCCAGGAAGCAGGTGTCACTTCAAGTTCACGAGACCCATCAGGAGTTTTCTCCCCCTCCCCCACATAGGAGCCAGCCTTCTAACACAACAGACATGAGCCTGTACGGGTAGGAAGCCCAAAGTCTGGCACAGGCGGTGGGAGGGGCCAATCCTCCTCCTACCTCTTGGTTCCTGGACCCATGTTGAACAGCTAGTGGAACACCACTTGCTATCACCCATTGGCCAGGACCTCTCCATCACCTTGGAGGCTGCACCTCAACCCCACAGGGTGTTGTCTTCAAGCTGGTGCCTGAAGCAAGGTTTCACAGGCCATTCCCATGTCCTCTGAGGCTGCTTGCTCAATAGACCCTCCGATCATATGTCCATTTCACGCTTCCTTTGCCATAAGTTGGGTTCCTATTCTGCAGTCGGGGTGTGTGATTTTTGCACTAATAGATAAGGAATTTTGTGAGCCTGAAGATGGTGGGCCTAGTGAAAGAACTACAGGTAGGAAAGGAGACGGGGAAGGTATGCTGCCCTTTAGGGAGCCATGGACAGTCAGGTAGAAATCAGTATGACTGTTGTGTGGCCCCTGGAGTCTTGGCCCGAATTCTCACATGTGGTTGTCAATTTGTGGGCAGGGCCTTCCCTTCAGCACATTGGAGAGGATGGCTCATAGGGGACTTATGTCTTGGGCCTCAGGTTCACTCGGCTGAGCAGGGCTACTGTGTGCAGGCTGTACACTGCACAACACCAGGGACTATGAGCTGCATGGCGCCACCTGCAGTTGTGCAGAGCACACCTCCTACAAATAAGCGCCATATTTCAACACTGTGGAACAGGGTTACAAATTCGATGCTAAGTGAACCCCTACAATCAGCTGAGTCTGAGGATGTAGATTGAGTGTGGGTCTTTTTTTTTTTTTTTAAGATTTTATTTGTTCATTTGAGAGAGAGAGAGCACAAGCAGGGGAAGCAACAGACTCCCCACCAAGCTGGGAGCCCAACATGGGGCTCAATCCCAGGACCTGGAGATCATGACCTGAGCTGAAGGCAGACACTTAACGGCCTGAGCCACCCAGGCAGCCCCCAGAGTGTGGGTCTTAAAATCTGTCCTTGCCTTGAATCTCCCAGAGGTCCTGCTGCCTCCCCAAGCCTCCAGGCCTTTTTGCATTTCTCCACCCATTCCCTCCCTCCCTGCAGTGGGAGAGGTGGCGTGAATGCAGAGACCTCACTTGAAGGGACAGTTGAATGCCACTTCAATAGGCAGTGATACCGGGCTGGTGGGTGTTTAAAGTAAAGCTGTTTTTATGGTTATAGTGACAACAAACAGTTCCCAGACTTTGAGCAGCATCTTTCCACTGAGGACCCCTCAGGGCTTTCACTCTCTTCTCATAACATCTCTGCGAAGTTAGGAGAGGATAGTGGATACATTCCCCATTTTACCCGAGGAGAAACTGAGGCCAGAGAGGAAAAATGACTTCTCGGTGTTATGGACTAAATGTTTGTGTCCCCCTCTAAGATTCAGGTGTGGAAATCCTAACCCCCAAGATGAAGGTATTTGGAGGTGGGGCCTTTGGGAGATCATTAGTCAGGAGGGTGGACCTCATGAATGGCATTAGTGTCCTTGTAAGAGGAGACACAGAGAGACCATCTCTTTCTCTGCCACGCGAGGACACAATGGGGAGGCCATCTGCAAACCAGGAAGAACCTGACCCTGCTGGTACCCCGATCACGGACTTCCAGCCCCCTGAAATGTGAGAAATAGTTGTTTGTTGCTCAAGCTACCTGGTCTAAGGTATTTTGCTATAGCAGCCTAAACAGACTGAGACACCGAGATCACACAGCAGCTTGATAGCGGCGACCTTTATCTCCGTGCATTGCTGCTCGGACAATTGCAACTTCTGTTTGCCAACCCCAAGCCCCACAAGGGAAATGACTCAGTCAGGGTCCAAGCAGAGATGGTAACCACACCATGACTGGAATGGGGAAAACTCACTCCAAGGAATGATTGGCTAGAACAGGGGATTGGGATAAAGGAAGAGTGTCTAGTAACTGGTGGAGAAAACTCAAACGAACATAATGCACATAGTGCTAGCAGATACAGGGAGCAGCCGCTATCCCAGAGCTGGGGCAGAGCAGATCAGCAAGAGGGCCTCCCTCTGCAGGGCTGAGACCCAGACCTCATGAAGGAGAGGTACAGCCATGATTCGCCAGAGGAGGTCAGATCCACTGAGGTGCTGTGCAGCAGGACTCAATGAGAAATGGTTCCCTGGGGTGTGGAGATGGGGTGGGGTGGAGCTTGCCATGCAGAGATGCTGGTTGCTGGCTGCTGCCAAGGCCGTGCATGCAGGTGGACGAGGGGCTGCAGATGTCTCGTGCTGCCAGAGGCTGCCTAGGGGAGAATGCTGGAAACTGGGAGGCTGGCCCCTTCCTCCTCCAGCCTCCTTCCTGTGCCTATTACTGTGAGAGCTTAGCATCTGGCAGCAGGCAGAGGAGAAGTATTTTAGGGTCCAGCTCCATTATCAGAGAGCAATCGACTTGGAGCTGAGAGGGAATAACTTGACAACTGGCACATGGAATGGAAAACCTGGGGTCCCTCGATTCAGAGTATCTTTAATCCATTTATAGCTTTTTAAAAAGATTTTATTTATTTGAAAGAGAGAGAGAGCATGAGAGAGAGCATGAGAGGGGAGAAGTTCAGAGGGAGAGAAACAGACTTCCCATGGAGCAGGGAGCCCAATGTGGGACTCAATCCCAGGAGTCCAGGATCATGACCTGAGCCAAAGGCAGTCGCTTCACCAACTGAGCCACCCAGGCGCCCTCTTGCATCCATTTAGTAGCTCTCAGCGCCAAACCACACTTCCAGCAAGGGAAATTGCCAGGCACTGGAAGAAGGAAAAGGAACCCAGGAATCCAGGAATCCAGATCAGCAGGGTTAGGAGGATACCCAACGAGGGAATACTCTTGGGGAAGGGAGGAACCCATGATAAATGTTTTTGTATTTTAATGGGGTATAATTTACATGCAGTTAAGTATACTAATCTTAAGGGCACTGCTTGACAGATCTTTTACACATGTATAGTAGACCCATGTGGCCACCCCTCAGATCAAGAGAGAACATTTCCAGCACCCCAGAGGATTCCCTCCCCCACCCAAGTCAACACAGAAATTTCCACTATTCTGACTCCTATCCTTATAGATTTGTTCTGTGTTTTGAACTTCATATATATGGAGTTGTATAATATCTGCTCTTTGGTGTCTGCTTCCTTTTATCATGTCTGGGAGATTCATCCATGTTGTGGTGCATAGTAAAACCAGAACAATGTTAAAGCAAAAAAAGAAACAAAGAAAAATCAGAGGCGCCTGGGTGGCTCAGTTGGTTGTGTCTGACTCTTGATTTCAGCTCAGGTCATGATCTCAGGGTTGTGAGAATGAGCATCTCATGGGGCTCTGTGCTGACCATGGAGCCTGCTTAAGATTCTCTCTTCCTCTCCCTCTGCTTCTACAACCTTTCCTCTGGAAGAAAGGAAGGAAGGAAGGAAGGAAGGAAGGAAGGAAGGAAGGAAGGAAGGAAGGAAGGAAGGAAAGGAAGGAAGGAAGGAAGGAAGGAAGAAAGGAAGGAAGGAAGGGAGAAAGAAAGGAAGGAAGGAAGGAAGGGAGGAAGGAAGACCGGTCAGTCATGATACTTATGATGCTGTTTCCTGTGAAGACGTGTGTGGCTCATAAGCATATCCACATGACTTCTTTCTGTGATGTAGATTTGTGAATAATTTCCAGATCATCAGGGCACCATCACTAGCTGGCCATGTGATGCTTCACTGCATGGGCCCAGCAAGTTCTGGTAAATAGCTTGCTGGGAGGGACCAGCCAGTGGGCGGGACAGGCAGGCCTTGAGCCATTGGTGTCACCCCTGAGTCTTCAGAGTCTGGAATTGGCAAAGTTAGCATGAAAAGAAGGATCTCAGGGAGCACGTCTAGCCATTCAATAGCCAGGGCTTCCCTAGAGGAAAGTGAAGTGGGTCCACAGTGGGCTAGACTTGCGGCATCCGGAGGGGCTATGAGGCAGAGCCCAGCACCCCAGGTAACGGCCTGGGGGTAAGTAGTTGTGACTCAGAGGTCTACAGGTGATAGACTCTCAGAAAAGTCACCTTTGTGACACAACCTGCCAGGAGGAGGTGGGGGTGGGGGAGCCCCGGGACCAGTGAGCTGGTCCTGTGTGCTCGTCTCCGGGGGTCAGTACCATAGGGCTGCTGTGGGGCTCAAGTAGGTAATGCTGGTAACTTCGGTTGCAAGAAAGGCATTTACTGGAAGGATACTGGCAGGTCTCATGAAGCCTAAAGGAAGGATAGGAGAGCTTGGGAAGGTTTGGGGACTGGAAGGGTGGGGACCAAGTTTCTCTCATTGCCTGCTCCCTCTCTCTGGCTCTGCGAGTTCTCTCCTGTTTGCTTCTCTCTGCCAACATCTGCACTCCCTTCCCTAAGTTTTCTCGACCATGTGACTAGTAAGATGTGGCTATTTCAGCCTCATTCCCTGAGGCCTCTAGGTAAAGGGCCTGTGGGGTCTCTTTCTCAAGAGAGGGGAACCACTTGGTAACATTTGCCCCTCCCCACCCCAAGCTTTGGATCTTCGAGGGTTCAGGCAGCCAGGATGGGGGGCAGTCATGGACTGGGGTTGTGGGGGACGGAGTCTTTAAGAAGAGAGCATGGTCAGGAGAAGGGATGGGTGATTTTAGTGCCCAGGAAAGGAAGAGCGCGTAAGATCTGGCATTCAGAAAATCGTCCTCCAGGGTCCCCCATCCAGAACAATCTCTGCAGGTGGCTGCACCCCAACAAGAGTCTGAGGGCTTAATGGGGGGCTGGAACAGGATGACAGTGGCTGTGGGGAAAGAGTCGGTCGCCGCCATCTCTTACAGATGGGAACTGGGTGGCAGGACAATTGGCACCTCCTAGGGCTCCGCTACTGGGTAAGGGGTGTCAGGCCGAGAGACAGGAAACCCTCAAGGGACCACTTCTATCATTTCTTAGGCTCTGTGGAACATTCAGCGAGTCTGTCACTGGGACACCCGTTTGCTCATCTATAAATCAAGATAACGCTTACCCTACAGGGTGGGTGCTAAACTCTGAGATGACAAGTGGATGGGTCAGGGTGCTGTACAAGCTAGCCATTGTCATTGTTTTCAGTGTGCGTGCACACACACACACACACACACACACACACACTAACACACACACACACACACTAAAAATGGGTGCAAAGGTGAGTACCTGCAAGGGTTTCCCGATTTCATGGAAGGTGCTGTTGCAGGCTTTAGACAGTGCAGGCTTGGTACGGGGCCTCTGGGGGCCTTTAAAGGGCCTTACCATAGTGTTTGAGACTTCACATTCACCGACTGGCTCAAGATACAAAGCAAACAGTCCACAGCTGAAACTGACAAAGGTTAAATCATCTGCAACTAAACTAACTCCGAAGTGATAATTCTTCTTCTTCTTTTTTAGATTTTTATTTATTTATTAGAGAGAGCAGGTGCAGGGGGAGGGGCTGAGGGAGAAGCAGACTCCCCGCTGAGTGGGGTTGGGGGCAGGGGCGGTCCTCCATCCCAGGACTCAGGATCCGGACCTGAGCCCAAGGCGTAACCCAAACAGCGTAAGTGACTTGAGCCGCTCCAGGCACCCACAGTGATAATTATTCTTAAATGTAAACTACAAGAGCTGTATAGGTCACAATATGTTGGGATCAGAGCTCCTACCTTCGTATTTTGGCTCCACCCCTTACTAACTGTGTAGTTTTGGGCAAGTCGCTGAACCTCTGTTACTCATCTGTAAAACAGAAATAATAATAATAATGCCGACTTTAGAGGGTTGTTGGTAAATACTTACAATGAAGCCTGGCACATAACAGGTCTGGCTATTGGTTTTAACTGCCGGATGAGTGTGCATTTTAATATGCTTAATATAAGGAAGCTAGGGCCCTCCAAACTAAGGGCCTGAGCCTCTTAAAGCTCTTAAAACAGCTCTGATCATGTTTATGTGATTATATGTTTATATAAATCATGTGTAAGTTAGATTGTAAACCACAGATGTGTGATTTTATCTTAAAAAAAAAATTAGTGGTTCTCTGCAGGACAATACTGCTCCCAGGCGTATTTTGAAAATTTTTATTTGTTTTTGCTCATAACAAACAGGGGTTACTGCTGGCCGTTAGTGGGGCCAGATTAGCCTGACAAAGATTTCTCCTGCGTCCCTCAGGACTTCCAAATGTAAGTGAAAAACATGAATCTTGGATCATTGAAAAATTAAAAAAAAATTTTTTAAGTAAAAAAAATAAATTAAAAATAAAAAAAAATAAAAAAAACCCCAGTTGATCAGCACTGCCTACCAACTTGAGTACAGTGGAACTCATAATATGAGGCCATATTGATCACCACGAGAAGCAAAATAAACAATGAACTATATAAAAAGTGATACTGAGCATGAATTGATTGGCAGACTACTTAATTTCATTGATGATTTCAAATTTAAAAGGTATGACAAAACCCTGTAGTGTTCTGTGGTGATAACATTAAAAGTTACATTTTCCCACTGTTAAAAAAACAAAAACAAAAACAAAACCTGTTTATAATGATCCAATCCTAAAATCTAACAGAACCTGGAATTATGTAGATGAAACACTTGCTTATAATTATTTGAGCCCAGAATGAATTCCATTTTACAAATGAACACAAAGTGTTTGTTTTTGTCTTATGTTTTTTTTTTAAAGATTTCATAATTTATTTGACAGAGAGAGCTAGAGAGAGAAGGAACACAAGCAGGGGGAGGGGTAGAAGGAGAGGCAGGCTTCCTACAGAGCAGGGGGCTCGAGGGGCTCGATCCCAGGACCCCAGGATCATGACCTGAGCCGAAGGCAGATGCTTAACAGCTGAGCCACCCAGGTGCCCCTTTGCTTTTTTTTTTTTTTTAAGCAAGGTTTAGTAAGTACCAAATTTCCTTTAGGAAGGAACAACTGCATACGCCGAGGAAAAATTGTACTGTATTGTATTTAAAACTTTACTGAGTTCACCATTTTGAAAAGTCCTTGACAGCGATCTTCCTTTATTCCTAGAACCCTCAAACCTGTGTGTTAGCTGGCCTTTTCATGGAGATTCCCCACTTACATAGTAATATGCCGACTTAGCCTGTGGGGCAAAATGTCAACTCTAAAGGAAAACGGTCAACAACATTCCGTCGACTACTGAAAACCTGGTTTCCTTTTTTTTTTCTTTAGAGATTTTATTTATTTATTTGAGAGAGAGAGAGACAGCGAGAGAGGGAGCACGGGGAGTGGGAGAGGGAGAAGCAGGCTTCCCATCGAGCAGGGAGCCTGATGCGGGGCTTGATCCCAGGACCCTGATATTATGACCTGAGCCGAAGACAGATGCTTAATGACTGAGCCACCCAGGTGCCCCTGAAAATCTGGTATCATATCCGCCTGCATCCAAACGGTTGCCAACACCTCGGCTCTGCAGTTCTTTTTTGGTCAACAGTGACTTTTCAAGATACGGTGAAGGTGTTACAAAGAAATACATTTATTATGCTGGTAGGATATCATTCATCTGAGCTTTAAAGAAAAAGTTTGAAAACTAGAATTTTCATGGAATGTTAAAAAATATCTTTGAGTAGAAGGTAAAGATGTTGCTGTTTTCTTGCAAAATAATGTAAATGTTTCCAAAATAGAGTAGGCAGCCCATAGTAGAAGAAACTCAAGCTACCAGCAAACAATAGGTTATTAGGATAATAACAGGAAAAACTCCAGTTGACATGATTTTTCATTCCACTAATTCCAATGATTCTGTTCTAAGAAAAATTGATGGGATGGTGAAAGCTGTTGACCATCATCTGGGAAACGAGATCAGGCAAGCTCATTTTTGTTACTCATGGATGAAAGCCCCAGTAGAATAAGGAAGCTCTCTGCTCACATGGAGAAGCTTAAGGAATGAAAACGACCACAGTGGAAGTTTATTTTTGAAGTTACTGACAATGGCTTACAAAGGCGTTGACAGTGTTTGAAACCCTTAAAAATAATTCCGTAGAAAAACGATTCCCTTTTCCACTGTCATTGTATGTGCCACAGATCAGGCCTCAGCTACAATTTGTTGGCAGAGAGTTTGTAGGCCTTTAAAAAAAAATTAGCACCAGATGTGTAGCACAATGCGAAGAAAAATATTTTGTGAAAATTGTGTACTATTTTATTGACTTGGGATTCCTTGCTGTTTTCTAGGATCTTCACTGTTTCTCTGATACAGTCCCAAAGTGGTCCACCTTTGAGGGCCTAACTTCTTGAAATGTTTTGTATTCTTTTCCAACCCAGCCTCTATTCCCCATCACCTGATACACAAAATAACCCCAGGCCACAGGAAATAAATGGGGTACAAAACTTGATCATGTAAAACGTCGGCTTGTATCTCTGTGATGTTAACAAAGAAACTATTTTCCAGGAGGCCTGTACTATCCCCCCAAAAGGCATAGAGGTAAATGGATGAGAGCGTGTTGTACATAGCTCTCCATATATCCCCCCGAGTGAGACCCAGTTCAGTTATGTTCAACCAGTCCTCTCCAGCCCTCATGCCCCACCCAGTGCTGGCTCCCACTGCCCGGCAACAACCTTGACTGGGACTCCCCCGCAAAAATGACCACACACATTCAATCAAGCACAGCCCTTGCAGTCACAGAGACCTGAGCAGGGACACATCCTCTCTCTCCATCTGTTTTTTCAGTGTGTGTGTGTGTATGTGCGTGTGCACACGCGTGTGCATGCATACGTAGACTGAAAAGATGACAGTGCTAACTTTTAGAGCGCTGTGAACCATGCACGTCTCAAGCATTATCTCTAATTGTAACACCCAGCCTGTAGGGAAAGTGTCATTATCTTTTTAGTCTGCATCAGCTTGAGACTGAGGTTTGGGAACCAGTGCTGGTCAGGGGCCCAGAGCGAGAATTGCATTATATTAAAATATGCATCATCTTAGGGCTTATTGAATATGCTCATCAAGGTCTTTTTAAGTACTAGAAGGCATGCCTTGAATGAATATTGAAATTTCAAGACAGGAGATATGATCTCTGAGATAGTTCATCACTACTTTGTTCCACATCACGTAGAAAGAATTTTTTCACCACTGCTCATATAAATAAAGTCAACATTATTATGACACTATGGTTCTTCCTTCTATTATCATTGTTGTCAGCCTATAATTTACTTAACATGTTATTCCTGTTTCCATAAGGTTAATCCCTTCTTTCTGTTATCACATACACATGAATGTGGCATGCTATTCTTTTTTTTTTTAAGATTTTATTTATTTTGAGAGGGAGCATGCACACAAGCAGGGGGAGGGCAGAGGGAGAGGGAGAGAGAATTTTAAGCAGGCCCCACAGTCAGCACAGAGCCCCACATGGGGCTCAGTCTCACAACCCTGAGATCATGACCTGAGCCGAAAGCAAGATACTTTAGCGAAGGCAAGTTAAGCGGATACTTAACTGATTGAGCCACCCCGGTGCCCCGTATTTATCTTAATTCTAACTTTAATTCTGATTTTAACTGGAATATCTCTTTCATTCACCTGTACTTACTGTAAGGAAACACTTCTAATATTCTTACTTTAAAATCCAAACTGCTATTATGTGTCTAGTATAGTTATGCTACAGTGTTTATATATGGAAATGTATATTATTTTATTATCGATCACTTCTCTCTCTCCTCTTTATGTCAGTTAGGATATGAGAAAGAGAAAAGCAGTCCCTGACACCCGAGAGCCAGCCTGGTACTCATTCAGAACACTCACTGTGTTCTCCTGTTGCATATAAGCAATTTCACAGAACACCAGTATTTGACAAGGGCCACTCTGTGACCTTTATGGATCTAGATAAAAACAAGAGCACTCTGTAATGGTGGCTGAGCACAGACAAAATATGAACATGGTCCAAACCACAGAAGTGACTAAACATCTCCTGGTCTTGGCTAATACAAGTGATGTCTTCTCCATTATGATGGTAGCTTTATTTATTTATTTTAAGATTTTATTTGTCAGAGAGAGCACAAGCAAGGGGAGCAGCAGGCAGAGGGAGAAGCAGGCTTCCTGTGGAGCAGGAAGCCATGTGGGGCTCAATCCCAGAACCCTGGGATGATGACCTGAACTGAAGGCAGAGGCTTAACCACTGAGCCACCCAGGTGTCCATGATGGTAGCTTTAGCCTTGCTCTAGTTGGCCCTCCTGCATAGCATTTATTAAAATGCCCAGTTATAGAACAATTCTTGTTTCTTGACAGCATAGAAGCCAAAGCAAAGCACTGCTTCTGTGAATCCTCCCTGAAGTCACTGAACACAAACCTAAATCCTACCGGTCCTTTCTACCACGTGAAAGGTGGTGCAAATTCTCCCTCCTTGCAATATTCAACTACAGCTGTGTTCCTGAGGATCTCTGGCTGGGAAACACCACCAGATATTATAGTGACATATATCTATATATTTATATGTAGTTTGCAATTATGATTGTAGGTAGGTTATATTATCTATAGATTTCATTTCAAGATAGTAAAGGGGTGTTACAAAGAACATTATACAAAGAGGGCATTGAGTTTGGTAGGTCCACTGATAGAAATTTCTGAACTTTGCCTGCAGGAAATGGTGTGTAGTTTTGCCTGCGTATAGATCCTGTGTGTAAATGTAGGCTTGTGTGGAATGCTGCTTAAATGTGCTCCCAGTGTCAAATTACTTTAAAAAAAAATTGTTCTCACACTAAATACAGAGCAAACTATTGTCATTGTCTCAGGCTTCCCTGTTAATTGGACATACTGGGCGGTATTTTGGGGGCGGTAAGCCTTGTTGTTCCCACTTAGGACCTTCATGGATCCCTGTCATTTGCCATTTAGATGTGAGCTTTGCTTTCTGACTGAGGGTCACCACACCTGACATCCAAGCCACCCTGCCAGGAGCTGGCTGTTACCTTCAGTCAGAAATTTGTCAGGGGAATTTTGCTTTTGATAGTGTTAGGAGGACATGGTTTCGGTTACTTAGGACTAAATCTCAATACATGCTCTTACAACTCATTGCTTATTTTCTAAACAACCACCTCCCGTCTGGGGTCTGCAGCACAGAAATCTTTGTTTTGTTCACTGATTCCTTCCAAGTGCAGAGAAGGCGCAAGAGAAGGCCTTTTGGCATGAGCCAGTGACTGGGTCAATCAGTCCATCAATCAATGATTCATCCATCGCCCTCATTTCGGGTGTGTGAGCGGGTGAGGACCCAGGGCCAGTCGGCCCTCGCCTTCGGTCGTGGGAGAAGGACACCGCGGCGCGCCGGGGCCTCACCCTGTGTACCCAAGCGGACCGCGGGACACCTTCCTGGCACAGCCCACGCGTCGTCCCCAGTCTGGTGCCGTGGACGACCCGGGAGGGGCGGGTCCATCACATCCTCCCCGCCCTCTCCCAGGCCCCGGGGCGGGAACACAAGGTGCGGCCGCGGCCACAGAGCGGGGGCGGCGCGCTCCTCCCTGGGGCGCGCGCGTTGGGAAATCCGCTCCGCAGCTCGGACTCCCGTGGCCGCTGGCCTGGGCGGAGCTGGGGGTCGGGCTGAGCCCCCTGAGCGGTGAGGGATCCACGCCGGGCTGGGGGGTCCAGGCGCCCCGGCTCGTCTTAGGCCAGAAGCCTATTAACCAGAGGGTGGCGTTGGGGGCGGGGAGGGGCGCAACCTGGCAGAACTGGGCTCTTTGTATTTGTCAGTTTACCAGCTAGTTCTGTGCCCTTGGAAAACTTTTAAAATTTTGATATCATTTAAAAAAATCAAGCGTTGGGGCGCCGGGGTGGCTCCATCGGTTAAGCGTCTGTCTTTTGCTCAGGTCACGACCTGGGGTCCCAGGATCGAGCCCTGCATGGGCTCCCTGCTCAGCGAGGAGTCTGCTTCTCCCTCTCCCTCTGCTGCAAGAAAGAAAGAAAAAGAAAAGAGAAAGAAAGGAAGAAAGAAAGAAAAAGGAAGAAAGAAAGGAAGAAAGGAATCCTAGATTCTGTCCTAGGATACCATGACTAGTTGATTTGCAAGACCAGGATGATGCTGTCACACGGAGATCCCACTTTGTGTCTCTGAGTCTCCTGGAGACAATTTCTTGGGAACTGTGTCCTGGGAGAGGGGGGCTGCCAGGGGAAGTTAGGGAACTGTTTTCGGGAGGGCCATGGGAGTCCGGGCACAGGGCAGAGAGATGTTCTCCAGGTTGGTGTGGGGAGGAAGGGAGAGGGTCAGGAAGATGATGAGAGAGGGAAAGAGAGAGAGATTGAGAGGGACAGAGAGGAAGGGATAGAGAGGGCTCTGTGGGGATGTGTGGGTGAGGCTTTAAGGGTTGAAGTTCCTGGAAATCTGGATTGTCCTTTCTGTGGTCCCTTTTGTAAGCATACACTGCTGAGGAGAGAGGAAATTTGATTTCTATTCCCACCTGCTATATGGTCGGCACTCAATAACCAGGGCTAATGAACTAAATAGTTAACCAAGTAACGCGCACTCAGCAAAGGACAACAGTGCTCACCGTGGTCCCAGAATTAACTTCCAGGCCTGCCTTACCAAGGTCCTGGTACAATCCTTAGCTGGCATAACTCAGGGGCAAATCTTTGTCCTGAGCATATTCACTTCTTATTCTTTCATCATCCGGTTTTCTTTATGACCCATACTGACACCTGCATTTTGTGGATTCAGCTTGGGCAACACTGTGGGGCAACGCAGGACCAGTTCCACTAGTCTTAGAAGAGTGAGTTCCCTCCCAGTGTCCTGCGGGCCATCCTTCTCTGGGAGGGGAAGGAAAGGAAGGAGGAACTGGGAGTAAGAAACAAGGTTTTGTTGGCTACTCCCTTTTTTGGAACAATATCAGTATTTGGTTTCTGTGTTACAACAAGCCCATGGTTTTCCTCCTGCCTCCCTGGGCTGTTGTTTCTTGGTCTGCATTACAAGTGTCTCTTTTCTTCTTCCCAGTTACACACGGAGCCTCCCAGAGCTGCGTTCCAAGCCCTCTTCCCTTTACCTTCTCCCCGGATGAGCAACTCCATCCCTGGGTGATCTAGACATGGCTTTAATGACCATTTATGACTCCCAGATCTCTCCACCTGTCCCTTTCTCTTGAGCTCCAGACTCATACACACATCTACTTCTAGAACAACACCTCAAACTGTGTATCTTTGATCAGAATTCCTCTCTTCTGCTCCAGCCCCTGATTTTCCAGGTCCTGATTTTCATTTTCTCGGTGATTGCATTTATCTTCCTCCTCAGTGGACCGAGCTTTGGCTTTCCCCTCTCTCACCCTCCCGACCTGCGGGCAGGTCAGGAACCTTCTAAAGGAACCGTCCTCCTCCAGGGCCAAGGCCTGTCAGTGTCCTGGCTGGTCTCCCTGCTTCCAGATCTGCCTCTCCCATTACTCCCCACTCCCTGTCCCCTTGCTGCGCCTCCCTCCACGTCGAGCCTGAATGATGTTTTCAAAATGGAAATTTGATGACTACCACTGGCTTCAGGATAAACACCCAATTCCTTCGTGGGGTCTAGAAGGAATCTGACCCTAGTCTACATTTCCCCCTTCATGGGTTGCCACTGCAGGCTCAAACACTGAGGTCCAAGCATCCCACTTTCATTCACTTCCTTCAGGGTTTATGCTCAGACCTCGGAACTTTCCCTTGGCCCTTTCTTCCTCTCCTGAGTATTTCCCCAACCCCCCTCCCCCTGACCATACTCATTCTTCAGGTTTCTGTGGAGACATCACTTTCCCTGGGAGCATTCCCTGATTCCCAAGTCTGCCTTACCTGCCTTTAAGGACAGCCTTTTTCAGACTGCACTTAGCTTCCCCCCCTTTTTTTCCTTTCTTCCCATTGAGCCATAATCATTTTGGAGTCAGGGACCCCAGCATCTGGGTCTTTTCATTATTCTTAGGGCCTAGCATGGAGGCTGGTATATAGTAGAAGCTCAGTAAATATTGAGTAACTGCTTGCATGAATAAATGAAAGAACTGAACATATGGAAAGAAATGAAGACCAAGCAGAGGCTACCTATTCTGTTTGCTATAGCAAGGGAGTCAGCCCCCATCAGTTGCTTTCTGCCAGGCAGAGAGTGGGAAGGCTTTACAGTGGGAAAAAAAAAGGAGGCGACTGTTGGCATGGGGAAGCCACAGGCAGGCTAATAGAAGTGGGGTAACCCACGTGATTAGTTAGGAGTACACTTTTGGCTTTCTATGGTTGATCCGAAGTTGGAAACAGGGGAAAAATGAGGGAAGCTGTTAGTTATTCATCCAGTCCTGCCCATTGGGGTCAGTCGTTACAGGGGTTATTATTGGGCTTCTTGTCCTGGTTACTTAGATAATGGCCCATAGATAATGGGTTGGTTTCCTGGACTGGATGCTGCAGATTGTAGGTCAGATTTTTAATTAATTAATTAATTAATTAATTAATTAGTTTACTTGACAGAGAGAGAGAGAGAGATCACAAGTAGGCAGAGAGGCAGGCAGAGAGAGAGGAGGAAGCAGGCTCCCAGCTGAGCAGGGAGCCCGATGTGGGGCTCGATCCCAGGACCCTAAGATCATGACCTGAGCTGAAGGCAGAGGCTTTAACCCACTGAGCCACCCAGGCACCCCCAGATTTTTACATTTATATACAGTCTGGCTATTGCCCATTTGTATACTCAGTCTCTCAAACTAATATCAATTGAACATCTACTGTACCCCAAACTCTGAATTAAGTGTTACATATGCAACACCTCATTTATTTCTCACAATAACTTTGTGGGGTAGGTGTTACCGTTTCTGCTTAACCCCAATCACTTCCTTCTTGAAGCTCATGCTAGCCACATTTTCTGTCTTCTGCCCTCTTTGATGCCTTAGGTCTGCCCCCATGCACACACCCCCAGATTCACTGGGGACTGGGCTCTGGGCTCCTCCAGCCCAATGCTGCTATCTTCCCAGCCCTGTCAGGATCGTTGCTCCATTCCTTCCCACAACACTAGATTCCCAGCTCTGGATTTCTTCATCTTCAGTGACCTTCACCTCCAAGCCTCTTTACTCATCCATACCTTAGTCATCTGGCACATCCCTCGTCATCACCAAGAAAGGGCTCATCTCTGATATAGAAACCCTATCATCCACTCTGATTGAAATAACTTCCTCCCCTTTTAGCCCTCCCAGGCAGTCATTAATTCTGGGTGGGGGCAGTATGGTAGATTTCAAAACACTTTAAAATACTTTTTGGAAAAAAAAATACTTTTTGGTATATTGTAAGATGTCTAAAATGTGTAATATGAATACAAATAAAACCTCTCTAAACGTGATTTTAATCTTAAAAAACAAATGTCATTTACTTGTATACCCATTACGATCTTTCTCTAGAAGGAACAGGGGAGGGAAGAAAGACATATAGCCCTATATGGTTATAGTCACACTGCAATCAGAACTTATAACTATGAAGTTCTTTTATTTATTTATTTATTTATTTATTTATTTATTTATTTAAAATTCAGTTAACATATAGTGTATTATTAGTTTCAGGGTAGCGTTTAGTGATTCATCAGTTGCATATTATACCCAGTGCTCATTACATCAAGTGCCCTCCTTAACGCCCATCACCTATTACCCCATCTCCCCACCCACCTATTTATTTATTTATTTATTTTTAGAGAAAGAGAGTGCAAGTGGGGAGGGGCAGAGGGAGAGAGAGAAATCTTTTTTATTTTTTAAGGATTTTATTTTTTTATTTATTTGACAGAGAGAGAGATTACAAGTAGGCAGAGAGGCAGGCAGAGAGAGAATTGGAAGCAGGCTCCCTGCTGAGCAGAGATCCCAAGGTGGGGCTCGATCCCAGGACCCTGAGATCATGACCTGAGCCGAAGGCGGAGGCTTTAACCCACTGAGACACTCAGGCGCCCGAGAGAGAGAAATCTTAAGCAGGTTCCATGTCCAGGGTGAAGCTGATATGGGGCTTGATCTTATAACCCTGAGATCATGACATGAGCTGAAATCAAGTCAGATGCTTAACTGACTGAGCCACCCAGGCGCCCCGAAGAAGTTATTTTAAAATGAAGTTATTATTATTTTGGAAGGTCTCCAAAGTCATGACAAACACAGTTGACAAATTATGTTTGAGTGGCCATGTTCCCATATGCTGAGTATAATGGTTAATTTTATGTGTCAGTTTGGCTAGGCCATGGCACTCGGTTGGTTGGTCAAACACTGGTTTAGATGTTACTTTGTGCCAGTATTTTTTAGATGTGATTAACATTTAATCCGTAGACTTTGAAAAAGCAGATTACCCTCCAGAATGTGGGTGGGCCTCACCTAATCAGTTGAAGGCCTTAAAAGACGAGACTGAGGTGCTCTAAGCAGGAAGGAATTCTGCCTTTAGGCTACCTTTGGACTCAAGATGGCAACATTAACTCTTCCCTGGGTCTCTGGGCTTCTGGCCTGCCCTACCTATTTTGAACTTGCTAGCCCTCATATTCTCATAAACCAATTCCTTAAAATTTCTATCTATCCACATCCTATTGGTTCTGTTTCTCTGGGGAGCCCGGACTAATACACCCAGCAGGGCCAGATGGATCGGACAAAAACTCCCCTGCATAGCTCAGAGGAAGATAAACAGGACCTACTTCCATAAATCATTCCCCACATTCCCCCTAGCCACCAGTCCTCTGCCTCTCAGATTCCTCTTTATTGAATCAGGCCCAGCATCTGATAACAGGTCACTGAGGAAATTGTTGACTGACGGATTTTACTCTAGCCAGTGGTTTTCAGTCAGGTTGGTGATGTCATTAGAATTTTAAGCTGCTTATTTCCAAGTTGAAAGAGAAAGAGTCCTATCATTATCCTCAAATAAAGAATGTTCCAATAACAGGATAAGAGATGTATTTATCACAAGGCATCTTGTGACAAAGTAAAACTGTGTCAAGTCTTCAGGGTGGAGACAAAGCCAGGTTTTGTGGAGCCTAAAGTTATACCTACAGTGGGAGGTCCCTCTTTAGAAAAAAGAATACAGAAATACCTTACTTTGGCAATTTGTCAGTGATAGGTAATCATATGAACACCTGGCTGTGGTCCCTCTGTGTGCTTTACATTTGGAGAGGTGAAGTGAGGGGCCCCGAAGCTTAAGTTTTATTAGCTTCAAGGTAAATCTGGCTCTGCTTCTGGGGTTTTTAGGGTGGGGGCTGAAAGAAACGTGTTGGCCTCTCCTTTGGTTGGTTCCCCCTCTGCTAGGAAGGAAGCTGGGGCTGGCCTCATTCCAGCTGCTGCAAGAAGACACATTTCTATTCCTCTAGATCCAGACTGTTCCTCCCCTCCAAGCCCTGCCGGTGTGAGCTGCCAGACCCTTGCCCCACTTCCATCCCTTTCCTTGCTCCCTTCTCTGCCTTTAGCTCTTGTCCTGGAGTTTCCAGGGCCCATTTGCCATGCACCTGTACCCTGTGTAAGGCCTGGGGGGGGGGCAGGCGGGATCCAGTGACATTTCAGATGACAGTGTGCAGCCTGTCCTCCGTCTTGCAAATGCAAACACCTCTCTATGCTTCCTACAGCCCTTTGGTCTCTGAGGACAGCATTTCTAATGGCATGAGGGGCGGCGGCACTGTCTGTGGCTGCCTGGTGAGAGGGAGCCTTGCTCTGTGGTCCTTTCTCCACATCCATGGCCAGCACCCCCCCCCCCTTCTTCCTGCCTCTTCCCATCTCCAAGGGCTGGATTTATCCGTCTCACATATGCAGACTCATGCTATCAGAAGCAGTGAGTTTCTGGTTCTATCCAGGGATAAATATTTTTATATGATTGGCTTTCAGATATTTCACGGAGTGTAGGAATTTACTAACTAGCACCTTCTTTCCTCATTCTGGGAGAAGCTCAATGACCGGCTGACAATTTCTGCAAATTCCAGCAGCTGGCGTTCTCTGTTTTCTCTCAGCTCCGAGTTCCTGCATCTTCAGAACTCCTAGGCTCATTTGCACCCCACATTTCAGAGCTGTTCTTCCCCGTCTGCCCCCACCAACTGAGATCTGGGCCTTTTCTTTGATCTTGCCCCAGAATCACTCACACCTACACACAGACTTGTAGCATAGACTTTACTGAAAGAGTTGGAACAATGGAGTTTTATATCACAGCAAAACCCGAGCAACTGAAAATCACATTTCAGTCATCCTTGTTTCTTACATCCACCTTTGGGACTCCCTTCCTCCTTTGCCCCCTTCTCTCAGACTTGAGCCCCTGCTAAATTGACTGTCACCCTCTTCCCCTCATCCCTGGCTCCTGCTGAGGGCAGAAGTAGCCTCATTCGGTTTAGATTAAAAACAACTGTAACAACAAGGGAACCGGTTCTTCATCCTGCTACAGTCAGCGTAAATAAAACACAGAGAGAAGTGAAGAAAACAGAAGTCCTCACCACGATGCAAAAACGGACCCCCTCTCTTTCACACCTTTAAACACTTGAGCTGCACGTACTAAGCCAACTCTGCCTCTAGCTGATAGAACCCTCCCCCAGGGCCCCAGTGACTCTCCGTTTCCCTCTATTTCCTCATTTCGTTGCCTCCTCTTGGATCCCAGAAGCTGTCAGAGAAAAGCCCTATTCCTTGTTCTCACATCACAGACATCCACGGTCAAGAACCATACAGAACAGTGAGGTAGTGAGGCAGGAAAGAGGCTGACCTGGAGAGAATAGAGTAACAGGTTGAAGTAATCAGAGGAGCTGAAAGGTTTATTTAGGAACAAGGAAGGTGACTCCTGTGACAGAAAGCCACATGGTAGATCACAGGACCTTTCTGGGCTGCGCACACCTGGGCACCCTCCAAACTCTTGTGACAACAGGCATAGCACAAAGACAGATTCTATACCTAGACGCCCCCATCTTGCAACACGGCCTCTGTCCCCAGCTTCTCCAGCTCTTCGTTGCTGTAGCCTCTGGGGCACGGCTGGTACTTGGCCCCTGGGACCATCCTCCAAGACGAGAAGCGATGGTGCCAGAGGCTGCAGAGACCATAGACAGAGGCCAGCATGGCGGCCCCCAAGCCCAGGTGCCAACAGAAGAAGATGGTGAGGAAAGCGAGGTCCCCCGGGTTTTCTGCCCTCCAGGGCTGCCCCGAGGGAGGAACGTACATCAGCACAGAGAGCTGCAGCATCCAACTGCTCAGCACCAGCCCCATCCAGGTCTTGAGCACCCACAGCGTGGGTTGGTCAGGGACCCAGACCTCTATGGTGAGCACCAGGCTAACCAGGAAGGTGGGCACTATGAACAGCACATGCACGCGGATCTCCAAGGTGCCCTTGTCCTCCAGGTGGGCGGCCATCAGCAGTGTCAGCACACAGAAGGCCAGGGCCTCCGCTGCTCGCTCCAGCTTGACGTTCTGCCATGCTTGACATGCCTGGCTCACAATGTCCACCACGCCACTGAGCATGAAAAACCCATACATGGTCACGTGATCCCAGTTGTCATAAAACACGAATGGCCGCCGAGGGTCCTCCCAGTCTACTATTCTCATCCGGTTTACTCCTGGGGGGTAGAAGAACTCAGGAATGATGCCACCCAGGGTGATGACCAACTTCATCATCCCTTGCACAGGTACCCGCTGCCACCACCTGTGTCCTCGCTTCTCCCTTGGGGGCAAAGGGGGGCTGAGAAACCTCTGTCCCCGTAGCAGGGCCAAGGACGCCAACACTGAATAGTAGAGAGAGAAGATGAGGAAGAATACCCCTGCCAGCAGGTGTCCCTGGAAGGTACCCATGGTCTTGCCGTGTGTGTCGGGGCCAGCAGAGCGAGAGCTGATGGGCGAGCGGCAACCTCGCAGGGCTCTCCTCACAAGCAAGAGTGGCGGCTTCTAAGCTGTGGTGAGATCTTCCTGATTCAGCTCCGCCCCTACCTCCCACACAGGAAAGGACATTCGTCTGTGCTGGAAGCATCTGAGCCACTCCCTGGGTGGGATCTCTTTCAGCCTTGTGGCACTTTGCCTCGCTTCGTTCCTCCCTGAGATCAGCTAAGCCTGGGGTCCCAACCTGTGCATCTCACGGTGGACAACTAGTTGACCCTTTCTGCTCCGTCCCCTCCACCCCTCCCTCCACAAAGAGGGGAGGGAAAGAGGTAATTAAGGGGTGGTGGCTGACTTTCTTACATCGGCTGTTTCTTGGTGCCAGCCGCATTACTCTTCTTTTCCCTCAATCCCTCAACAACTCTATGAGCGAGTTATTGTTGAACAAAGGTTACCGGTGACATTGAGGCTCTGAGGGGTGAAACCACACGCACAGGTATCACATCTAGCGGCGAGCACAGCAGAGCCAGGACGGAAACCCAGATCTACGCATCTGCTGACAAAGTCCAGAGTTTGTATGGGACTAAATGAATTTCAGCTCCAGTACTTGTAAGTCTCACGACAATGGGCAAGTTACTTTGTTTTCTTGAGCCTCAGTCTCCTGACCAGTAGAATGGGGGTAATGATTACTTCATAGGGTTCTTGTATTAAATAGAATAAGGTATGTAGAGTGTTTGATACATAATAAATGACGTAGTGATTATTAGTAATTTTTCTATGTTATTACTAACATTCCTTGCGGAATTCCTATGATGATAAAGTTGTTCATGTATTCCTATGAATAATACCAAAGCAGAAACCATTATAAAAGGGGAGGAACCTAATTATATTTTAAAATGTTAAATTTTTTATTAATAGACATTAAGCATTACAATTAATTTATCATATATTAAAATTATAATTAAAAATTAACTTCAAGGAGCGCCTGGGAGGCTCAGTTGGTTAAACAGCTGCTTTTGGCTCAGGTCATGATCTCGGGGTTCTGGAATTGAGCCCTATTCAGCCTCCCGGCTTAGCGGGATGTCTCCTTTCTCTCTCCCTCTGGCCTCCCCCACTTGTGCTCTCTCTCTTTCTCAAATAAATAAAATCTTTAAAAATAAAATAGGGGCACCTGGGTGGCTCAGTCAGTTAAGCGCCTGCCTTGGGGTCAGGTCATGATCCTGGGGGTCCTGGGATCGAGCCCCACATCACGGTCCCCACTCAGATGGGAGTCTGCTTCTCCCTCTTCCTCTCCCTCTGCCCCTGCTCATGTGTTCTCTCTCTCAAATAAATAAATACAATCTTTAAAAAGATTCATGAACTTTTTAAAAAAGATTTTATTTATTTATTTTTCAGAGAGAGAGAGTGCGTGTGCAAGCACAAGCAAGGGAAGAGGCAGGCAGAGGGAGAAGCAGGCTCCCTGCTGAGCAAGGAGCCTAATTCAGGACTCAATCCCAGAACCCCGGGATCATGACCTGAGCTGAAGGCAGACGCTTAACCGACTGAGCCACTTAGGTGTCCCATGAATCTTTAAAAAATTAATTTCAAGAGAAAAATAAATTGTAAAGTTTTACTCCATGAATGACAAAGTGTTAGTCTCCTTACAGTATAAATAGCTCTTACAAATCAAAAAGTTAAAAATGAATGCCTCAGTAGAAAAATGGGTAAAGGGCATAAAGCGGCTATTCATTCAAGGAACACTGTCAGTGGCCAATAAATCTACAAAAAATGGAGCCTATCTGTAGTCTTAACAACACAGACTTCTCTTCACAGAGGATAAGGTAGTTCTTACACTCCTCCATGGCAAATGTGAAAAGTGGTAAAGAATGATAAACGAGGGGCACCTGGGTGGCTCATGGGTTAAGCTTCCGCCTCTTGGTTTCACCTCAGGTCATGATCTCTGGGTTGTGAGATCAAGCCCCGAGCCCCATGTTGGGCTCCGCCCTCAATGTAGAGTGTACTTATCCCTCTCCCTCCCCCACCACTCGCTCACTCTCTCACTCTCAAATAAATACAGAACATCTTTTTAAAAAAGAGTGATAAATGATAAGCTAAAAAATGTTAAGGCTACTGCAATAGTAAATGGCTAACTAAAATATTTTTCTTTTTCTTTTTTTTAAGATTTTATTTATTTATTTATTTACTTGAGAGAGAGACAGAGAGAGAGAGCACAAGCAGGCAGAATGGCAGGCAGAGGGAGAAGCAGACTCCCCGCTGAGCAGAGAGTCCCATGTGGGGCCTGATGCCAGGACCTTGAGATCATGACCAAGCTGAAGGCAGGCGTTTAACCAACTGAGCCACCCCAGGCACCCCTAAAATGTTTTTTCTTATTCTAACAGCACTGGCCCCAAGAGTTCAAAATTTTTAGTATCCAAGGGAAGACTATGTCCACCAAAGGACACATTGATGATTTCATTGAACCAGAAGCGGAGGCAGCCACATGTGTATTTCAGGTTCCTCAAGGCATGAGGCAAACAGACAAAAAAGGATATGGTATTGACTGTGGCAAGTGGTTCTGATTAACACAGGGACATAGCATTGTAGCCATATAAGGAGGTGGGGAGGAAGAGGTGTAGATGAAAAACAGGTGCCTCACCAGGTTGCCTTCTTAGGCTATGTATCTAATGGTTGTTAAAGGAAGATACTTTCACAATCCTATGTGGGCAGACCACCAAAGGCTCTTTGATTCAAAACTTTTTTTCATTTAGCAATAATACTAATAATGTCAGACACTTCTAAGTCCTTAGGAGCCAACAACGAAGAAGAGAGACAAGAAACAAATAAATATACAAGTAAATAAGAAAAAAACAGTAGAGGGTGTTAAATAATAAGCCCTCCTCCCTCAAAAAAAAAAAGGCAGTTGCAATAATGAGTGAATCCTTCAGATCGACCCATAAAAGAAATAACATTTAAACCAAGATCAAATTGGCATTAGGGTCCAGCCATTCAATATCTGAGTGATTGTTTGGATATCACATGAAGACCTAGAGGAGGAGATGAATGAAAGCAAAGACCCTGGTAAATACAACTCCTTATTGACAATGTATCCTGTTTCCAATCTTTCCAGTTGTGTCCTTCTCTTCCTAACTGGCATCACATTTTGGTTTTTGCCATTGAGAACCTTGTTAGGAACATGTCAGGTAGTAAGGCCATGAGTAATTTGTCTTTCTTAACTATCTTTTTCTGCATATTACAATGAGTATTTTCATAGTCAGAAACTAATTGAAAATTTGAAATCAATAATGCAGTTTAATGCATTGAGGAAAAAGCTTGGATATGAAGGCATTGAATTGTGGCAACTTCTACATGGTAGTTTTATGGGGAATATTAATTTCTGTCTATTTTTTTGTATTTTTCAAATGTTCTATGAGGCTTTAGTAATTTAATTCCATGCAAAATTATCAACTTGAAAAAATTTTTAAGAGCTCTTCTCAGTCACTAAAATCATGTGTATAATTATTTATATAGATAACATCTTTTAAAGACTGAAAAGCACAAAGACAGGTTTAAAAAGTAATATAACAAATGTCAATGCAGAATGAACAAGTGTTAATATTTTGTCATGTTTGCTTCCAGCGTTTAGAGAAATACATATTCAAATCTTTCCCCATTCCCATGCCTCCCTCCCTTCAGAATGGGAAAAAAACCATGATTTTGGTGTGGCTCTTCCCTGTCATTCTGTCATTTTATATATGTTTGCATCTTTCTCCCTGCATCTTGTCTCTCTGTCTCTCTGATCTACCTAATCATTTTCTTTCCTTTTTTTTAAAAAAGATTTTATTTATTTATTTGACAGAGAGAGAGAGATCACAAGTAGGCAGAGAAGCAGGCAGAGGGAGAGGGGGAAGCAGGCTCCCCGCTGAGCAGAGAGCCCGATGCAGGGCTTGATCCCAGGACCCTGACATCATGACCCAAGCTGAAGGCAGAGGCTTAACCCACTGAGCCACCCAGGCACCCCGACTACCTGATCATTTTCTGTGTATTTCTAGTTCTGAAGAAACAAGCAATAGAAGGAGGTCTTCTTTGAACAAGGCACTGGTCATGTCTCAATTAGAATCCATGTAAGTGAAGTTTCTTTGTAATGAAGTCAGTGCGGTTTAATTTAAAGGGGGGCAACTCAAAAATCATGCAAAAACACAGTTTATTGGAACCATATGTCATGGTGGCCCCAGTCTGGTAAACTGGGCAAGTTTACAGATGTGTTGATCCTAAGGGTAACTATTTTTTTTTAAGATTTTATTTATTTATTTGAGAGAGAGAGTGAGAGAGAGCATGAGAGGAGAAGCAGACTCCCCACGGAGCTGGGAGCCCGATGTGGGACTCAATCCCGGGACTCTGGGATCATGACTCGAGCCAAAGGCAATCGCTTAACCAGCTGAGCCACCCAGGCGCCCAATCCTAAGGGTAACTAAAGTTAACTTTAGGCTACTTTTTTTTTAAGAGTTTATTTATTTATTTGAGAGAGAGAGGGAGAAGCAGACTCTCTGCTGAGCAGGGAGTTCCACCTGATCCCGATCTTGCTTAGCCAACTGAGCCACCCAGATGCCCAAGCAAGGCTAACTTTTAACACCCCCTTCCGACACACACACAAAGTGACCATGAGTCCCTGGTGTGTCTGTCTCTCCCCATCTTCCAAGTGGACAGTTACTTATCACCTGCTACCCTCTGAGTCATCCTGGCTTCCAGAAGGAGGGAGTGTCTGATAATACTCACACTAAAGATACATTAATCTTCAGCAGATGAGTTTCAGTTACTGTGATATCTCAATCAGTCATTTCAAGCCCCTCATCTCCAGTTGAAGAAAGAAAATCCTTAACTTTGCTCACAACTAAAGGAATTTTTGGCATCAACCAGCAGGTGTTTGCTATTTGAAGGGGTTCCTGAAAGTAAATTTGATTTAGACCTTCTAGCCCAGGGGTTTTCAAGGCTGCCCGTTAGAATCATCAGGGAGCTTTTTAAATGTTTGGGCCCTACCCTGGAAGTCCTGGTTTAATTGGTCTGGGGTTCAGGTTTTTAAAATCTCCCCTGCAGACACAAAAGGACAAATACAATATGATTCCACTTATATGAGCTATCTAGAATGGTCCGATTCATAGAGACAGAAAATAGAAAGGTGGTTGCCAGGAGCTGCAGGAGGGGAGAGGGGGATGGGGAGTTACTGTTTAACTGACACAGAGCCTCTGTCTGGGAAGATGAGAGAGTTTTGGAGGGGCATGGACGGTGGTGACGGCTGCACGACAGTGTGAATCTACTTAACACCACCCTACAAATGGTTAAAAGGATAAACTTTATGTTATGTATAGTAAAAAAAAAAAGGTGAAAACCTCCTTTCCGGTGACTGTAACTTGCAGTCAGGTGGAGGACCACTTTGTGCTGTCTGGGGTTACTGTGGCCAGGGGGTCCTGCCCTCTCAGCTGAGTGGGCTCCCTGCTTCCCCAACCCAAGCGATCGTGGTTCAGCTGTTGCTGCTATTAGGGGCAGAGAAGTTTCACTTTTTACTTTTCCTTTAAGATTTGGGCTGTCTCCTGCCCAAGACTGGTCCTGGAAACCCTCTCCCCACCTTCTGTACCGAGCAGCAACATTTCTGTAGGTTGCTGAATGGCAACCGCTATGAGGAGGGGTTTATTCTCTGGTCCAGGCAGGTGTCTGTGGCTGGAGCTTCCCTCTCCTCTCTTCCAGACTTAGGCATGCTAGGGTTGACTCAGCCCTGTCATCTGACTCAGGCAGGTATGTGTCACACAGGAATAACCAGCCAGTTAACATCAAATAGGGATGACAGTGTGTCTGTGGGGATGACGAGTGACTTCTTCGTGTATTCTCTAATGAAATGCTTGTCTACTTTGTTAGCCAAATGTTAGCAGAAGCCACTCTATCTTTTGAAATGTATATGAATTTACTCAAGCCCTGTCCTGCACTTTGGGGTGGGGGAAGTCCAAAGGTCTGTCCAAGGTTCTTGAAGCCTCCAGGGCTGGGGCTTTCTTTGCTCCTGTCAGACTCTGAGAGTCTGCCTTCTGCTCTGGCTGTGTTCACACTTGCAGACGTGCTCTGTAGCAGCGCCCTTTGCTCTGTTTTGCACAGACCCAGAAGGGAGACTCAGCCCCTTTTCATCGATTCCTACCTCTACCCCTTGGAAAACAAAACAAAACAAAAATGCGTACCAAAGGCATTTATTTGCACAGCAGGCTTTATTTGTATGTGTGAGGATGATGACTGAGTATTACATCATCCCAAAGCAAAAACCCTTGATATTGGCTATTAGATATTTTTGTTCCTAAGAGTCTTTCAGTGATTTATGATTCTATTCCTATAAAGTCCCCAAACTGGCAAAATTAACCCAAGGTGTTAGAAGTCAGGATGGTGGTGAGCATGAAGGTACATGACCAGGAGGACTCCTGAGGGGGTTTCAGGAATTCTGGGGGAAAATCTTTAGATTAGGCGCGGGTTACACAGGTGACTTGGGGGGAAGCTGCAGAGCTGTATACTTGTGATTTGGATATCGTCCTGTATTTATGTTATGCTTCAATAAAAAAATTCACATTAAAAACAAAGAAAGAACCACCAACAACCTCATGCCCAAGCATGTTGCTTGACTCTCTCTCCATCCAGACTTTCTTCAGATCTGTATAGAGACTTCTCTCACCTACCCATTCTCTGCACCCCAGAGGGCAATTCTGGATTTTGATCTGTTAACAGTGTTTTCAAAGAGGACCAAGAAACACGCCGACCCACAGGCCCATTGACGGTGATGAGCCTGTGTGAATATGGTGGCTCACACAGCTGTCTTCCTAATCCTCCTCAGAGAAATCACGCCAGTGAGATCTGGAAAGATTCGTCCAGGTGCTCACTGTCCATGGGATTTCCCTTATTTCCTCCTCCCTTCCATATCAGCCCATCCTCTAGAACCCTCAAACCTGTCAGGAGAGAGACCCTGTGTCTGCCTCTGCCCTTCCAGAGAGGCCCAGACACCACTTTTGCACAATGAGACAGATAGAATGAAAGATCCTGAAGCCATCCAGAAGCTAAAAGTCCCAGGTAAATAAGAACATGGCTCATGGGATAGATAGGAAGTCAAAGTGGCCCTCACCGCCAGTGGGTGTCCTCAAAGGATAGCTCTGCGCCCAGGTGCACCATCTGGCAGCATGACCTCTGCCTTGAGCTTCTCGAGCTCTCCGCTGGGGCCCAGGGGACATGGTAGTACCCAGTACCCGTCCTTTGCTAGGAGGAGCAACCATGGTGCTGGTGGCTGTAGACAGTGCCCGCATGGCTGCCTTTAAGGTCAGGGGTCAGCAGAAGGTGATGAGGACGCGCAGGGGCTCTGGTGGTGGAAGACACATCATCGCACATGGCTGCAGTGACCAAGTTGTTGACCAACAGGCTATGTCAAAGGCCATGGTCTTGGCTGCCCAGCCCAGCTTCACCGTGCTGCTGTGCTGACCATGCGTGTTTCATTACAGCAGAAGAAGGCTAAACCCAGTGACCTGATTGCCCCAGCGCGTGGAGGGGGACGAGCTCCCAAGGCTCTTCCCAGCCCACCGTCACCATCGGCTTATCCTTGGAGGACAGAAGAACTTAGTAAGGATGTTATTAAGAAGGCAACGCTTCCTCCACCTCTTCTACAGGTACCTGCTGCCACTACCTCTGTCCTCATGTCTCTTGGTAGGACACGGTCCCAGCAGGGCAGGACACCAGCCCTGAGGAGAAGAGCCCAGGGCTTTTCACAGAGAACGCCTGCACCACCTAGGCTCCCAGGAGCAGGAGGACAGCCCAACAATGGCTGACCAGGTGGGCTCGCCTCTCAGGTAGCTGCTCACAGGGGACAGAGGAAAGCGCCTCGAGCATACCACTTTGCTCCCTGTGCTTTCCCTCCTGCCTCCGCTCTGCCCAGGCACTGAGCTAATAATACATGACAAAGGTACACGGCATGACCATTATGTTCACTATTACGGCCGAGGTACAAATACACCAGGCCTCACCAGCCTGGGGCTCTAAGTCCAGTCTGATTAACATGAGTATCTAGGTTTTATGGCTCTTAGCCTCCACTTTTTCTCAGAGGGCCTTAGAATCTTGCAGAATTTCCCTTCAGCTCCTATGTTAAGGATGGTTATGGAGTCTCGATGCCCAAGAGTCAGTTCTGGTTAGTCTGCCAGCATGTTGCGGGTCACGTGCAGACGGGCTGTCCACGCTGCTTGCTGGGCACTGACTCTCCAGCTGCTGCCCTCCGTGGCCCCCTGAAAAGCTGCAGCCCCTGGGCCACCGCCTTCCTGCCCTCTCTTGGCCTGTGGAGCCGCCAGCACTGTGGGGGTTCGCCCTTGCTGCTAGCTATGCTGGGTCTCTGGGGCTGGGGCTCCACAGAGAAGGGCCTCACCAGCTGGGGGTGGCCCTGGTCTTGCTTGGTCTCAATCTCTGCCAGTTCTCCACGGGGAACGGTGCCTGTGCAAGTGAGATGGAAACAGCTATTTTTCCACTGGAGAAAGGTCTCACAGGAAGGTTCTTTGAGCTCTGCAGGTCTCTTAACATTCTGTGAGGCCCCTCTCTTAGGTCCTCCACCAGCCTATCTTCTCAAAGTACCTACCTGTGGCTATAGTGGGCTGGGTTCAGGTAAGGTTGAGGACCAGCCTCCCAGTTCTTCTAAAACCACTAAATCCCTTGGGCCCCCAGAGCTCGAAGATGAGTCGGGTTTGCATATGAGATGCCTTCCTCCTTTGTAGCAAGCATTCTCTGTGGTGTCATATTATTCCTTCCTACAATGGCTCCCGTCAGGGACCCCGAGGGTATCAGATATCTCTGTACTCTGATTATTAACCAAGTTTAAGTCCTTGTTTTTCCAGGCCCACACAGTCCAAGGGACACAGATGGGTACAGGCGAGGAGGAGCTTAGTGGGCACAGTTAGTCTGTTTGGCTGCCCAGCATCTGAACCCCCTTCCTCTATTTAAGGAATTCTCTCACCTAATGGGCATGCAGGAGGCAGAGCTCAGCTCCCCCACAAGGAGCTGGAAATGCCAGGTTGGTCCTTAGTGGCCTCTCTTGAAGTGGGCACAGACCCTAACCACCTGCCCTAGACTCTGCCCTGACCCTTAGCCCTCCATATCATCCCTTTAATAACCCTCCTTTCTGCTGAAATCCACCAGAGATCATTTCTGTGATTTCAGGCTAAGAACTCTGTCTAAGGTGAGGGGGTTCATCTTTACCCGAACCCAGCTCTTTACCTGGGGTCAGATAAAGATGTGTTTGGTTGTCTCTCTTCCTCCTTTTCTTTCCCCTCCTTCTCTGCCCTCCTTTCCTGCTGATCAGTAAGGCAAAAAAAAATCCCAGCAAAGGATATGGACAGGCAAACAACAGAAGAGAAACACAAGAAGCTTCTAAGATACAGCCAGATGCTCAAAATCCGGAAAATCAGAGAAACACAAAGCTTTGTGAGTTACCACTTGGCATATGTTCAGCTGGTAACCATTCGAAAGCTGGGTAATGCTGAGCTGGAGATTTGGTGACATAGAAATCAGTCGTGTGTCACTGATGGAAGTGTAGATGGGTAGAGGCAACCAGACCAAGGAGTCTGGGTCTACTTGGTTAAGGTGAGTCCTACACTTGCACACCCAATGCCCTAGCAGTCCTGCTCCTGGATGTCCACCCTGGGGAAACCACATGCAAATACATAAGGGAAGGCTTATAAAGAAGGTCCTCGTGTCATGTTCTGTAGTGGCTAGTAGTTAGAGGTAACCTGAGTGTCCACTGCTGGGAGAGTGCAGCCAGGGCACATGATGGGCTGTTATAGAGAGGTTAGATGCCTTGAGTTAGGTGTCACATGGGAACAGGGCTGAATATTACAAGCATTGGCAGGCAGAGACGTAAGGAGATATATTGCATAATAGCACATTTTACAAGAACACATTCAAATAAAGATGACCATTGGGGCACCTAGGTGGCTCAGTCGGCTAAGTGTCTGACTTTTGATTTTGGTTCAGGTCATGATCGCAGGCTCATGAGATCAAGCCCTGTGTCGGGCTCTGCAATGGGCGTGAAATCTGCTTAAGGATTCCCTTTCTCTCTCTGCTCGTCCCTGCTCACTCTTTCTCTCTCCCTCTCAAAAAAAAAATTCAAAAAAACAAAGATGAACATTAATACTGTAAAAGAATGGGGGCGCCCGGGTGGCTCACTTGGTTGGGCTTCTGTCTTCAGTTCAGGTCTTGATCCTGGAGTCCTGGCATCAAGCCCTGCGTTGGGCTCCCTCCTCAGTAGGGGAATCTGCTTGTCCCTCTCCCTCTGCCTTAAAATCTTTTTAAAAAATAAAAGAAAAGAATGACCTGTAGAGAGGGCAATGAGAGTAGGGAAGAGGGACAAAAGAGGACACATTAATCGATAAAATAACTGAAGGACTTCGGTTATATGGCATGGACCGAACAATAGAAGTAATTTATGAAAAAATGAAACAGACAAAACCACCACCACCATGTAAGAGAAAGCAAGATATGTACACAAAATCTTGATTACACAAGGTAGAGGGTGATGTGGGCTCCATAGCAGGCACTGAGAACGGGGCACGTGAGACAAGGCAGGGAGAGACCCTGTCCATGTTAGGGGAATCAGACCAGGCTTCATGGAGAAGTCATCATGTCTGGGTGAATGTTACCTACTTAAGAACAGGCCCCTTTCCAAGGTGGCTCCCTTCAAAGAGGTCTGCTCGCATAGAAGAGTCTGTCCACCCACTTATATGGACCTTGGGATCAAATCCATATCAGATTAGCACACCAGAAGCCCAGTACTCAGTCCCGAGATGGTCATATATACTGATGGATGGTCAGGGAGACACGAAGATGGCCTCCTGGCAGGGCCCAGAGCCCTCTAGTGGACCTAAGGGCATGTGCTAGGCCATCTCCAGGGGCTAGCAGTAAATTGCTCTCCATATTATAATGCCTTCCCATATAAAGTTCAACTGTGGATGAATAAAGGAATGATCTAATTTCAGCCAGGAAAGAAGTGGTCTGAAGGGCATTAGCAATTTCCTGGCATCTGCTTTCCCTAAGGTACAAACCATTCTCCCTCTAAAGAAATGACAGAAGTTAGAGGAGACCTCAGACCATCTTCTTANCAAAAAAAAAAAAAAAAAAAAAAAAAAGGAATTAATAGAGAGGAACTGGGAGGGATAAGAGCCTAAATGGGTGAGCCTCTGCTCCTTGTCTCCTTGTCTGGGAGAAGGCAGCTAATAAGCCAAGATTCTGGGTGAGTGGGAGGGGTGATATTACATTCCACAGTGTCCTAAAGACATGCAGATTCCTCAGAATGTGGAGCTGGAGGGACACAGTTGGCGGTCACTGGTCACTGTCTACCATGGTAGAAACCTAGTATAAGCCGCTCCTCTCNATCTATACCCATGTATGTGTGTGTGTGTGTGTGTGTGTGTGTGTGTGTGTGTGTGTGTGTGTGTGTGTGTGTGTGTATGGAGAGAGAGAGAGAGAGCCCACCCTCTAGAATATCCTCAAGCCCTGTTCCTGGACTGAGGGCCGTCAGGTGCTGACAGAGGAAAGGTGGATCCTAGGTCCAGGTCTCAAATTAATTTTCAAAGTAGACATTTCTTTTTTTTTTTTTTAAAGATTTTATTTATTTATTTGACACAGAGAGATTACAAGTAGGCAGAGAGGCAGGCAGAGAGACAGGGAGAGGAGGAAGCAGGCTCCCAGGACGCTGAAATCATGACCTGAGCCGAAAGCAGAGGCTTTAACCTACTGAGCCACCCAGGCACCCTAAAGTAGACATTTCATATAATATGTCCAGAAGGAACAGGCACACAAGGTACATAAGACAAAAACAACAGGTCTCAGAATCAACGGAAGCCATAAACCATAGAAACAGACCTGCCAGGATCTCTGATATTAGAGTTCCTGGAAAAAACATTTAATAAAGCAATGCATACTAACAGAACTTAAACTTTTATGTAAGGATATGGAAAATTTGAAAACAACAATGTAGATTTAAAAAAAAACAATTAGAGGGACACCTGAGTGGCTCAGTCGGTTAAGCGACTGACTCTTGATTTCAGCTCAGGTCACAATCTTAGGGTCATGGGATCGAGCCCCCTGTGTGGCTACACTCTCAGTGAAGAGTCTGCTTGTCCCTCACCCTTTGTCCCCCCCACCGTGCTTGTGTTTTCTCTCTCTCAAATAAGTAAATAATAAAATATTTTTAAAAACAATTAGACACTATAGAACTAAAAAGTGCAATAATCCAATTAAAAGCCCAATAGAAGGGTTAATAATAGGTAGTCAATGGAAAGGAAGGTAAGTCAGAAGAAATCTTCCAGAATGAAGCCCAGTGGGACATAAAGATGGAAAGTACAGAAGAGATGATAAATAAGAGAAGGTACAGAAACCTAATACATGTCTCTTTGGAGTTCTGGAAGAAGGGGAGAGAGAATGGAGAGAGGCAATATTTGAGGAGATAAAAGTTGAGAATTTTCCAGAATTAATGAAATAAGCCAATCTCTGATTCAAAAATCCAAAGGAGAGATTCCCACAGGAGATAGAAATCTCAGAGGCATTGGTTAAGCCAAGAAACCCCCCTGGGAAAGCTCTCCTTCCACGACAAGGTGTGAGAGTACGTGAGTGACCTGGTGGATTTTTTACAGAGGTGTTCTTCTTGTTTGTTTCTGAAGATGGGAGAGATTTGATCTTGTCTATAAGCTGAGAGAAGAAATCAGTTGAGAGTGACAGGTGAACGATTATAATATCTACAATATGTACAATTTATTGAGCATTACAGGACAGAATCTGATTCAGGCAGTTGTCACACATTGATATTAATTCTTAAAATCCTTACTAATTAGTATTTCTATTCAGACACCACTGATATGTTAATTGATACTCAGTAAATTCAAAGGAAAAACAAAACAAAACAACTTGGTTGTAAAGTGTGGCTAGTAAATATGGGCACCAAGATCCACATCAGCTCTTGACTTACCCCAAAGTCCCTGTCTTTTCTACTCTACCAGAGCTCCAGCTGGCCTCAAAAAGGCCTTTCCTTGGTCTGAGATTGGCTAGAAGGAGGATGACTGTAGAGGTGGAGGTGCTTGGGGAATATGGAGAAAGGGTTAGGGAGTTGAAGCAGTTCACCTCAAGACTTGGTTGTCCCCAGGGAAGGGATAAGGGATATTATTTGCAGAGTTTGAAGGATGTGGGAAGTCAGCAGTGAAGTCACTGCCAAGAAGAGTCCTCTGGGGCGAGGGAGGAAAGGAGAGGTGTCAAATGAAAGCGGAGGAGGCTGAGTCAGGCGAATGTCAAGCCAGGTACAGGGTGAGAGGCAGTAAGCAGAGAAGGGGAGTTGAGGGGTGAGGGGAGGCTAATACCTTGACTTACTCAGGCACATGGCAGGATTTGGGGTGACAGGAAGGCTATGAGCCAAGCGCCCAAGCCATCAGTGATGGAATGGGCTGGTTCCAGAGGCTGACCAAGGACACTGGGAAGCAAGGGGCACACATGAAGGGAAACAGAATAGGTCATAGTCTCAAAGTGTCTTCCCCCCAATATTTATTAGTTACAAAGGGGAAAAATAGTAACGTCACACTGAAGAAACGCAGCAGACCTTACCTTAACCAAGTGATCTCAAAATGCTGTTTTATTAAAAGAGATGCTGGGACGAAGCTCCCAGCTGCCTGACAAAGAACAAGTCAATAAACAATCATTATTATTTTAGTCCTTGAGGTAATAATAGCAGCATCCCAAGACCCACGCCCCAAAGGTCTCTCCACCCCAATCCTACCTCGGTGCTAACGCGTCACTGCGTCCCAAAGGGTTAATGAGCGGTCCTAGGGTAACATGTGGTTAACACATGTGCCCTTGACAGGTCTTCCTTAATAAATGGAGTGATTCTAACGGTCGAGATTCAGGCACGGGGGCAGCGCTGAGATAACTGCTCTGGGCCGGGTGAGGGAGTTCTGGGTCTCGAACCGAACCGGAAACCCCCGGGGTCCCGCAGGCTGCACGCTCGGGCTCGGGTCTCTAACCGCGCAGCTTCCAGGGCTCGGGCCCCGCCTCCAGCCTGCCCGCCTCCTCCAGACCCTCGGGACTGCAGCTCGGGGCGAGAATGTCGGGGGGCGTGCCTGCGCTCCACCTCCATTCCCAAGTGGGCCGGGCTGTGGGCTCCCCCACGCTGCGTCTCCAGCACCCGGCTCAGAACCGGTCCAAGCGGACGTGCGACTGTGCAGCGGTGAGTGACAACCCTGACGCTCCCAGGACGCTCTCCTCTGGGAAGCGCGCCGCTGCCCCCTAGTGGCTGAGCTCTGAGCCTCCTAGGGGCGCGCTGCTCTGGGGCGAGGGCACAAAAGAAAATCCTAGTGCTAGAACCCCCTAGTTCGGGCTTGCAGAGAGCTGGGAGCGGTGGCGCCTTGGGAGTGTGCGGACCGGGGCTGGCTGGGAGAGTGGGGATGGTGCAGTCCTCGAATGAGCCAGCTCTGAGTCAGCCCCGACCTAGGAAGGCCGGAAGCCTCCTCCTGCTGCCCCCTGTCCCTCCCGCAGCAACTTTCAGGTCTTCATTGCCCTTGAGGGAAAAGGGAAAAATGAGTACATATGTACCGGGCATCTTCACTTAGTTATGTGGGAACTCACTATTTCTAAAAAGGATTTGAAGTGATGGCAAAGATTTCTGAGGAAGTTAAAGGGGAAAGAATGGGGGGGGGGTTTGAAGATCAACAGAGGGGTGAGGTTAATATTTAAAATGACTTTTGAGACCCTGAACAGGTACTAGACCAGAAGACTAAAAACAGAATGTTAAATTTCCAAATCATGAGAGCTTGAAAAGGGAAGAAATCAACAAGACTCCAGCAATCCTTCAAGAATCAAGGGCAATAGGCTAAGGGGAAGGGAAATCATGGAACTAAAAAATATATAAGAAATAGTAGAAAACATATATCAGAGATCATAATTATTGCAGATGGATTAAATTCCTCTAAAAAAGATCCCCTAGTAAAAAGCCTATGATAACCTACCTACTTTCTGTTTATAAGATGCATAGCTAAAACAAAATGACCGAGTTTGAAAACAGAGAGGTTAGATAAGATGTACCAGGGAAAAGTTAACCCCCCCCCATTCCATTTTGTGTTCTAGCTCCAAATACCTCTCACACCTACCCATTTGTCTTCAGCCCATGGCCACTCTTTAAGTCAAACCCTGGTGATTTCCCACCTGGACCACAACAATAGCTTTCTAATCGGTTCCCGGTGCTCTTCTTGCCTTCCTCCCTACAAAACAGACAAAATGTTCTTTTAGAAATATCAATCATATTTTAAAAACTTAAATTTCTCCTCTGTCTAAAGCCCTTCAATGTTTTCTTAAGGTACTTAGAGTAAAATTCAACCCCTTTACTCTGGTCCCCAAGCCCCCCAACCCACACCCGAACCTATCTCATGCCTCCCCTCCCTCCTACCTGCTACCTTCTTGATGTTCCTCAGACTCATCTGTGCACACACTGTTCCTTCTGGTTGGATGCCCTCCCTTAGCTCTTCATTCTCATTGCTTGGGTCTAGCTTCAGGAACTCCCCCATATGAAAGTTTCCTCTGACCAGCCTGTCTAGAATAGAGCCCTTTGCATAGCTACCCTTTACCATTACTCTGTTTATTTCCTGCAGAGTACTTTTTACAATCTGTAAATATCTTATTTGTTTGTTTATTTATTTCTTCTCCAATAGAATTTCTTTTATTAGTGTTTTGGTTCCTTCTCAGTATACGATCATATCATTTGCAGGTGTAGATAATTTTTCTGCTGTTAGAATTTGTTTTTATAATTTCATTTTGTTTTAATAATGCAATAGGGTATTTCAAATAATGTGAAATAATAATGATCATATGAACATTTCTTCCTTGTGCTTAACTCTAATGAAAATAGCTTGAGGGTTTTACTGTTTCTTAAGGAAGCTATATGCTCTTAATTTTTGGTAAATATGCTTTATCATCTTTAAGAAGCATCCTTCTATTCCTACATTACTTTTCCATTCTTTTCTGTGGTAACTGATCTATTTAAAATTTCTATTTCTTTTGGTGTCAATTTATATTTTCAATATTTATATTTAGGAATTCAAGAATTTTCTCTAGATTTTCAAATTGGTTGTCGTAGAGTTGTATGTAATATTGTTTTATAATTATTTTTCTTTCTTTTATACCTGGTGTTATATGATCTTTTTCATTTTTAATATTGTTCGTATATTATTTTTCTCCTTTGTCTTTAATGGTGAGCATGAAATATCTGTTAATTTTACAAAAAATAAGATTTGGCATAGAATTGCCAAATGATCCAGCAATTGCGTGCCTACGTATACATTCAAAAGTTGAGAGCAGGGACCCAAACAGTTACTTGTACACTTGTTCACAGCAGAATTATTCATAATAGCCAAAAGGAGAAACAACCCAAGTGTCCAGCGATAGAGAAGCAAAATGTGAGTAAGCAACATGTGGAATATACATGCAATGCAGTATTATTTGACCAAACAAGGAAATGAAGTTTTGATGTATGCTACAATATGGATGTACCTTAAAAACACTATGCCTAATGAAATAAGCCAGACACAAAAGGACAAATATTGTATAATTCCACTTATATGAGGTATCTAGATTAGGCAAATTCACAGAGACAGAAAGTGGAATAGAGGTTACCAGGGGCTAGGGGAGGGGGAATGGGATTGCTATTGTTTAATGGGTACAGAATTTTTGTTGGGGACAATGAAAAATTTGGGTATATTTAGTGGTGATGGTTACACAACATTGTGAATGTATTTAATGCCACTGAATTGTACACTTATGAATGGTTAAAATGACAAATATATTATGTATATGTTACAACAATACAAAAATTAGGTTTAAGATTTATTCTTTCCATTATATCTTTGCTTATGTCACCAATTTTGGCTTTTACTTAAAATTTTTTTCCCCTAGGGGTACCTGGGTGACTCAGTTGGTTAAACATCTGACTCTTGGTTTCAGCTCAGGTCGTGATCTCAGGGTCGTGAGATCATGAGATTGAGTTCCGCACTCTGCAGGGAGTCTGTTTCTCTGCCTCTCCCTCTCCCCCTCCCCCTGCTCTCTCTTTCTCTCAAATAAATAAATAAATCTTTAAAAATTTTTTTTAATTGTAGTTGACACACAATGTTACACTAGTTTCAGGGGTACGACATAGTGATTCAACAAGTCTAAACATTACACTGGTCTATACATCACCACTGATGTATACCATCTGTGTAGTGGTGATGTATACCATCCGTCAGCATACAGCACTGCTATTGTAGTACCATCGATTCTATTCCCTATGCTGTACCTTTCATCCCTGTGACTTACTCATTCCATAATTGGAAGCCTGTATCTTTCACTCCCCTTCACCCATTCCGTCCATCCTCCTGCTGCCCACCTCTACCCTGGCAACTATCAGTTTGTTCTGTGTATTTATGGTCTGTTTCTGCTTTTCATTTGTTTGTTTATTCATTTGTCTTGTTTTTTTAGATTCCACATAAAAGGAAATCATATGGTATTCATCTTCCTTAGTCTGTCTTATTTCACTTAGCATAATAAGTCCACCTTCTTGTTGCAAATGGCAAGATCTCACTCTTTTGTGGCTGAGTAATATTCCCTTGGGGTGTGTGTGTGTGTGTGTGTGTGTGTGTGTGTGTACCACATCATCTGTATCCATTCATCTATCAGTGGACACTTAGGTTGCTTCCATATTTTGGTTACTGTAAATAATGCTGCAATAAACATAGGGAGTGCACATATCTTTTTGAATTAGTGTTTTCATTTTCTCTGGATAAATACCCAGTAGTGGAATTACTGGATCATATGGTATTTCTATTTTTAATTTTTTGAGGAAGCTTCACACTGATTTTCACAGTGGCTGCACCAACTTGCATTCCTATCAACAGTGCACAAAGGTTCCCTATTCTCCATCTCCTTGCCAACGCTTGTTATTTCTTGTCTTTTTGATTTTAGCCATTCTGACAGGTGACAAGTGATACCTCATTGTGGTTTTGATTTGCATTTCCCTGATGATGAGTGATGTTGAACATCTTTTCATGTGTCTGTTGGCCATCTGTATGTCTTCTTTGAAAAAAACGTCTACTCAAATCTTCTGTCCATTTTCTAATTGGATTATTTAAGTTTTGGGTGTGAGTTTGGGTTTCATTTTTATTAATTACTTTGGCTGGGTTATTTGTGGTTCACTTTTAATTTCTTAAAATGTGTTCTTAATTTCTTTAATTTCAATCTTCTTTCAACGAAGAAAATGCCTTTAAATGAAGGCACTTGGGGTGCCAGGGTGGCTCAGTTGGTTAAGCATCTGCCTTCGGCTCTGGTCATGATCCCAGGGTCCTGGGATCAAGCCCTACTTGGGCTTCCCTCCTCAGTGAGGAGCCTGCTGCTCCCTCTCCCTCTGCCTACTGCTCCCTCTACTTGTGCTCTCTCTCTCTGTCAAATAAATAAATAAAATATTACTTAAGACTGTGATTTTTCCTTCAATATAGACTTAACATACTAAAACATAGGTTTCACTACTTCCTGGATTTTTTTAAAAGATTTTATTTATTTTAAAAAAAGATTTTATTTATTTATTTTGACAGAGAGATTACAAAGTAGGCAGACAGGCAGGCAGAGAGAGAGGAGGAAGCAGGCTCCCGGCTGAGCAGGGAGCCGGATGCGGGGCTCGATCCCAGGACCCTGAGATCATGACCTGAACCGAAGGCAGAGGCTTTAACCCACTGAGCCACCCAGGCGCCCACCTAGATTGTTTTTAATTTTAATTTTGATTTACATATTGATCTAGAGATTACTTTTATTCTAATAGTTAATAGTTTGGGAGAGTATTATTCATTTGTATTCTAAAATATTGATTAGAACATATATACTATAAAATTTTCACTTTTTTGAACTTGTCAAGTTTTATTTGTGGCCAAGTACATGATACATTTATATATAAATGCTGTATATATATTACAGAAGCATGATCATGTTCTATTGACAAACAAAAAAAGCGTATTCTGTGTTTTATAGGTTGCAAAGTTCTGTACAAGTTATTAAATTGAGCTGATTGACTCTAATACTCAGATCTTCTATGTCCTGGCTTAATTTATACCTTCTAAATCTATTAGATTTTGAAAGATGTATATTAGAATCTTCCACTATAATTGTGCATGCATGTTTTAAGATGAAGTTCTCCTCGTGTTTCTAATAGTTTTGCCTTATATATTTGGCTGCTATGATGTTTAGTGTTTGGAGGCTTATGACTAATACTTTCCTCTTTTTTTTTTTTTAATTTTATTTATTTATTTGACACAGAGAGAGAGATCAGATTACAGCTAGGCAGAGAGGCAGGCAGAGAGAGAGGAGGAAGCAGGCTCCCTGCCGAGCAGAGAGCCCGATGTGGGCCTCGATCCCAGGACCCTGGGATCATGACCTGAGCCGAAGGCAGCGGCTTTAACCCACTGAGCCACCCAGGCGCCCTAATACTTTCCTCTTAAAATGTACCTTTTATTATTACATAATACCTGTATTCTTTAATACTTTCTATTTTAAATTTCACATCATCTATGTTGTCATTTCTACTTTCCCTTGTTTGTATTTGTCTGATATTTCTTAACTCATTAGCTTTTTTTTTTTTTAAGTTGGCTCCATGCCTAGAATGGAGCCCAATGAGAGGCTTGACCCTGAGATGAAATCAAGACCTGACCTGAGATCAAGAGTCAGATGATTAGCCAACTGAACCTCCCAGGCACCCTACCTCATTAGCTTTTCTGTATCACTTTATTTTAGGTGTGTTTCCTATAAACATACATTTGGATTTGTTTTTTCCATTAGATATGACAGTTTTTATCTTTTAAATGAAAATTCAACTCATTCACATTTAGTGTAATAGTTGATATACTTGAGTTTTTCCTTCCCATCTTACTTTATTTTAATTTTCATCTTTTTCTTTTTCCTGGCTTATTCCCTTTATCATTCCTTTCTTCCTTCCTCTTTGTTAATTTGGGCTTTTTAATTTGTTAACTACTGGGCTTTTTAATCAAAAGTATATTTCTTTGTAATTATATCAAAACATGCTAACAACCCTCCTCTCATACCACCTAGGTGCTCACTTTTTGTGTATCTCCTTCCTGCAAGATAAAACCTTTAAAACATTTTTGCCTCATCACTCTTCCCACTTTCCAAACTCGTTGGTTTTTCTAAGACACTTTGGTTTTCTTGGTTTACAGCTAACATTAAGTTTTTCCTGTTTGATAAAAGAATTCTTATGATGTGCCTGGGTGGCTCAATCGGTTGAACGACCAGCTCTTGATTTTGGCTCAGGTCATGATCTCAGGGTCATGGGCTCTGCGCTCAGCAGAGAATCGGTTGAGATTCTCTCTCTCTTCCCGCACCCCCCCCAACTCTCTCTAAAATCAATCAATTAATTTAAAAACAAAAGGAGTTCTTACTTAGCACTTACGTTACAAATTATCAACCACACTGTTACTATTCATTTGTTAACTATATAAAATACAAAGTTGAGGGGTGCCTGGTTGGCTCAGTGGGTTAAACCTCTGCCTTCAGCTCAGGTCAGGATCTCAGGGTCCTGGGATCGAGCCCAGAGCCCCACATCTGGCTCTCTGCTCAGCAGGGAGCCTGCTTCCTCCTCTCTCTGCCTGCCTCTCTGCCTACTTGTGATCTCTTTCTTTCTGTCAAATAAATAAATAAAATCTTTAAAAAAAACACAAAGTTCATTACTCATAACTGTCTTCCTTCCTTTCTCATCTTACTCTATGTTGAAGTCTGTTTGGATTGTTTCCTTATTTGATCTGAGTACATTCTTGGCATCTTTCTTTTATAGGACAGGTGAGTACTTTCTTGCCTGGGTTTATGATTCTTAGGTGATTCTCCTTTCTCTCAATATCTGTAGTTGTTATTCTGTCCCTTAGCTTCTAGGTTTGTGATTTAAAAATAACATATCTTAGCTAACTAGTAATAGAAGGGAACTTCCTTAATATGGTAAAGGTACCTAAAAAAACACTTATAGCAAACATCATAATTAATGATAAAATATTAGAAGTCTTTACCTCATTCTCTACCTTGAGATAGGGAATGAGGGAAAGGTACCCAATTTCACCACTTCTGTTTAACATATTATTGGATGTCCTAGCCAGTATAATAAGGCAAAACAAAGAAAAAAATTATACAATTAAAAAGGAAATAAAACTCTCATTAATTTGTATTCTATATATTTATATTTTTCTTTATAACATTTATATAAAACTGAAAAACATACAAAACATAACATTTCATTTAACGTTACTTACATATGTTGTAAAACTATAACAACAAGCATGAGAATGACAAACACAACATTCAGAATAATAATTCCTTGCGAAGAAGAGGGCACATAGGGGACTTCTAAAAATGCAGTAATATTCTATTTCTTAAGTTGACTGATGGATGCGCAGATATTTATTATTCTTTATACCTTCTATAAACATGCTTGTGTATTTTTGTAGATATGAAATAGTACATTAAAAAAAGAAGAGTAGAAAATGTGAAAGACTTTAGAAATGCATACTACTATTTATGTATAACAATAAAATTAGTGTAAAAAAAGCATACAAAGAAAATGTTAAATTCTTTATTGTCTTTTAGTGCTCTATACAATTAGACAATGTGATTGTGTATGTAGAAAATCTAAAATCATCTGTGGACAATATATTTATTTAATAAGTAGATTTAACAAGGATGCTGGAAGCAAGGTCAATATACAAAATAAGCTCTCATTTGCTCATTTCATTGCTACATGAAACAACAGGAAATAATCTCACAAGCATAACAAAGAGTGAAAGAAGCAAAGTAAAAAAATCCCACACAGTATCATATCATTCCATTTGAATAATGTTTACAAAAGGCAAAACTAAACTATATTGTTTAGTGATACATACAATTTATTTCAGAAATCAGGTATTACGGGAATTAGAAATTCCTCCCTGTACTGGGGAGGGAGAAAGTTATAACTATACAGAGTACAGTGGGACAGGAGAAGGCTTCTAGGGTGTTAGGACATTGACAGTAGTGCATATATATATATTATTATGCAATAGAATACACATGTTTCAGTTTGCTGTATGTACATGGATTATAAAATCCCAGTTTTCTCTGTGGAGATATATATCATGTTTATTGGAGGAAAATGCAGTATCAGAGATGTCAACTTCCCAAAATTAATCTATGAAGTTATTGTTTTAATCAAAATCCCAACAAAGATTTCTATGGAATTCACAAGCTAATTAAACCATACTTATGTATATTTCACTCTAAAATGCATGTAAAGTACTAGGATGAGAGATGCAAGAATTAAAAAATAAAAATCTTGGAATGGGGAAAGTGTTTCTAGGTAAGGGGCAAAACTCAGAAACCAAAAGGAAAAAAATGGACATTGGAACAAAATTCTGCATGGACAAATAAACACAGATACCACATAAAAAATAAATGGAAAATTACAAAAATAATAAAATAATTGCAGCTCACATGTCAGATAAATGGCTAATTTCCTTAATATATTGTGAATGCTTACAAATCAATAAAGGGAAAAAATAGAAAAATGGATACAAGGCAGAAAAAAATAAACAAACGGTTGAAAGAGAAAAGATACTCCATTTCACCAATACATGAGGAAATGCAAATTGAAAATAAAAATGAGATGTTTTTCATTAAAAAATATGATAATATATAGTGTGAGCATGAAATGACGGCAATGTGAGCAGGCATTCTATTGCATTTGTTGGAATTGTAAATTGTTGCAGTCTTTTTACAAAGCAATTTGGTGAAGTCTATCAAAATTACATGTGCATTACTGTCGGTCCATCTTATAGTTGTACTCCTGTGTGTGTGCAGTCACAGATACATTAAGGCTGTTGACTGCAGTGCTGTTATTGAGGAAGCCTGGAAACAACTTAATGTTCATCCGTAGAGAACCGAAAAAGAACTACTGTGTAGCTGTTTTCATAATGAGCTCGAGAGATTACATATAAATTGTTCAATGAAAAAGACAAGTTGCTGAACTGTTGTACATTTTATGCTTCCATCTGTGTCAAAAATGGATGGGATAGATTTGGAGAGAGCATCAACCATTTACAGAACTGTAGGACACTAACACATTACGAGGACCTGTAAGCAGCAGATGTTTTGGAAAAAGCTAGTGGGGGCCTGAGAACCTGGGCCATTGAATTTCACTGCATGGTTTCACACTTTGTACTTTTTGATATTTTATAAATCTCTCCTTCTACACCTCTCTCCCTCCCTCCACCATCCCACAGCTCTTTTTTTCAATTCTCAAGTGCATTAAAAAAATTATTTTGCTTTTTTCCTTCCTCCAAAGGTTCTAACACTTTTTATGAAACCTGAGAAAACTGGTTATAGAGTATCTTGCCATCAGCCCAATCTGCAAGTTGATTTAAATTCTTCAATACTAAAAAAATATGCAGTTAAAATAATAAGTTAAGATTTTTTCAATTATGAAAATGAATCCTAAAGTATTTAGTAATAAACTTAATAAAGGGTGTTAGATGTATATGGAAAACATGTAAAACTTTATGGTAGGATTTTGAAGAAGACCTAAATAAATGGAGATATTTGCCATGCTTATATGTATTTTTAGAAAGACCCAATATCATAAAGATGTCAATCCCAAAATTAATCTGTGAAGTCATTGTTTAAATCAAAACACCAACAAGGATTTTGTAACAGAAGCTAACTCTAAAACATATAGGAAAACAGAAAGGACCCCCGAATAGTCAAGGTAGTCTCGAAAAAATGTGAGAATACATGCTCATCCCGAAATCAAGACGTATTATCAAGTTACAGTAATTAAAAGAGTGTGGTATTTCTCAAGGGTAGACAAATAGACCAAAGAAATAAAATAGAGAGCCCAGAAACAGACCAACACATTTTGGGAAATTTGATTTTTGACAAAGCTTGCATTTCTGATGACTGGCATAAATGAGTGTAACACAATAGTTATCCATGTGAGAAAGCAGAAATTCCTTTTAGAAAGAATCAAATCTAGTGGATGTAAGACCAAATATAAAACAACAAAATTTTAGAAGAAAATATAGGGAGACTTAGGACCTTTCAACCAAGTTACCCAAAGCACAATCCATAAAGAAATAGATAAATTAGGCTACATTAGCATTTACATTTTCTGTGCCTTAAGAGACACCGAAAAAAATTGTCAGATGAGCCACGGGGTGAGTGATAATATTTGCCACACATCCATCTGGAACATCCAAAATATATAAAGAATTCTTAAAAATCAATAAGAAAATGGCAACAACCAATAGAAAAATAGGAAAAGGTGATGGACATTTTTTTACAGAATAAAATATACAAATGACCAGTGAGCATGTGAACAGATACCTAGCCTCTAATCTCATAGTAATCCAGGAAATGCAAATTAAATCCATAAGGAAATAATACCACAAACCCATTAAATTGGGGAAAAAATCCGACAATAGCCAAGCGTTGCTGAGGATTGGGAACACAGTAATTCATCCACTGCTGTTAAGATTGCTTTGGAGAGCAAGTGGGCAGTAACTAGTAACGTTGATGTTAGGCACCATTTGCCAACCTGCTGCCCCAATCCTAGGTGTGCACCCATAGAAATTCACACACAGGCACAGGAGTCACGGACTAGACTGTCCACATCAGGACTGTTTGTAATCAGGACAAAATGCAACCTGTCAAATTGTCATCAGGAGGAGAATGGATAAATAAATTTAATATAATATTAACCCAATAGTATACTATACTTCCATGAAAATGAATTTTTATTTATTAAAGCGACCCCAAAACTTAGGTAGCACCACAGGCCAGGCTCTATTCTAAGTTCTTTATAAATATTAACTCATTTACTGAATGAACCTGAACTAGATTTATCACCAGGAGTCAATATGGATAAATCCCAAAAGCACCATGTTGACAGAGAAAAGCAAGTTACAGAGGTATTTGTATAGTACTTTGCCATGTATGTAAAGTTTGAAATATTTAAAACAGTGCTATATGATCTTTGAGAATTTGTTCATATATAACAAAAGTGTACAGAGAGGTCACCGCAGGGGGGAGAGTGGGGAGTAAGGAAGGTCCCTGAGGGGCTTCATCAGGAAAGATGCTGCGTTTCGAACGCTCAGTGATAGCTCAATTATTCTCATATCTCCGTGTCTCTGAGATAGTTCATACAACAGTAAAAAATAAAGGGAAAAAGCACCCACGTGGCCCACTTCCATTTAACTGATTTTCTTCCAGTCTCTCTTCTATGTTTATTTTATGTACTTGTGATTATCCTGTCTATATTCTGTCACTAAAGCGCTTTCTCATTTTTTCAGTATAAAGAATGACTGTACTTGGAATATTTAGGATTACTCCTTCTCATACATCTTCACAGGGAGAATTACAGTACCATCATGCGTATGAGCACTCAAACCGTCTTCGTACTCTTTATTAGTACATCTCCCAAGACTTGGACCAGTTGGCTCTCACACCCCCCAGCAGGGGATTGGTGCCGCGTTTCCTCTGCAGCTTTCTCGGCACTAAATATTCTCGCAAGCAAACAAAAACCAAAAAAAAAAACAAAACCAAAAAACCCAAACCCAAACCAAAAAAACCCTTACTATTTTGGTAGGTGAAAAAAGCAGCTTATTTGTATTACTCTGAGAAACGCTGCCCCCAACTGCTTAGCGTTCGTTTATAAAAGGAGAAAAGCTTTACTGCTGAGGGCGCCCCGGGATGCCCGGCGTTCCCCCCGCGGGGCGCCGCGGCAGGTGCAGCTCCGAGGGTCCGGCCTCGCCCCCGCAGCCCTTCCTCCCACGCTGAGCGCCGCGCGGTCGGTGGCTCTGAGCCCGCGAGCCCGGCCCCCGCGAAAGCGCAGCGAGGTCGTCGGGGGCGTAGTTTACTTCTCAGTATCCTTCCCTCCTGCCTACGAGTAGCCTTGGGTTCGCGCCTGGGCCGGCGGGCCGGGACTAATTGACAGGGCTGCCTCGCAGCCGTCCGGGGCCTCTTTTCGCTCGGGGGCGCACTGGCCATTCACGTCCCGCCCACGGAGCGCGGGCACACAGGGCTCCATTCACCCTTCCCCGGCCGGGTGAGCGGGGTGGGCGCCCCCCCGCCCCCGGGCCACACACAGGCAGGGCGGGACCCGAAGAGCTTGTCCTTTCCCATGGGCAGGGCTGGAATTTGGGGGGGAGGTGGGAATTGAGGAAGTTGGAAAGGGAGGAGTGAAGGGCGGGGTGAGAAGTGGGAGGCTGATTCTAGGGATGGGGGGAGGGGGGGGG
>LNAC01000194.1:1888729-1938621 GCA_002007465.1 Ailurus styani | reverse complement strand
GGGGAGGGGGGGAGGGGGGGGGGCGCCGGAGAGGGGGGAAGGGAAGGGCTGAGGGCAGGTTTCCAGACTAGAGAGGTAGGAACCTAAGGAGAAACCCGAGGAAGGGAGAGACGGGGGAGGGATAAGGGAGGGGGATAGAGCTCAAAGAGGGGACCCAGCGATTGGGGGCGCATTCAGATGGAGCGGGAGGTGGCAGGAGTGGGAAGGGAATGTGGAATAGCGGGATGAAAGGAATTTCAGGAGGTAGGAGACATTGGCCTGGGGGCGGGGGGCGGGGGTTGCCTGCTGGACCTGGGCTGGCTTTTGCCAAAGGGCTCAGCTTGGAGCCTCCACAGGGCCACCGATGTCTGCAGCTCCAGGCCGGGTGGAGGAGGGCGGTAACAGACGTGGGCAGGGGGAGCTTAGCTGTGGACAACGTGCAAGGACAGTGCCTCCCCAGCTGTCAGGAGTTTTCTGGGGATGGACTCTGCAGGGGCCAACGGGTCACCCGGGAAGTGGGGAGAAGGGAGGCGGAGCCCCAGTGAGAGAAGAGCACCCTGGTGGAGGGAGGAGCTGAAGAAGCGCGAGGACTGCTGTGGGAAGCCCAGTGTCCTCCGGGGACCATCTTCCTGTCGCAGGGAAGAATCCCCACCAGTGGGAGATGGAAGAGATTATGGTTTGGCCCTGTTGTGGGAAACTCTAAAAATGGTGCTGTAAGGCTATTTTCTCAATTTTCTTTGATAAACACATTCTCCTATCGTAAGGAAAAAGGGTCTCTCAAAACCACGGAAGTTATTTTAAAAAGAGGACTCAGGCAGAAGTTCACAGATCACTCTCTCTGGGAACTGGCTTAGTCTCCTTCTCTTCGGCTCAGAGTATCTATTTACATGCTTCACAGGGAGGGGGCTGGCAGCCCCTGGGGCTTGGCAGGGGGCTCACCTTATCCCCTCAGTAAATATGTGCTCACTTGAGTGAGCTTACGGGACAAGGTCCCATTGAGGGACATTTGGCAAATTCTAGGAGTACGTTTAAATGGCAGTGTTAGAGGGAAATTTTCTTACTGGCTATTACATTGCTTGTATTATGTGGGCACTTGAGCCTAGAGATGTTGGTTCTATGAATGGATAGGTCTTTCATTTACATGTCATCTGATTATTTGTACTTTCTTACCACCACCTCATTTGATCCTCTGAGGTAAATGCTCTCGTTATCTTACTTTTATAGCAGAAGAAAGTAAACCTCAGAGAGTTAAATCAACTTACCAGGGTCAACATCTAGGAAGAGGCAGAGCCCTAGGCTTTTTAATCCAGAATGCCTGACTCTAGAACCTAGTTTCTTAACTACTGAAATGTACTGCATCTCATGGGATAGCAGACCCAGGTTCAGAAACCTCGCCTTCCCATTCGTGTGCAAGCACATGTCTGGAACTCCGTGTTCTCATGTGTGAGCTTGGACTAGTGACACCTTTCGAGCACAGCTCAGATGGCAGTGCGGGGAGTGCCCTGGGCACCCATGGAAGCCGGACAGATCACAAGGGGCGATGTGACAGGGAGAGAGTGGCCATGATAGGTGTATTGTTCACAAGAAGACCCGATTCCATGAAATCTAGAAGCTGATCGCTGGGATGAACTGGATATCCTTGGGATGACCTTTTTTCTTCTCTGGACTTCCCTATCAAATAAGAAACAGGGGTGCCTGGGTGGCTCAGTCGGTTAAGTGTCCGACTTTGGCTCTGGTCATGATCCTGGGGGTCCTGAGATTGAGGCCCCCAGGACGGGCTCCCTTCCCTGCTCAGTGGGAATTCTGCTTGTCCCTCTCCCTCTGCCCCTCCACTCCCTTCCCCCGCTGGTGCGTGCACACACTCTCTCTCAAATAAATAAATAGAATCTTTAAAAAAATAAAATAAAAAACAATTTTATTATGTTCTCTCCTGTTTTTGAAAAGATTTAGTTTAGCAAACAAATTGCATTTGTTAATAAATAATTGATTCTCTCATTTTTTATTAATCAAAGTCATTTGGAACTATCATGGTGTCTAATAAATATGAAATATAAATATAATCACAGTAAGCTGCTGTGGTTCCAGCAAAAGAAAGTAATTTTGGCACTTCAGTTGGCCTGTGTGGCTTTATAAGAGGTAAATATTTAATTGCTGTTAAGGCTTTTAAAATAAAAAGACCCATGAACTCTGTAGGAATCTATCCCAAAGAAATGGTTTAAATTGCAGAAGGGAAAATGATTTTCCAAGGATGTTCATTGTATTAGCTATGATAGCTTAAACAGTAGAAATGCACCAAATATTAATCTGTAAATAAATTAGGGCACATTTGCATGTTTGCACAATGGCATATTTTGCAACTATTAAAAGTTCTGTTCAGTCTTAGAGCAGAGAAAAATTTCCTCTGCAGGGCTCCAAACCCAGAAACCATTAAGGGAAAGCTGACAGATTTGACACCATAAATATTAAAAAAAAAAAAGGCTTGCCCTTGAAAGACACCATAAACAAAGTGAAAACACAAATGACAAACTGAGATAAAATAAGCAACAGCAACAATATTAAAGCCATGTATCTTTATTTTCCCATAAATCACACTATTTCAGCTTCTCTCCTCCAGGGCTGAGCAATGAAGCTTGTCCCCAGAGAAAGAGGGGCAGGAACTGCTTGGGACAGAGAGGCATTTGAAAAACTGTGAGTCTCAACCCTGATTTCTTGCACCCCCTTAGCAAGACCAGAGTCTCAAATGCCAGCCTTTGTGGAGGAAATAAAAGAAATAGTTTTATCCCGAATACTGCTCTTTAATAAATTAAGGACCCACGGCGCCTGGGTGGCTCAGTCGTTAAGCGTCTGCCTTTGGCTCAGGTCATGATCCCAGCGTCCTGGGATCTCGCCCCGCATCAGGCTCCCTGCTTTGCTGGAAAGCCTGCTTCTCCCTCTCCCACTCCCCCTGCTTGTGTTCCCTCTCTCGTTGGGTCTCTCTCTGTCAAAAAAAAAGAAAGAAAGAAACTTAAAAAAAAAATTAAGGACCCACCTGGGTGAACTTGATCATAAACATCTACACAGAGAGAACTACTACCCAGAGGAAGTGGGAAAAATAGCTGAACCCGCTCCTCCCCCTTCCCTGGCTGGGGGCTGTGGAAGGAAGAGAAAGTGGGAATAGGAGAAGCAGTTGATGAGAGATGTATGTCCCACCTGTCCCAAAGTTGCAGATGGGTCAATTGAAGGAAACACCGAGAGCATCACAAAGCAGAAGAGAGGCTTCTGACCCTGTTTCAGTTTGGGATTCTGGAAAGGGAAAGCTCACCAGGTACCTGCCCCAGAGCGAACCTTCTGCCTGTTTAGGCAGAGAGAAGGCCAGCACTGGGCTCCCAGAGTCTTTCCTGGCATTCACCCACATGAAAGATGTCCAGAACTTCCTGAATACCCTTGAGAAGGAAAATCTAACCCTATGCGTGAGGACCTGGTAGTCACCCGAGCTGGGAGCCAAATGGGAGTTGCAGACGGGCCTCAAGGTGGTTCAGAGCACGCGTAGGACCCAAGTGGAGACGAGTCCATTGAAAGGATCACTGGACTCCAAGGGAGTTAGGAGAAATCTTGACTTTCTTAGGTATAGATGTAGGCAACAAATGTCAGCAAGACGCTTGCCCGGGGATCAGGTCAACAAGAAGCGTGGTTACAGAACTCGGAGGAGCTTTGGAGCAGTTCAAGGACCTGTGCTCAAGAACTTAGGCTCCCCTCCTTCATCTTTACCAAGTTAGAAGTCCCCCCTTGGCCTCATCCCAAGTGGGTATCAGAGAGTGTGCCCTTTAGGGGGCCCTGTGGATCTCACAGCCTTTTTCTTCTGGTGCCTTTTGGGAGAGCCTAGGAGTTACTTTAGGAGTCAATGCAATCACAGAATTTTTCACGTCACTCTTATGGGGTTTGGTCTTGTTTGCAAGAAAATGCCTTCTAGTAGTAGTCTTGTCCATTTATTTCCTGTCGGTGCCATGTGGCGGTATCTATAATCAAAAGTTCTTCTTCTGGCATGATTTTTACACAGGAAAATTTTGTTCTTTAATTTACTCGCTTCGGACTCTGTCCTTTTTTGTTCTAGAAGGCAGTTAAACTCCTAGTGGATTTTATCGACTCTCAGGCTTGATCAGTTTTGGATCTAAGGAGTGGTTTCTACTTGAAAGCATGGTCCTTACTCCCCCATCTCCCAATACTGTGCAATCTTTGGTGTTCTCATTTGGCTCTCGGCCCCATAGCAACCACTTTCTTCTAGGCCTTACGGTGTCCTACCCACACATGCTTAGCCAAGCTCTTAGCCAAGGGCTAATGGGGAACCCCAGTGTAGAGTTTCTAGCACCCTTATCCCCCATGCAGCTCCCACAATCTTTGTTACCCTGTCCTGAAAATTCTAGTCAATGTAGCATCCCTGAATTCCTGCTTCTTCAGCTCAAGGGTGCTCTGTGCTGTGCTCTACACTGGGGGTGCTGTGTCCCCGCCCCATGACCCACAGAGTGTCCCCAGGAAGAAAGCTGCGGCCAGTATGGATTCACCTCATGTGTGTCTTTTCTCTAAAGGAGCACAGTCTGGTCCTGCCTGTTGTCCAATACACTGTCCAACTGCCATTGCCTCATTTATTTTGTCTAGTTTCACAGTTGTTTTTGATGGTGATGGTGGTGGTGGGAACGTGGTATCAGTTACTCCATCGGGGATAAAATCAAAATCCCTTCCTTTCCTAGGTAGAGAATTTTATTTGGATACACATCTTTCCAGGGAACTAGCCAATGGAATATGAGCAGAAGCGAAGGAGTGTGTCTCTACTTCACTTTGTTTTCTTTTTTTTTAAGGTTTTATTTATTTATTTGAGACAGAGAGAGAGCACAAACAGGGGAGGGGAGGGCAGAGGGAAAAGAAGACTCCCCACGGAGCAGGGAGCCCGATGCAGGGCTTGATCCCAGGACCCTGATATCAGGATCCGAGCCAAAGACAGACGCTCAGCCAACTGAGCCACTCAGGCGCCCCAACTTTTCTTTGTTTTATTTTCCTGCTGGCTGGAATGTTATGGCTGTGATTACTAGCTGTCCAACAAAATCTGCTCTTAGTAATTAACATATTCAAAGCAGAGATCTCAGAAAGAAAAGAGGAGGATGGGGCAGGGGAAAAGTATGTGAAGAAATAACAGCCAAATTTTTCTACTATTTAGTGAAAACATCACCTATCATTCAGTGAACTCCAAGCAGGATGAAAAGAAAATCATACCCAGGCCCATCATGATCAAGCTGCTAAAAACTAAATATAAAGAGAAAATGTTAAAAATAGCCAGATAAAACATACATTTTTATATACAGGAGAGCAATGTGTGAATGATGGCTGACTTCTCATGAAAAACGGGGGAGACCAGAAGACAATGGAATATCATCTCTAAGTGACTGGAAGAAAAAAAACCGACAATCCATGATCTTACATCCTGTGAATATACTCCTCAAATATGAGGGTGAAGTCATTTAAAAATAAATGATAGCTGAGAGAATTAACTGCCAACGAAAGTGAGGTTCTAGAAAAGGTAAACTAGATAAAAACCCATTTACAGGATTCTACAGCCAACAACTGCACATTCTTTTAAGTGCACACAGAACGTTCAATAGGACAGACCATATGCTGGAGCATAATTTTGCTCTCAGTACATATGAGAAGGCTGAGATCTTACAGAGTATGTTCTCCGACACAAGAATATTAAATTAGAAGTCAGTAACAATAAGTTAGAAAACCCCTGAATTGTTGGAAATTAAGCCAGGTAATTGTTTTAAATTTATTTTTATTTTGACATTTACATTGTTTAATAATAGCTATATATTCTTTAAAATATTTTTTCAAAGTGTAGTTGACATGCAATATTACATTAGTTTCAGGTGTAAGTCACAGTGATTTACCATCTCTATATTCTATGCTCCCCACAAGTGTAGCTCCCGTCTGTCACCATCAACCTGTCTGTCACCACCGTCTGTCAACATCATTGACTCCATTCCCTGTGCTGTGCCCTTCATTCCTGAGACTCATTCATGCCATGACTGAAGCCTGTATCTCCCACTCCCTGTCACTCGTTTTGCCTGTCCCCTTACCCCCTTGCTCTTGTAACCATCATTTGTTCTCTTTATTTACCATTCTGATTTTCCTTTGTGTTTGTTTATTCATTTGTTTTCAAACGAGGTTATTCTAAATAGATTATCAACAAAAGAAGAAATCACAAGAAAAATTAGAAAATATTTAAAGTTAGATGATAATGAAAATATAAAGCAGCAAAATTTGTCAGGTACACCAAAGCAGCATTTAGAGGGAAGTGTATAGGTTTAAATGCTTATATCAGAAAAGCAACATGGGTTTCAAACCAATGATTTAAAGATCCCTCTTAAGGGGCACCTGGGTGGCTCAGTCATTAAGTATCTGCCTTTGGCTCAGGTCATGATCCCAGAGTCCTGGGATTGAGCCCTGCATTGGGCTGCCTGATCAGTGGGGAGTCTGCTTCTCCCTCTCCGACTCCCCCTGCTTGTGTTCCCCCTCTCGCTGCCTCTCTCTCTCTGTCAAATAAATAAATAAAATCTTAAAAAAAAAGGATCCAGCTTAAGAAACAAGAAATATATGAGTACATTAAACTCAAAGTAAGTAGAAGGAAGGATATAATAAAGGGCAAAGATCAATAAAATAGACAATAGTCAAACCAGAAGAAAATTAACAAAGCCAAAATTGGTTCTGTGAAAAGATTAATGAAAGTGATGAACTTTTTATAAGATTGGTCAAGAAAAAGAGAGAACACAGAAATGACCAATATCAGGAACAAAAGATGGAAGTCAATTGGAATTCTCAAACCTTGAAAAAAAACTTAAAAAAAGGACAATTATGAACAATCTTATGCCAACAGATTTAACAACTTAAATGAAGTGAACAGATTCTTTGCAAGTTTACCTAAACTGACTCAAGAAGAAAAGGAAAATTTGAATATTCCTGTACCCATTAAATACAGTGAATTCTAATAATAATTTTTAAAAAACTTCCCAGAAAGGAAACTCCAGGCCCAGATAGAAAGAATTCTATCAAACATTTAAGGAAAATCGGGCTCAGTTGGCTAAGTAACAGCATTAGGTCATGATCCTGGAGTCCCAGGACTGAGGGTCACATGGGTCTCCCTGCTCACTGGGGAGTCTGCTTCTCCTTCTAACCCTACCCCTCTCGTGCTCTCTCTCTCTCTCTCTCAAATAAATAAATAAAATCTTTAAAAAAACCATTTAAGGAAAATGGAAATAGTGTCAAGATGATATTATAAAGGAGCACGTGGATAGCAATTATTTTTGCAGCTATATTTGGAAATTATAATCTGCCACAGTGATACTGAGATAAGCAAAGATTTCTTAGGACACAAGAAGTACAAACCAAAAGGAAAAATAATAAACTGGACTTATAAAAAAATTTAAAATCTCCTCAAAAGGCACTATTAAGAAAATGAAATCGGGGTGCCTGGAAGTGGCTCAGTTGGTTAAGTGTCCGACTTTTGGTTTCGGCTCAGGTCACGATCTCAGGGTGCTAGGATCGAGCCTTGTCTCCCCCACCCCCTACTTGGGGCTCAGCAGGAAGTCTGCTTAAAACTCTCTCTCTCTCTCCCTCTGCCCCTGTCCCCCTGCTTGCTTGTGTGCATGTGCGCGTGCACACACACTCTCTCGCTCTCACTCTCAAACACGCAAATAAATCTCTAAAAAGAAAAAAAGAAAGAAAGAAAATGAAGTCAAGACCACCACGCTTCCATCCAGCCGGAGTGACTCTTCTGTGCTACAAGGACCCCGCCGCCCCTGCACCAGCTCTTGCAAGTGCGGAGCTCAAATGCGCTTCCTGCCCAAGCAGCTGCTCCTGCTTCCAGGTGGGCGGCGCCAAGTGCGCCCACGGCTGCGTCCGCAAGGGGGCGTCGGACAGTGCAGCCGCGGGGGGGCCTTGTCGGGAGCGACCTGCTCCTGATGCAACAGAGCAGCCGGTGGAAACCCGCCCTTTGTTCAAGTACTGGAATGATAGAAAACTCATCTAGACTCTTCTGGCAGGAAAGGGAAGGGGAGGGGAGGGGAGGGGGAAAAAGAAAAAAGAAAAAGGAAAGGAAAAAGAAATCATACCCAGACTAGGAGAACATATTCATATCCATGTATATGAGAAAGAACTTATATACATAATATATAAAGAACTTTTTTTTAAAAGATTTTATTTATTTGACACACAGAGAGAGATCACTAGTAGGCAGAGAGGCAGGCTTCCCGCTGAGCAGAGAGCCCGATGCGGGGCTCGATCCCAGCACCCTGAGATCATGACCTGAGCCGGAGGCAGAGGCTTTAACCCACTGAGCCACCCAGGAGCCCCGAGAACTTTTGTGAGTCAATAATAAGACAAATAACCCAATTAAAGATAAAGTCTTGCAGAGAAACTGCAAGACAAGATTCTCTGGCCAATAAGCACAGGAGAAGATATTCAACATTTTTAGTCATCAGAGAAATGCAAGTTAAAACCACAGTAAAATATTGCTTCATACCCATTAGGATGAGTAAAATTAAGAAGACTGAAAATTCTTTTTTTAAAATGTGCAGAAGCATTCATTTATTTAAGATTTTATTTATTTATTTGACAGAGAGAGAAGGAGAGCATGAGCTAGGGGGAATGGCAGAGGGAGAGGGAGAGGCAGACTCCTCACTGAGCAGGGAGCCTGTTGGGGGACTTGATGCAGGAAACTGTGATCCCGACCTGAGCCGAAGGCAGATGCTTAACCGGCTGAGCCACCCAGGTGCCCCAAGAAGACTGAAAATTCTAACTGTTGGCAGAGATGTGGAACAACTGGATTTTGTAGGCTTTGAAGACAGTTGGTGGGGGGTGTTCTTCTGCCTGAAGAGGAATGCAGACAGCTTCTAGAAGCTGAAAAAAGTACAAGAACAGATTACCCTTGCTACAGATTGAACTGTCCTCCTGTAATTCAGATGTTGAAGTCCTAACCTGTAAAGTGATAGTATTTGGAGATGGAGCCTTTGGTGGGTGATTAGGGTCACATGAGGTCATAAGATTGAGGCACTGGTGGGATTGGTGCTCTTAAAAAAGCCTCTTAAAAGAAGAGGCACCAGAGGATTCTCTGTCTCTGTCGGTCGGTCTCCTCCCAGCCACCGAGAGCACACCGTGAGAAGGTAGCCATCTGCAAGCCAGGAACAAAAGTCTTCATCAGAACCAGACTGTGCTGACACTCTGATCTCAGACTTTCAGTCTCCAAAACTGAGGAAATAAATTTCTGTCCTTTAAGCTAGCCCAACTCTGGTATTTTGTGTTGGCTGCCAGGTCTGACTGAAGCAATCCTAGAGCCCTCAGGAAGGGATGCCTTGATTTAGCCCAGCGAGACTCGTGTCCAACTTCTGACCGCTAGAATTATAAAATAATGAGCTTGAGTTAAGCCACAAAGTTTGTGCTAATTTGTTACAGCAGCAATAGAAAAACACACCCAACGATCCCTCTTCTAGATATTTACCCAAGAGAAAGGATTAAAAATCTACAAGAATACTTGTACGTGGATGTTTGGAGCAGCATTTTCACAATAGTAAAAACCTAGAAATCATCCAAGTGTCTATCAGCAGGAAAATGAATAAACAAAGTGTGGCATGTTCATACAATGGAACACTCTTTAACAATTTAAAAAGAATGAACCACTGATACATTCAGCAGCATGCATAAATCTCAAAAACAGATTTGTTGAAAGAAACCAGACAGAGATGAGTCCCTAATTTATGTTTCCACTCATATGGTATTCAAGAAGGGGTAAAGCTAATTTATGGTGATAGAAATGAGAATAGTGGTTGCTCGTGGGGTTGCGTACAAGCGAATTTTCTAGAGTGAGGGACAGAGTCTACATTTTGATTAGTGTACTGGTTACATGGGAGTAAAAATTCATCAAAACCTATTGTGTTACACATTTGAGATCTTTGCATTTCACTGTACTTAAGTGTTCCTCAACAACAACAACAACAAAATAAGAAACCAAGAACAAATCCTGGGGGGACATCTCAGGGTCTGGCATATCATCCACCTCATATATTTTTTCACTTAATGCAAGAAACCCTCCTTTGTGATGTAGTTAAGCTTTGTTGCCGTAACTGATGAAACTCCAAATAATAATATAAGATTTGTCTTAAATTAATATGTAATATATAAAAATATAATATTATATATAATATATATCTTAATATTTATCTTAATATAAAAAGGTTCTTCATTCACGGGAAGTCCAAAATGAATGCTCACGATCTGTAGGCCGTTCTCCTCCAAGTGGTGATTTAAGAATCTTGGCCTCCACCGTCCACGTAATATGGTTTCCAAAGCTATTGCATTTCTCTCCACCAAGCCAACAGCACAGTTAGAGCTTAGAGATTGTGCATGAGACTTTCTACAGGCCAGGCCTGGCAGGGGCCCACATCACATGGGCCCTCGTTCCGCTGGCTTGGATTTAGCCCCATGGCTACACTTAACTGGAAGGGAGGCCGATAACTGTCGTCCAGCCAGGAGCCCCAGAAGAAGAGGAAAAGGATTGGATACTAAGTTAGCAGTCTCTGCCACACTGTGTTATTAACATCCCATATTAGCTAACACTTGTTAAATATTTACTCTTCACCAGCAACTGTTCTAAGAGCTTTACATTTAATCTTCATTGACTCTTTGAGATACATACTAGTTTAATCCTTATTTTACAAGTGATGGAAGATAAGTACCAAGAAATAAAGTTGTCCAAGTCATGCAGCTCGTATGTGGTGGAGACTGGATTCGAACTCAGGCAGCCTAAGACCAGCGAAGGTGGCCAAAACCACACGTTTGTACTGAGCCCATCTGAAGGTTGCATAATACTTCAAGTGTTTGGACGAGCCCACTTTACTTAACTATTTTCATATTGTGAAAGATTTAGATTCTATATTGATTGGGTCTCTAAATAATGCACGGCTGAACACCTTGAAGTTTTTAATTCCCCTGCATTATGGATGGATTCCTTCGGATTAATTCTTTTTTATTTTTAAAAGTTTGTTAGATTAAGCCTACAAGACTCTGCTTCCTCTCTGAATTATGCACTGCATACAAATGACCTCATTATTGACAAGACATTCATCATTGGATGCTAACTGCTTGGGTTCAGCTCTCTCAGTCTGCAAATTATTCTCTGCAAAAATATTAGTCGGCTTTTGTTGATATTTGGCCCTGAAGATACTGGAGTAGACAGAGTTCCTCACTTTATGCAACCGAGTCATGAATTTTTCATTGGAAAAAGATCTCACAGCTTATCTGGTCCAATTCCTTAGCTAATAGAGAAAGATAGTTCTAAAAATGGCAGGACAAAAATAGAACTGTTATAAATTGAATCACATTTTTTACTGACAAGGGGAGCTTGCTCTCAAAGAGAGTCTATGGGACGTGCTTCCTGAGGCGAACATTTAGCTTGTGAACAATTACGAGCTGTTAAAGTCAGGATGCAGAAGAGGACCAAACCGCAACAAATTTCGCCTTAGCTTCGGCAGGGATTCGCCTATTACGAAAGAACGAACGGTTACGGTTTACCCTGTGCTCCCCGCACTCGGCATGGTACATACTTTGTCTCGTCTAATCCTTGCAGCAAACCTCTGGGGCATATAATGTTTATGTCCCCGCTGTACCAATGAGGAAACTGAGGCATGGGGGGGTTAAATAAGGATGCATTACTTTAAGAAACAGAAAACCACCCCCAATAAAATAGCTCGTTTCACCTCATTAACACTGTTTATATCTTTTTTTTTGTCTTTTTAGATTCTTTGTTTGCCAGGGTCGGGGTGGAGTGCGATTCCACTCAGGTAGGTAATTCCAAAATCCTAAAATTCACCGTGTTGTCAGGTCAAAGAAAAGGAACAGGATAGAAAGTTAACAGGTAGGGTGAAAATCTAAACATTCTTAAAAGCCGAGTGGGAGGGATGGGCTACATGAATGTTGATTGATTGATTAATGACCTTTCTAGAAGAGGCCACCCACCAGGAAGTCTATTGTCGCTTCCCATCTCTTGTCACTTGCTCATCCTCTATGTCCAAGCCCTCCCACCAGGTGCTAGGGAGCCCTCCTCCTTCCTTCTCTTGCCTCTTCCTGCAGCCTCCTCCCAGTCTCTCCTTGGCCCTGCCTTCCCTGCCTATCTCTGCCCTTTCCTGTCATTCAAGCCACAATCCTGGAGAACCTCCTTGAGCTTCTCAGAAGGGAGAGGCTGACTTCCAACAGGCTCCATCTGTTTAAGTGAGAAATTGCTTCCCAGATGCCAGCCCTTAGCTCCAGACTCCCTTTCCTCCAGCGGAACAGAGGTGTATGGAGGGCTTGCTATTCCCCCTATGACTGTCCTCCAGCCCCAGGCACCACGGGAGGCCAAGATCTTGCTCCCAGGGAGCAACTGGGGCAGCAGGTTCTAGGATCAGCAATGGTGGGTTCTTTCTGGTGCTCCTTTGGGCCCAGTGTGAACTCAGGACAGCGAGACATGGGATGAGAGCTTGGCTTGGGGAGAACCTTATACGTTCAGGGTCCTGTGGCCTCTGGCGTCCCCACCTGGATTGTGGCAGCCTCCTCTGGGGCAGGGGAGAGGATTCCAGGGGAAACAGGATCAGAGTGATTATGCACTGGTGGGGGCTGTTGGAAAGAGGCCTCCATCCCAGCCCCATGAACTGAAGCCCATGCAGGCAGACCAGGTCCACTGGGTCCTTTGCTTGTGGGACTGGGGTGCTGGGAGGCCCACAGGATGTATCACACACTCGCCTTCCTCAGGGGGCTCAACAGTCTCCTCAGAAAGGAAGGGCTTTGCTCAAGGGTGCCATGTTCACACACATGAGGCCTATAAATTACCAAAGTCAAGCTAAGCACAGGAAGAGCTGGCTGACTCAAGAACNTGGCTCGTGGGGGCGGGGGGGGTAGGGTGGGGGCGGGAGCGCCGTGGTTTGGCAGGTGAGTTAGAGGAGCTGGCAGGTGAGTTAGAGGAGCTGAATCGGGGCCCTGGTGGTGTCACTGTTTTGTTCTTGTTATCACTGTTTTTTCTTTTGCTCTTGATAATTAAAAGAGGCCATGTGTGAGAGAGCCCGGCATGGAGTAAGTGCTCCATAGCATTAGATGAGCCCGAATCTGGCACCTTCTGGGAGGCCTCAAGGTCTCTATAGGGATCGAGTTGGATGGTTAACTGACTTCATCACCCAGGCGCCTCTGTATACAGATGGTTTTAATGAAAACTTCCAAATCATCTTGATAATGGGTATTAGCTTCATTTTATGATGAAGAAATAGAAGATCAGAGAAGTTAAGTGACTTAAGTCCCCACAGCTGGTTAGAGGTAGAGTTTAGCTCTGAGCTCAGGGCCCTTTACGCCAACTGGCTTCTAGTAGGACAATTAAGAGCCTGAGACATCCCTCAGTTTCCAGGGCTTGATCTGTGATCCTCTGGCAGTCCTGGGTTGGGATGGGGTGGGGGTGTCTCTCAGTGCCTCAGTTTCCCTCTCTGTCAACCACCCGAAGCTTCATGAAGAAAAACATGGGGTAAACTTGCTTCGACCGCATCAGTCATGGAAGCCCCTGCTCTGGGCTAGCAAAGGAGTGCCCAGAAGTGGACAGATCATCGGCTCTGCCTCTCAGTTATGGGAGGATGGGGTCCCTGACCTGCTGCCTCCAGCAGGATCACAGGGGAGCCTTTTGTGCCCCGTGCACCTGTATGTTCAGCTCAGGGTAGGTTGGGCCTGGCATCATTTAGAAGCAGCCTGAATTGCAGGTCACTGGGTCTGGAGGATTATGGTTGGGCTGCTGGGCGGTGCTGAGGCCAGCCCGAGGTCAACGTCAAGACCTCCACGTGGGCCTGCCCATGGTGGTGTGCTGTGAACATTATCAGGGGGCTCTGATTCCAGCACATCACTGGCTGCACTAGTGTACATACCTGATGAAAGCTGAAAAGTGGTGACTAAGTCCTCCTTGCTCTCCTTCCCTTAGATGGAGACTGAGTCACAGAGAAAGCCTGAGGCCCTGGCTTAAGACCCCACTGTGCCGAGATTGAGTGTGAATCGAAGTCCTTCAAGTTGGAAAGGTCCTGGGTTCAGGTCTAGCCTCTGGCCAGTTGTGTCACCTTGAACAAGTCAACTAAGGCCTCTGAGTCTGTCTCTCAGTGAGATGGGCATGATGATACCTACTTCTCAAGATTGTTTTGAGGTTAGACTAAACTGAAAAAAAACCTACCTTCTGGGTACTTTGAAAACCTTAAAATCCTAATACAATAAAATGTATTCTTAAACCACAAAAAAGAGGGAAGAAAGAAGGAAGGAAGGAGGAAGGGAAGAGGGGCGAGGAAAGGAAGGATGGAAAGGAAGGAAGGCAGACTGGCAGACAAATCTCTCCCTTTACCCAGACTCAGCACTAGACAAGCTCCTTAAATTCTTATCGGATATTTGAGGACCCTTCTTCACTTGCTCGTTCCGGGTAGAGACTGAGTCTCTCTTCCTATCTCCCCAGTTCCTGGAGTTTTCATGGCTCCACTCCCTGTAAGTAGGAAAAGAAACGCCAATCCTCCCCACACTGGAATTTTTCCACATTTGGTGGGTCCTTTGCTGCCCAAGGATGTAGCTGTTCAACCAGTGCCCCCTGGTGGTGACTCTAAGGAGCCTCTCTAATTTCACTGATCTGGAAGGTTGGAATTCAGAGGAGGAAGTACCTGGATGGACCTGGCTGGGGTTTTGGGTAAGGAGGATCAGACCCCTGGGTCCATGCGTGACCTGCATCTTTGCGCTGTGGCCACTGTGCCCATCGTGCCAGCACAAGGGTGTGTAACGACAGAGGCTGACCCATGTCCACTGGCTAGGTCATTTCGTGTCCTTGGTTATTTGGTGCCTCTTCCATGGTAAATGCTCTCTGGTGGGTGTTAGCATTCGACACAGAGATCTTCCCCCTTTGGTCTACTCCCACATGTCTACCCATGTCCTCTACCCCAGTCCTCCCCAGCCTCATCTTCCCTTCTTTTTTCCTTCCAGGCCCCTGACCGACCAAGCCATTAGCCACCACGCACGCATCGTACCCATTCTGACTTTAGAACCCTTCTCTGTCCACACAAACAAAATGATGAGGGGTACCATCCATAACGCTGCCTGTTTACCGGAGGGTTCTCAGCCAGCGTTTGTCAAGGCTGCCCCTGGGAGAGCCGTAGTCCTCTTGCCACCATGTGCAGCTGGCACAGGCTTAGGAAGCCAGCCCCCCTGTAACCCCAGCTCTGGCTTTTTCTTCCTCCTTCAGCTGCTGGGACAGGAATCCCTGTCGGCATGGGTGGGAGCTGAGGGAGGCACACTGGGACAACAGTGGGGCACAGCCGGCCTGTACCTTCTGTTCCTGCCCCTGCTCGGTGCCAGAGGCACCATCTCCACTGTACAAGGGACTGATGCTGGGCCTTCCATCCTGATCAGAGCCGGCTCTGGACGGGCAGTTCCAGCTGTGTGGTCACTTGGTGTCCCATGGAAGCCTGTTTTGTTTCCCTGATTGATGAGTAGTTCTCTGCTGCAGTTGACATGACCTTGCTGGAGAGCGAAGGGGTCTCCCTGCGAGGGTCCCATGGGAGCTTGCAGCCAACCCCACAAGGCCTCTTTCCCCGCCACTGAACCCTTCGGCAGCATAGCGCTGGCTGGTCATATGGTTCAGGAGAGAGCTGCCAGCCTGTCAGGTAACACAGGGCCACGTGTGGACTCTAGGGTGGGGCAGGCTGAGTGGGGGCTTCCCTTCTGTCCAGGCGAAGCACTGCAAATTGAACATGGTCTGTTCTTAGACAGACAGACAGAAAATGAGGTTGCTCTTTGCTGGCCCCTCTGGTGTTATTTGGATCTTTCCATGTACCTGTCTCCCAGCGAGCCATGAGTGCCTCTGGGGCAGCCATTTAATCACGGCTCCTCTGCCCACAGAGCTATGTGACCCTGCGGGCACCACCTCCCTTCTCTGAGCCTTGGTGTCCCCCTCTGTAAACTGGGGACATGTCAGTGCCCCCAGCCCTGTGGAGCTGTGAGCATTAAGAAAAGAAAGCTCACGGGCCCCTGGAATGGTGTCTGCATGTCATGAGTGATCCTTAAAGGCTGGCTGTGGTTCTTCTCCCCTGTGACCCTCTGACAAAAGATGGCCTCCCCACCCCCAGTGCTCAGTAAATCTGCACTCATGTGTTAGTGGGTGTTGGTGACTTCATGTGACCTTTGGGACCCATGTGGTTAACATGTGTGTATTTTAATAGGTTTTTTTACAGTGACTCTAATGATGTGTGGATTGTCAGGGGGCTGTGGCGTTGTGCTCTCGAGCTGTAAACTCACCACTTCTCTGCTCCCCATTTTTCTTGGAGTTCTAGCCTACTTCCTCTGCAGCCCTCACGGGCGGTTTGTGTGGTGTGTGTGTGTATGCATGTGTGTTGTTTGTGCATTGTTAATGTGTTGTATGTATGCATATGGCTTATAGTTAAGTCCCCAGAAGCAGGAAAATGACAGACAGCCCCTACCTGGGTACCACAACCCCACCCACCTCCACAACTCTGTCCCTGCCCCTTCAACTCAATCGTGGACAGCACCTGTGCCCTGATCTCCCTATCTTAGTGTCTAACCCAGGTCTTTGGCTAAACGTGCGCTCAATACAGCAGGACTTCTTTGCTAATTGAACGCAGGGGGGACAAAAACAGTCCTGGGATAGTCTTTTCTGGGCGGCGCTGCAGTGCCCTCTAGTGGATTTTACCTGAACTTCTTTAGGTTTGAGGTTCCACTGCTCAGAAGTCTGTTTTGGGATCCAGCCAGGTTTGGTGTCCATTGCTGCTGGTTGCCCTGCCTTGCAGAGAGGGAGGCTCAGTAAGAACTGAGGGTGTGTGGGGGCGAGACTGGGTGGTCAGGGAGAAGGGCTGATGTCAGTAGACCAGATCTGAGAACACTTGGCTCAGGAAAGCAGGGTAAGTAGGGGAAAGCCCAAACTTTCCCTTTCTTCCCAACCCTCTCTTCTTTTGTTCTCAGGCAGAAATGACTCAACAGTTACCCTGATTCTGTTAATTTTTTAAAAAGATTTTATTTGTTTGTTTGTTTGTTTAAGAGAGAATGAGAGAGAGCGCATGAGAGGGGGAAGGTCAGAGGAAGAAGACTCCCTGCCGATGCGGGACTCCATCCCAGGACCCTGGGACCATGACCTGAGCTGAAGGCAGACACTTAACCGACTGAGCCGCCCAGGCCTCTGTTAATTTTTTTTTAAAGGGTACCTAAAACAAGATGACACATAAAGGTCACAATTCTCTTATACCAGGCTAATGCTTGCACACCCACTTCTAATGCCTTAGCAAATCTTGTTGGTTCTGGATCCAAAACACATCCCAAATCCATCCTCACTTTCAGGCCATTGGCCAAGCCACATTATCTCAGGTCCGAATGATCCCAATTATCCTACCCTATGGGTTCTATACGTATTCCTCTACACTCCAGACTCCATGCAGTACCAGAATGTTCTTTTTTTTTTAAAAAAAGATTTTATTTTATTTATTTGACAGAGAGAGAGAGAGAGAAAGAAAGCATAAGCAGGGTGGGGAGCAGAAGAGGGAGAAGCAGGCTCCCTGCTTAGGAGGCTGATGCGGGGCTCAATCCCAGGATCCTGGGATCATGACCTGAGCCGAAGATAGTCACTTAACCAACTGAGCCACCCAGGCACCCACCAGAATGTTCTTTAATTCTTTCTTTCTTTTTTTTTTAGATTTTATTTATTCAGGGGTGCCTGGATGGCTCAGTTGTTTAAGCATTGGACTCTTGTTTTTAGTTCAGCTCATGATCTCAGGGTCATGAGATCAAGCCCCTCATTGGGCTCCCTGCTCAGTGAGGAGTCTGCTTGAGATTCTTTTTCCCTCTCCCCCTTCCCTGCCTCCCCCCACTCACATGTGCTCTTTCTCTCTCATAAATAAGTAAATTAAATCTTTTAAAAAAATTTTTATTTGTAAAAGATTTTATTTATTTATGATAGAGAGAGCACACATGTACATGAGGTGGTGGCCAGAGAAGAGCAGAGGGAGACGGACAAGCAGACTCTGCACTAAGCACAGAGCCTGATGTGGGGCTCAATCCCACCACCCTGAGATCATGACCTGAGCTGAAATCAAGAGTCAGAAGCTCAACTAACTGAGCCACCCAAGCACCTCCAGAGTGTTCTTTTAAAATCGTTAAGTCAGATCACATTGCCATCTCCTGTTTAATAATATTTTATTTGTCCCCCATTTGCTCATGAGCTAAAACCCAAACTCCTTCCTGTGGCCTACAGGACCTTATGTGTGGAAGAAAAGAATGCTGCCACTCTAGAAGGCGGAAGAGGACCAGTTGGTAGGGGAGACAGAGCGTGACCTTTGACCCAAGGAAGGATGGAATTTTCAAGAATCAGCTGTGCCAGCTGTCTGCCCAGTGAGGGGTACGGTCCTACCATGGGGAGTGCAGAGCTGCTCCTGGGAACATGTCTGCCCAGGTTGGCTGGAGGCTGGGGTAGGCGAGCTCCAGTCACCTTCCTGCTCTGGAATTCTGTATTTCTAGGAATAAGACATGTGAAGCGGAAACTCCCACTTTATTGGTGGTGGCGAGATAAATAAAATCTGGACAGAGGCAGTAGCTCTTTAGGAATAGAGATAGCCTCTGCTTCTTCAGGAACATGTCTTCTAGTGAGGCGCTCCACGGATGAAGGGTACATACTATGCTGTTAAGAAGTTCATGGACTTGGGGGCTCTGGGCTGGCTAGCAATTATAGCACCCCAAGGACGCTTGGACTGCTGGGGTATGTGGGGAGGGGGGACGACACGGGAACTGGAGTGAGTGAGCCCTTGCCCTGGCATCACCTAGGAAACCATGTGGTCAAGGGCTCTGGAGATTCCACGTGGGGGAGGGGGGCTCCATGCTCAGGGCGGAGTCTGCTTGAGACTCTCTCCCTTTCCTTCTGTCCCTCTCTCTGCCCAAGCGCATTCTCTCTCTCCCTAAAATAAAATAAATGAATAAAATCTTCTAAGAAATATTACACAGTGGAAGCCTCTGTATTCCCCTTCTGATTCCCTTATCCCTCCCTACAGCCACTCTCCCAGAGTTGGTGTTTATCATTTTCACGCATCTTTATGTTTGCTTACCATCTCTATGAGAACCCATAAACGGCATGCCGTCCCCTTCCGTGTTTAGACCTTCTACAATTAGTGTCCCAGGAAAGAAATCCTCCTGCAACTTGCGTTTTTTTTTTCTCAAAATCGTTATTGACATTTATCCACATTGATGCATATATCTCTAACTTACATATTATCCTCACTTTAAAATTTTTCTTTTAAATTGAGATATAATTGACATATATTGTATTAGTTTTAGGTGTTTAGTTTCATCATAATGACATATTTGTATATACTGTGACATATCACTACAAGGAGTCCAATGTCCATCACCACACATAGTTATAATTTCTTTGCCTCGTGATAAGAACTTTTAAGATCTACTCTTTGAGCAACTTTTAAATCTATGTTTCAGTCTTATTAACTTTGGCCATGATGCTGTACATGACATCCTTGGGGCTTATTTATCTTGTAACTGGAAGTTTGTACCTTTTGAGCACCTTCACCCATTTCACTCATCTACCCTCCCTGCCCCACCGCACTCCCACCCCCACCGCCAGCCTCTGGCAATTGCCAGTCTGTTCTCTGAATCCATTGGTTTGATTTCTTTGTTTTTTAGATTCCACATAGAAGTGAGAGCATGGAGTATTTGTCTTTCCCAGTCTGACTTATTTCACTTAACATAATGCCCTCAGGGTCCATCCATGTTGCTGCAAATGACAGGATTTTCCCCTTTTCTGGGGCTGAATAATATTCCATTGGATATATGACCACAGTTTCTGTAACTATTTATTTGTCGATGGATACTTAGGCTGTTTCCCTGTCTTGGCTATTATAAATGCCATGAAATGGGGATGCAGATATATCTTTTTGAGATCATGATTTCATTTCCTTTTCCTTTATCCAGAATGATGTGACTTGATGGATGGCATGATAGTTCCATTTTCAGTGTTTTTAAGGAACCTCCAAACTGTTTTCCATAGTGGCTGCACCAGCTTACTTCCCCATCAAAAATACACACTGATTCTCTCCTCTCCATATCCTTGCGGATACTTGTTGTCTCTTGCATTTTTGCTACCAGCCATTCTGACGGGTGTGAGGTGTTATCTCATTATGGTTTTGATTTGCATTTTCCTGATGATTAGAGATGCGGAGCACCTTTTTATGTGTCTGTTTGGCCATCTGGATGTCTTCTTTGCAAAAATGTCTATTCAGATCTTCTACCCATTTTTAAATAGGATTATTTGTTTTTATCATCCCTTTTAAAAATCTGCAACTCTACTGATGGACCCTTAGGTTTGCCCTGGATTTTGTACTGTTACAGACAATGCTGTTGTAAGGATTTTTGTTCAACTTTCTTCCAGCACACACAGGAGAGTCTCACAGCGGGTACCCCCAAGGGTGGACTAACTGGGCTGAGGGCACTGTGCTCTTCAAATCCTGTCTGCTCTAGCCGCGTGCCCTCACCCGCTCGTGCACAAGCCTACCTTCTAGTCTGTGCTTAGCAGCCTTTTGTGGTAAGAACAATGGAAGAATAGTTAACACGGGAATGCATCTAGAGTATACCTTGGCTATGAAGTCCTCCGCAAAGTCTGGAGGCAGTCTGCCATTCTGAATTCAGAGCCTCCTGCTGTGACATGGGGAGTAAGAGATGTGAGGCACACTGGGGATTTGGAAAAGGCTGGCTGGCCATCTCCACCGACGACCTGCTTCAAGGCGTCCTCCTTTCATCTTGACCTTTTGTTCCAGGAAATAAATAGGGAGCCCAAACTTCTACGCTTTCCTGTCCGTGACAGTTGCCCCAGTAAAATCATTAATAGCCCCTCCTTTGACTCTTTGGAGGGTTCAGGTTTGAAGGTCACCCCAGCTATAAGAGTGGCAATTCAAGTCAATTTCCTATCTGGACCGGTAGGATTTCTGCTGCTCTGCTGAGGTCAGTGTGGATTTGACTGAGGGCTGGAGAGTCCGCGGGTTGCAAATCACGGGGGAGGAGCTACAGCTGGTGCTGCAATAAGGCTTCAGATAGAACGAGGAGCCCTCAGAGGCTTTCAGAGGGAGCAGACCACAGCCCCGAATCCCTTCCCTGAGAAGCTCTGCTGCTCTCACCGCAGAGTCCTGGCCATGCCTCTTGGTCACTGCCCAAGGGCCAGGCAGCTCCAGGGACAGGTGGTGCCGGGTAGCCTGGCGGGTGTTCCCCTCCCCATCTCCTCAAGACCAGAATCCATTGCAGGCCACCAGACAGTGCTCCCTGCCAGCCCTTTCATGAAGACTGTTCCTGGATGTGCTTCGTGAGTCGTGGCCAAGCTCTTGTGACAACACCTCCTGGAATAACAAAAGGATCCTTTGTGGGCAGCCAGCTCCAGCTAACAGCTTGTGGATGGCTGGACTCCCTCTGGCACTTTCTTTACTAGACATGCGCCCCCCTCCCATCCCACATCCATTCAGTTCAAGTCAGTCTGGGATCCTAGCTAGATAATTGGGCCATTTGATCAACCTGAAGAGGTAGGTCAGGGCGGCATTCCAACGCTGAAACTTCTGGAGGAAATGACAGGATACAATGGGAGATCTGTGCCGGGGGACAGTGCAGGGCATCCGCATTTGGTGGCTCCCTTCCAGCACTTTGCTACCTCCCGAGTGAATGCCTGCAGCTCCGCGGCGTGCTCATACAACAAAGGCTTCTCCTTAGAAATAAGTCCACACAGGATCTCCAACTGACCCACCTCGGAAGCTTAGCCTCTCACTTTAAAGAGTAGACCATTCAGGATTACTCCTACCAGCAGCATTTGAGACTCCTCTGGGGATCACCACCTCCACAAGGTCTGTGTTGAGCTGCCCCTAGGTGACAGCGTACCCTCTTAGTAGTAGATGGCACTAGCATTTATTGAAGACCTACTGTGTACTAGGTACTCCATTCAAGCTCTTACATACTTCTCTCAGTTAATGCTCAGAACTGTCCCGTGAAGTTGGTGTTGCTGTTTTACAAGTGAAGAAACAGGATCAGGGGATGAAGTGACCTGCCCAAGGTGACAGAGCTCCTGAGAGGTGGCATCAGGTCTCTAACCCAAGTCCCCCGGACTCCAGAGCCCAGCTCTCTCTCCCCGCGCTCTCTGTCCAGCTGGGAGCACGAGGGGCATCCCGTCGAGGGTTCTGTGGGGGAGCATCAGAGACCTGGGAAGGCCTGACAGAACGCATCCCAGGAAAGAAAAAGCTGTGAGGGCTGCCCCAAGAGTGGTGGCTTTGGAAAACTGGGAGGAGACTTTGCCTCACCGGTCCTGTGCCGGCTGGAGCCCTGAGGCAGATCGGGCACTGTGTATGGCCGGGCCCGGGGAAGAAGCCCAGGAAGAAGTGACTGGAACCAGCACCTGGGCAGCTGCTGGGGACAGAAGACAAGCGGGGAGAAGGGACTGGGCCTCCTGAGGACCCTTTATCACCTGACTTGAGTACACAGGACCCACACCGCCCAGAGACCAAGGCCGGGCCTGGCAGAGGAGAGGAGAGCCCCCAGCAGGTCTCGCTGATCCCAGGGGTCCTGAGTGGGCTTCTGCAGGGACCTTTTACATCAGGTGAATTTGGGGGAGGGAGAGGGGGAAAGCTAGACTAAACGGTATGTTTTATAAAGCAAATGGGACTGGCTTAATCCTCTGCAAGGAGCTAAAACCCACAAGGGAATTCCCAGCTCCCTCACCTGGACCCCAAACTCCTTAACGTGGCCCTGTGGCTGCCGGTGACAGGGACCAGTGACTCCTGGACTGTACCCCAGCACATCTCTTATGATCTCCCTAGCTGCCCCCCAACATTAGACCCACTTGACATCAGGCCCGGCCCCCAAACCAGTCTTTCTGGGATTAGGCACCCTTCTTTTTTAAAAACTCCCAAGTGATTCCATAGTGGCTCTGGGGCCTTGAAGGCCCACTGCCTGGTCTTTCCCAACTGTCATCCTCCCCTGGCGGCCTCCTCTTATTCTCGGGCCTCAGCCTGGTCTCCGCTCAGCGTCTGCCACCTCGGGAAGGTGTCTGTGACCCCTCTCCTAGACAGGGTGGGCCAGTGCCTGTCTCTGCCTGTGCTCCACAGCGCAAAGCTGTTCAATGAGTGGGCTGAAATGTTCAATATCATGGCAAAATCTGTCTCCCCAAATTTCCCTTAGTCCCTGCTACTCCCTCCTTCCTCATTAAACATGAAAGCCCCAGCCTTTTCCATTTTTTTTTTAACTTTCCCCAGATGTCTATGGGTATCGGACCTTAATTAGCACTTTTGGATTCCTCCGGGTCCTCACTGTCCTCCTGAGCAGGGAGCTGGCTCTCTATTCCTTCGAACATTAGAGTTTCCCCAAATAGCTCCTAGAAAAGGAAGTACGGCGGCGCCCCGAGAAAAGACAGTTTGCAAACAAGGGCTCTGCACAGGCAAGCTCAAAGGAACCGAAGCGTTCCCCTCTCTGGGAGACATCTGAAGCTCCTCCACTTAAGATCACAGAGAGGTTTAGTCAATACTTATCCATTTCTTCCTCCATCCTTCCTCAAGGGAAGCCAGAACCAAGCTCTTGTCAGAGAGGCTGTGGAATAGCTTCAAGAGAGTAGAGGGGATGATCCAGCTTGGATCGGAAGAGGATGAAGGTGAGAAGCTGCCAACAGGGCATTAATTGGCTTTGAAACAGCTAAGAGACTCACCCTTGTCCAAACAACTTGCGGCAATTTCCAAAAGCAACCGTGGAGGAAGCGGCCTGCACCTCTCTCCCCTCTTTCAAATGGGCGGTTCGGAAGTGGGGGAAGGAGCCAGGAATCCACAGGCCATCCTTCTCCTGCCAACTACCAGGGCCTGGAGGGAAGCCAGGCTGTGCACCTCCTGGGGCTTGGGAATGTGCCCGAGGATGAGGAAGCACAGCCCCCAGCTCCCTACAATGACGAGGAGGTGCTGACGGCAAGTGCCCAGGCCCTGCCAGCGATCCAGGGACAGGATGGCTGCTGCCAGAGCCCTGGGTGTGGACAAGTCGTCTTTGTTGGATTTCTGGCTCCATGGACCGTCCCTCTCTGATCCTAGTTTCCTCACCTGAAAATGAGGGTTTTGTTGAGCCAGGTATCAAAGGTGCCTTCTAGCCTCGTCGTCTGGGGCTGGTAAGAAAGCAGAGGGGCGCAGAGGGAGAGGAAGTGCAGAATGACTCTGGGGAAAGATGGGAACAGAGAGCCCTCTCAGCAAGTGGCAGAAGGCTCCTGCCTGGAGGTCCTGCCCATCAAGGAGCGGTGGGAAGACTCCTCTACATCTCGGAGGAGACAGATGGTGGCGCACATGGTTAAGCATCCAACCCCTCTTGGTTTCGGCTCAGGTCACTGTCTCAGGGTTGTGAGATCAAGCCCCGTGTTGGGCTCCAGGCTTAGCACAGAGTCTTCTTGGGATTCTCCTCTTCCTCTCCCTCTGCCCCTCCTGTTTATGTTCTCTCTCTCACTCTCTCCAAAAATAAATAAATAAATCTTAAAAGAAGAAAGAAAAAAAAGAAGGAAGAAAGAAAAAGAAAGAAAGGAGAAGGAAGAAGGAAGGAAGGAAGGAAGGAAGGAAGGAAGGAAGGAAGGAAGGAAGGAAAAGACTCACAGGGGGTCACACCGGTAGCAAGAAGGGGACCTTTGTCCACCACAGGGATGGCAGGTAGGTTTGACTCCAGGTGCCAACGCTGACTGACAAGGGCTGCCTGCAGCACCATGTTGAGGAAAGAGTTCAGAATGCAGGAGCAATGTCCATCGAAGTCTTGGGAAGAAGAAGAGGCAGCATGAATATCACCTGTTGGCCATACTTATACTGACTTGGTCAGTAAATTGCTACTGGGAGGCCACTTCATGCAGGACACTTACACCAGGAATTCATTGGTCAGTAATGCAAGCCTCTGTTCTCAGAAAGCTTACATTCTAGAAGGGGAGACAGAGGACACACGTGTAAACAAATGACAAAATCGTATAATCTCAATTAATGCTCAGTAGTATAAGGAAATGAAACAGTGCAATGGGCTAAATAGTGATGATGTGGAGGATGAGGAATCGAAGTTTGTGGGGGGGGTGACCTCTAAGCGGAGACCCAAATTCTGAGAGAAGGCATCTCTGAAAGAACTGGAAAAAGAGCATCCTGGCAGAAGGAACAGCCAGTGCAAAGACCCTGAGGTCAGGCTTCCGAGGGAGAGAGAGAGACCAGAGTTGAGGCTGTGTAGATGGCGGGGCTGGGGCAGGGGGGCGGTCAGTGGTGGAGATGAGAGTGGTGAAGCCAGCTGTCTCCTCCATTTGCATGTGTGGATGTCTATCTGGCCTCCTAAGCTTAGCCAATCCAAAACAACACCCTCAGTCCTCAACCCCCAGGCCCTCCCCAACCAAATGGCTCCTCTTCAAGTCCTCACTTCTCTTCCTGTAAATGACCACCCATACTGCTGCTCAGACCACTGACCAGCCCGGCCATCATCAACTCTTGCCTGTGGTCTCCTCACTGGTCTCCTTGCCCGCATCCCGGTCCTCAATCAGAGCCCCAAAAGCACTCATCAGATCAGTCCCACCATCATTTACTGCGCCCAAGCTCTCTTCTCCCAGTTTCAACTTTCTCACAACAATCCCCAACCCACAAACCCAGGGACACATATTTATTATCTTTCTTTTTTTAAAAGATTATTTATTTATTTATTTATTTATTTTAAAGATTTATTTATTTATTTGACAGAGAGAGATCACAAGTAGGCAGAGAGGCAGGCAGAGAGAGAGGAGGAAGCAAGCTCCCTGCTGAGCAGAGAGCCCAATGCGGTCCTCGATCCCAGGACCCTGAGATCATGACCTGAGCCAAAGGCAGAGGCTTTAACCCACTGAGCCACCCAGGCACCCAGATTATTTATTTATTTATTGGAGAGAAAGAAAGCACACCGGCAGGGGGAGTGGCAGACCGAGGGAGAAGCAGACTCCCCGCTGAGCAAGGAGCCTCATGCGGGGCTTGATTCCAGGACCAGGATCGTGACCTGAGCCGAAGGCAGATGCTTAACTGACTGAGCCACCCAGGCGTCCCTATTTATTATCTTTTTAAAAGAGAATCTGAAGTTGGTCACAGCCGCAGGGGGCATTAAGCCCCAGTTCAATTCGTAGTCATTCCTCAGTTGTCGACATTGCCAGAGAGGTTCTGGGGACTGGGTATTAATTATCATCAGGACTATTTAACCAGCACCTGCTGTGCTCCTGCCCTGTGGCCAGAGTATCAAAATAGGCATGCAAGGGAGGTGTGACCATCGTCCTACCTTCATTCTCTTGGATACTTGGGTCAGGAAGGTTCAGCTTTTTATCACCCAGCTGGTGAATGACCGTGCCGAGATTTGTACTCAGGTCTCAGCAAGCTCTTGCTTCGACATGAAGCTTCCTCCTAGTTTCAAATGGGTGAGGAATGATGGGCTCAGAGAGAGGGACCTTGACCTCAGTCTGGACATTTCCCCTTCATTCCAAATCAAAGGTCAGAGGCTGCTCCCTGGGTTCCTTGGCACCTTCTCAGCCTGGAAAGATAGGTTAGGACCTTCTGCCCGCCTAGCCCCAAAGAGATGGAGGTGTCCCAGCTTTCCTTATCTGGCCTGGCTTTCATTCCCCATGCCTCCACCTGCTCCCCACTCACATCTGCTCTGTTGCCAGGTGGTCGCCTTCCTGCCCCAGGTTGTTGGAGCCAGTACCTGGGTGCCCTTCAACCTGTCGGCCTCTTGATCAGGAAGCATTCCCGTGGGAACCATGGTGCCAACATCCGGCGCAGACGGGCCCTCTGTTACCTGCTGGCCCTGTTATCAGGCCCAAGAACAAAGGAGCTTGGTGCCTGCCGCCAGGCAGGCTGTGTTTGTCCAGGGCGAGGCCTCGCCTGGCACAGCTGCTGAGCAAACAGGAGAGCCGGCCTCACAGATCCGCCTTGCAACGAGCAGGGCTTCGGCTGAGGGGTGTTGCTGTCAGGATGCCTGCCAAAATACTAGCCTCCCCAATGCCAACCAGCACCCGAGGGCAGAGGGGACTGTAGGGCAAACAGTTGTCTCCAGGCCTCAGGCTTTCTAGCTCGATAATGGGAGAGTTGCATGAGATGAGCTCCAAGATCCCTTCTTCCGGCTAGAGCCTTGAGGGATGTCGGGAGGGGTCTCTAGAGCTTGAGAACAGATCTGGAGGTAGGAGTGCCTGGGAGGCTGAGGAGGAATCTGGGCCTCTGTCTCATGGCCGCCCCTTACCCCAGCCCTGTGTCCCCACACACACCCCTGTCTCTGGCTGGGAGGGTGGCCCGCTGTCAGAGCAATGTCTTCAAGCACCAGATCATGACTTTGTTTGCCCTCATGGAGCTTCCAGGACTGGAACTGAGGCACTTCGTGATCAGAGGATTAAGTATGAGACCACGTAGAGTCTCATCTCTTATGTTATGCCCCCCAGACATCTCAGGGTAGCTGGGAAGGCCCCAGGAGGGCTCGTGGAAGGATGTTCCTCCGGCTAGGACAGAGAGAGGCTGCATGGCGATACTCATTCTCAGCCATCAGCGTGCATCAGCAGCACCTGGAATGCTTATTTAAAATACTGAATCCTGGGCTCCATGCCCCAGAGATTCTGAGTCCCAAGATCCAAGGTAGAATGGGTGACTCAGTATTCTGAGTCTTTAACAAGTGTGTGGGTGATCCTAAGGTCTCTGATGAAGTGGACAGAGGGACTCTAAAAGCTATACAGTCCTGGATTCAAATCTCACCTCTGTCACTTATTTGCACTATGACTTGGGGCAAGTCACCAAGCCTTTCTAGATGTCAATTTTGTTGGTAAAATGAGGTTATAATAACATCTACCGCTTAAGAAACAGAGTGTTTATTGCACGTTGTAAACATTGGTTGAGCAAATAGGGTAGAAGTTCATTGCCAATCCAGAAACCTGGGGGGTTCTCCTTCATGGCTCCATCCACCATGTATCTCTCAACCACTTGGTCACAGACCTCATGAATTCTATCTCCTAAAACATCTTAGACCTGTCCACTTTTCTCCATCCCCACAGTTTCCACCTTAGTCCAATCCACCACCTTCCTCTACCTGGCCAGTGCACAGCTCCCTCTCTAGCTCCCTATTTCTACCCTTGCCTTCCCATTCTTACTTCTCAGGGTAGCCACATTAATCGGATAAGGCAAAGCCTTTGCTTCAAGCTCCAGCTCTCAGTAATGCCTTATGAGTCTGAAAACAATTCCTCTGGCCCCCTACACCTACTTCTGAGCCTCCTTTCAGCCTCTAACTCTACACTCCAGATATTCTGAACTTCTTTCAGATTCCTCTAGTGAATATCAGTTTCTCTTGCCGCTGGGACATCACACAAAGTGTGTTTGCTGTGTCCGAAACAGCCACCCCATCTTGACCCTGTCTCCAAAAACACATCCTTCACCTACTACTCATCTTTCATATTTCAGCTGAAATGTCCTTTACTCAGGGCCAGATGTAGCTATTCCCCTCACATGTGCTCTGGCAACTGTCTTTCCTCCATAATAATACCTATTATACTCTGCTGTGATGACTTCATGCCCGCCTCCATCACTAAACTAGATCCAAGAGAACACAGACCTCTGTTGATAGCTGTAATACCAGCAGTAACAGTCTATGCTCAAAGAACGGCTGAATGAATGAATGAATGAATAAAAGAAGAGAGGGCCCTGGTCGCGGGATGTGTTGCAGATGGGTGCCCCCTCGAAGTGCCTAAACTCAGTTTAGGGTCTGGAGGTGCCTGGAGAAAAAGATAGCCACGTGAGGGCGTCCCTGGGCGCGTACGGGCCACAGGAGGGCGCCCTCAGCTCGTCGTTTGTAACTGGCCCCTCTTCGGACTCCGGTTCGGTTACTAATGGCCAATGGGAAACAGGAGGCGGGGCTTCCGTCTGATTGACAGCATCGCCCCGCCCAATCTAATTCATCTTTTCCTTGACCCCGCCCACTTCGGGCTTCGGAGACCCTAAAGGTGGGCCTGACGGAGGCGCCGCCAACTGAACTCCAGCAGAGAGCTCCCGAGGCCGAGCCAGCGCTCCTGGCGGTCTGTGAGTGGGCGGCCCGCGGCTAGGGGCGGGGCCACGGCGCTGACAGGCAGGCGGTCGGTCCCGCCCCTCTCGCCCAGAGCGGCAGCGCCGGCGCTGGGGACAGCAGAAGTGAGTACGTGAGCAGCGCAGCAAGATCCCTGCTCGGACCCCGGACGGCGCGCGCACCCGGAGCCCCGGATCCGAGTCGGGCCCGCGGCAGACCGCCGGATAACTGTGCCCCCGAACTACCACCACTTGCACCCTCCCGCCCCGGCCCGCCTCCCGGAGTTCTCCGGCTCCGAGCTCTCCAGCGCCCGGGATCCTCCTGGACCGGTCCGTCCAGATTCCCTCGGGTCCGACCTGCCTGCATCCCCCAGCATCGCCAGGCTTGGGCCGCCGCCTCGGTCCCGGAGCCGCCCGCCTGGATCGCACCCTTTCCTTGCTCGGATCTCCTGGGACCGTACGCGAGCGTTCCTCGGAGCCCACGGAGCGGACCCTTCTCCGGGTGCCCGCAGCCCCGCCGGCGCGGNGCTGCTGCTGCTGCCGCTGCTGCTGCCCGCCGGCTGCCGGGCGCTGGAAGGTGAGCGGCGTCGGGGGGCGCGTCCGAGGCTTACGGTGCCCGGGGTCGGCCGAGCGTAGGCCGGAGAGGCCCCGCGGTGTGGGTCAGATGCCGGCTGGGCGCACGTCGGAGGAGGCTCCATCACCCGCGCCGCTCCGGGGGCCGGCGGGCGGGGCGGGGAGGACGCCCCCGGAGCCGCCTCGCGGGCTCCAGCTGGCCCCGAGGCCCGCGGTACGTGGGTCGTGGGTCTCGGGCAGCTCGACTCGGATGGAGCGTCCCCGAAAGTCACGGCACCGCTGCGAGCTCTTGGGGGAGAAGCCCGCACTCACCGCAGAGAAGCGAAGCCCTCAGCGGGCCGGGGAGGCGAGGAAGTGTGGGCGACCCGCCAGGCCAAGCGGGGGCGGGGGGCTTCTGAGGCTGCCGCGGGGGTGTGGCGGGAGGGGGCGAAGCGGGACTCCCGGGTTGGGGGGCGGCGTTGGTTAGGAACCCGTTGGAGTTGACTGGGAGAGCTGTGAGGGCGCGCACCCCGCTTTGTCAGGGGATGGCTGCGGGGGTGGAGAGGCGGGGGCCTGTTATTGTTTATGGTTTGCGGAGCGCCAATTACACACGAGGTGCTGCGTGCACCGGCAGTGCGCGCTGCTCTGCGGCTCTCCTCCGCCTTCTCGCAGGACGTCCGAGTGCTCGGGTCTCCGTTGGAGCCCCGAAGTTCGGGGGTTTGCCCCATTTGCCGGTGAGGAAAGGCCGAGTTCCCCAATAGGTTGTGTGAAACCGCCCCAGACGGTGCTAAGGGGGTAGCTCCAACTTCCGAACGACTGTACTCGGGTGAACAGGATGCTGTTGGCTCTGGTGGGAGAGCTCGCACACATGTGGCCACTTGACAGAGCCTGCGGGAGAGAGAGGCGCTGACGCTGGTCACAAACAATAGACACACACGCACAGGGTTTTCGAAAATTTTGGAGCCATTAAAGGGGGGAAGAAAAACCCTGGTTCATCTGGAGGACAGAACACCACCGAAATTTGGGGGACGTTGGACTATAGACAGTACTTATTTATGCCGTCTTTAACAGCAGATCTAGTGAATTTCTTAGCACAGAAACAAAAATAGGGATTCTGTGTAACTTGGTTTGTTTGTATGTTCACAACGGGTAAACTTAAAGGTTGGAAGGAAGAAAGAGCACAGTTCCGAGAGAAAGGCATCTTCTGGTGCTTTCCAGTTTTCTCTCTGGGAAGAATGTTCCCAAGAACCGCCACCCCCTTTTATCTCTGAGCCCACCAGCGCTGACAGACCGATTCACACGGGTGGACACATGCAAATCCCGGCAGACACACTGAGGTCGCGCCCACATGTGTGATAGGATCTCAGGCGTGAGAAACCAGTGTGGGGCTTTGTTGTTGATTGCCTCAAGGGTGTGAGCCAGGGAGCCTGTTGGAGTTCCCAGGTCTGTGTCTCTGTGCCTTAGCTCAGGAGGGGCGACACAGGCACAGGCGCTTATGGGGCTGTGTGTGTGCTGGGCATGGGGCCCTCCTTGTCAGGTGTGGTGGGTGCTGGTGCTGATGGTGGGGTGGAGGGGGTGTGGTTTGGGTCAGGTGAGCAAGAGCCGCCTGAAGAGGCTCACTCCTTCCTCGCTTTCTTCCTCCTCTTTACCCATCACAATCTGCTAGACCCTCGGGGGCAGGCCACAGCGGGGGGGCTGGCATCCAGGCCTGGGGGCCAAGGAGCTGAGGGGCTGACAGGGCTGACCAGAGGGCGCATGAGCAGTAGCAGCACAGGAAAGAGAGGGCAGCCGGGCCCCAACCTTGTCCCTCCTTCTCCCCTCAGCTGTGTCTGGGGTTACTCCCTGACTGGGTAGGTGGTGGCTGGGAGCCCAGGCCAGTGTGGGGTGTCCCTAGGAAGTAGCAGTGCCTCCCATGTGTGGCTTTACCAGTTCCTTTACTTCTGCCATACCTCAGACCTTAGGGTTTTCAGTTTGTGTGCGGGAGAAGGAAAGGAAAAAGAGAGATGCTTTGGGGGCAGCACAGGCCCCCACACAGAAGTACGCCTCCCCACTCCGTTCTCCCTGGTTGAGATGGGATAGTGGTAGTACCCACTCTCCTAGAGTTGTAGTGAAGATTGAGTCCTTAATGTGTGGGGGGTGCTTAGCACACAGCCATTATTATTCAAGGATTAACTGCTATTACCATTATCCTAGGATCTGCCCCCTGAGGAGGGGCAGAAGTGAAACTGGTGTGTGCCTTACCTGCTGGAGGGACGTTAGAGGAAGGGGTGGGGGGTGGGGGGGGAAGGTTGGTCTGAAGAAAAAGTTGTCTCCCTGCTTCCAGCTCTCTTCAGCTCTGGGAGCTACGGGATTGGGATGGGATGAGAGCTAGGTCAGGGGCAGCTGTCTGTGTCCTGCCCATCCCCCAGCCGGGTTTGGAGCTTGAAGGGGGAGGTGGGAAGACTTGGTGGTCCTGGGCTGTGGCCACGAGGCAGGGCTAGGTAGGACCCTCCCTACTCCCAAGCTTTACGGGCAGGGGGACCAGGCTCCAGCCTTCCATTTGGCTTTGCCAGGATTTGGTTCGCCCTGGGCCTGGGGGAGCCTTTTGGCTCTCTGCATCGGGGGGACATTATACTTAGAGCCAGGAGTCCTGAGTTGTGCGTCCTGTTTCATCATGGATCCCCTGGTTAGGCGCTGTCTAGCACCTGGTTATCTACCTCCCTACACACTTGGGGTCCTCCAAGGCTGCATCCATGGACCTCATCAGTTTTCCGGGTGGATGGAGCCAGGGTCCTTGCTTGTCCCCCCGGGTTGAAGAAGCTCCCCTCCCCTTGCCCTGATTGCTTACCTCCCCCGCAAACACACACGATTTTACCCTCAGTCGTAGGGAACGGGGCCACCTTGTTGCTCACTCTCCCTTCGAGTCGCGTCTCCCAGTCCCCCTGAGCCAAGATCCTTCTCCCCGTCAGGACCACGAACCGGAAGGCGAGCAGACCAGGAACAGGCGTGGGATGAGGAAGGATGTCTGGGCCGTAGGACACTTACACCTCAGATAGACGGGGGAGGTCTGCTGAGAGCCTCCCCTTTCGAGGGAAGAGAACTAGTTGCCAGGTGTGAGAGGTGGGGACCGCCGGGGTGCACCCGGGTGCGAGGGCAGGAGGGAGCGGGCGTGTCCATCTCTCAGAGGTGGCAGCGGTGGCCCCCGAGGAGGTGCTTGCTGAGAGGGACGCCAGGCCTGGGATTTCTGTGGCTGGCTCACTAGTCGAGTCGCCTCTGGCGGCCCCCACCCCAGCCCTGTTTGTCACGAGCTGGCACCTCAGAGCTGCCGCTGAAGGACAGTGGCAGGTATTTGGGGGAACCAGTTTGCTCGTCACTGCCTTCCCTTCAGCCAGAGCTGCGGCTACCGCCGGCTCTGTGGCCTCAGCGGCAGGGAGCTAAAGCCTAAGCTGCCGTGGGCAAGGCCTCCGCCACCCGGCCTTACACTAATTAAACAGCATGAAGAGGCTGAATCACCAGGCCTGCATAGTTTGAAAATTGTAGCCCTGCCTGTTGTGCTGAGTCAAACTGGTTTGTCGGGATTGGGCAGCTGGGGAGGTGGGGGGGAGGGAGACTGGGTACAGCTGGGCACCCGATGGGGTGGGAGAGGCCCCAAGGGGCTGCCCTGGCCCCAGATGTCCTCTTGCCTTCTGCCCCCAGACCCCTGGCCAGACCCAGTGTGGCTGGGATCCCGGGGAAGGGCCCAGAGGCCTCACGGAAGGGCTAGCTGTGCATCTGTCCTGGCTGGCTGGCTGGCACAGCCCGGGCTAGGGTGGGGGCATGGAGGAACACGGAGGCATCTGGGCTCCTTGCTCTGTGCTTTCTCCTTCCTTCTTCCTTTCAGGTTTATTTAATTATAAATCCCCACGATCTGAGGGGAGGAATGGAAAACAAAATGTGTTCTCTGTTTTGAGATGCTCCCTTCCCCTCCATCCCAGAACGGAGGGCCAAGGGGCCAAGGGCGGAGAAAGGGAGGGCAGCTTGGGGTGAGTTAGGCTCTTCTAGGTCCCAGAGCAACCCCCCCACCCAGGCCCCCTTCTTCCTTGGCCTGACCACCCTGAGTGTGCGGCTTGGTATACCTATGTACACCCGCTGACAGGGTAGGGGCAAGAGGGGAGAAGATGGGACAGAGCCCTTGGGTTGGTTGGCTGAGGCAGGGACCCCATCAAGGAGGAGGGGGACCGACTCAGGGCTGGCATTTCTCCCTCCCTTTGCAGGCAGGGCTATGCACCTCCTTGTCCAGACTCTGCCCCTCTGTCCACCTGCCCTTGCATACTCTGCCCCTTCCCCACCTCCTTCAAGTCCCTCATCTGGAGCTTGGGCTTCTTGCTTTTGTCTTGGGGGTTTTTTGATTTCCTGGGTCTCACTGACCCAGAGCAGTGTGCTCCGTGTGACTTGGGACCTGGGGTGCTGTGGGGTCTGGCAGCTCCATAAAGTTGTGTGTACTTGGCCCTTCACCGGGGTTGGTGGCTGGCTCCCAGCTGTGCTGGGGCTGCCCAGAGAGGCTGTCAGAGACAGACTGGGAGCCCACGATATTCTCTTCTTGCTGGGTACCCAATGAATGCATGGAAGTGTTGCCCAAACTCCTGGGGCTGTCTCTTTGTGATGCCACCCCTCTCCAAGGGCTCAGTGCTGGGGACAGTGCCATTGTGCTGGCAGGGTGGTACCTGGGGAGGCCACACCTGGTCACACCCAGAACCATCTTCATGCCCCTGCCCCACCCCCAGCCTCGTGACCCGTGACAGCTCCTGCCTGGGCCAGAGCCACAGGAAGCAGGTCTGGGGTTTGCTCCTTCCCTGCACCTCTGGCCAAGACTGGTCCAGTCCCTCTGCTTTCTTAGCAGACCCTGCCTTCTCCTGGCCCTTCCTCTAGCCCACCTGAAGACTCAGCTCATAGAAAGAGCGTGCTTGCAGTGTGTGTGTGTGTGTGTGTGTGTGTGTGTGTTGCATGTGTGTGGAGGATGCGCCTCTGAGGCTTTATCCAAACTGTAGGTGTTGGCATCAGCACTGTCTGCGCGCTCATGTGGCACGTTTGAGTGTGTGGCCGATGCTCGTGTGTGGCTGCGTGAGAGCACGTCATTGCGTCTGTATGGAGAAGCCGGTGTTTGCGTTTGCACTTGACTACACTTAAGACTCTGACTCAGGGCTGGCAATCGTGTGCAGTTGGGTGTGTAAGGAGAATGTACCGTTCGGTGTGCGTGCCCTCCATGTACGCAGATGTCTCTGGAAATCCGCACACATGAAGACTGTAAGAGTGAGTGTTTGCCTAAGGCAAACCAAATCTGTGTATAGGAGGGCTTCACTGTATGTGAGTGTCTAAGGAAGACTGATCTGTTTGTACCATATGCATCTGTGTGTCTGAAAAAGACCGTGGCTGAGTATGAAGCCGTGTGTGTGTGTGTGTGTGTGTGTGTGTGTGTGTGTGTTTGCGGGTGGCTGTGGTTTTGTGTATTTTGTCCACCATATGTGTTGACTTGTCATTCTTTGGCCCTGGTGGCAGAGAATGGGCCCAGCCGCTGAGAACCAAGGAGTGCTTGTGCGTGTGTGTCATTTGTCCACGGGCAAGGGCTGTGCAGCTGCCGCCACGTGGCCGTTCTCTGTGGCCCTTTGGAAACCTGAAAGGGGTGCTGGTTCACTTCTGAGCATTGAAGCCTCATCCCAGAAAGCCCCCAGGCCTGCCGTCGACCCTGCTCACTTTGGAAGGGGTGGTGGGGTTTCCAGCCTGACAGAGCCCGGTACCAGAGAGTGGCTGTCAGCCTTCTGGTCTCCCTCCAGCGACCACATGGGGGGGGCAGAGGAAGATGGGGGTGTGATTGGCAGCTGGGGAGCTTGGAGATTGCTCACTCAGTCCTCTTTTGTCCTTACCCCCTGTTCCTCATATCCTTCACCCCAGCTCATGGCCACGCACGCGCGTGCAGCACACATGGAGCAGAGGAAAGGTGGGCTCTGTTGGGTTGGGTCTGTCCCTCCCAGTGCCACACAGATGGATTCTGGGACCTCCTCCGGGCCCTTCCTGAGGCTTGGACCCAGGCATCTCAGGGTCTCCCTCTTGCTGAAGGGAGCAGGCCCCTCCCCTTCCCCAGAGAGCAAGCCCCCTCCCCACCAGGGTGACCGGAGCCCTCCTCGGGCACACATGACTCGAAATCCAAGTCCTCTCCTCATTAATGGGAAAAATGTGCCGAGATTGAGCGATGGCCAAGGCTGAGCGATGGCCAAGGGCCGATCCCCGCCCCCTCCCTCTCCCGCTCCCCAGAAATTAAACAGAAATGAAGAGCCTCCCTCCACCCCTGCCTTCCCCCTCCCCTCCCCCTCCCCACCGTCCCCTCCCGCCCCTCCGTCCTCTCAGAGCCAGCACAGGGCTTGTTTTAAACTGTGGAGGAATCTGGCTGGAGGGGGGAGGGGGCTGAATATTTGGGTTTAAACAGTTCCAGATGGGTTTGGCACAGGCTGAGCAGAAGGAAGTGAGGGAGAGGGAGGAGGGAGGCAGCTCAAGGGAGCGGTGGGAGCCCCTGCCTGCTCAGGCGGGCGGGTGGCGGGCAGCGGGCAGACAAGCAGGCGGACTGGCTGGCTGGCTGGCTTGGAGGGGGAGGGGGTGTGCTTGGCTCCACTGGCTCCGGGGACCCGAATGCGCTGGGCTGCTGGCTGAGGACGAGGCTACTTGAAAACCTCCCTCTCTGTCTCTGTCTCCTCGGGCCTCCTTGTCTCTCCACCTCACCGTCTTTTGTAGTCCTCAGTTGGTCACCGTCTGGTCCTAGCCAGCCGGCTCTGCACATCCTTCCAGCTCTGAGCCGCCCACCATCCGCCTTGGCGAGGCCCCTGCCCCACCTCCTCTCTCCCTGCCTGTCTCTGGGCCCCTGCTTCTGCCCATCTCACCTTGCCTCCCGTAGCCCCCTGCCAGATGTCTGTGTCTATCTGTCTGCCAGAGAGGCCTGTCGGGCGACCGACCCTTGAGGCTGGATGGCTCGTCCTGCAGCCAGGTCCTCCAGGGACCAGCCACCTCCGATGGGAGAGGAGGGAGCCTCACTCCCCCTTGGCCTTGCATGAGGGTCCGGGGCTGCAGCTGGCTCACCTGCCATCCTTAGCTCAGACCCAGAGCGCAGGAAATCAGTGAAGGCCGTAAGCCCAGAACCTGTGGGGTTTGGGTCTTTCTCCTCCTGGGCAGCCCCAACCTGCCCTCTTGCCAGCTCAAGGAGTTGGCATCCCTCTCCTTTCAGAGAGCAGAGTTGTCCACCTAGAACCCAGAACCTGATACCTCAGGGAGTGAGTTTATGTCAGAAACATTAATGGGCCCCTCCTATGGCTGAGCAAGGGGAAACAGATGAGAAACTGAAACTTGGAACAGGATCGGTGCTGCGACAAATTCCCCAGCCCTGGATACACAGAGGAAGGCATCTAACCTTAATTTGGTGGTTTAGGGAAGGCTTCCTGGAGGAGGTGACAGCGAGATTGGCACTTAAAGGATACATAGGAGCTTTCTAGGCTTTCTCTGTTTTTCCCTTCACACTTCAGTCAGAGTGCTCTGGTTAAGGGGTTAGCTGTCAAGTCAGCTACCTTTCAACTCTTTAACCCAAGTCCTAGCAGTTTTACCTTAGGCCACATATTTACTTTTTCTGAACCTCAGTTTTCTCACCTGTACAATGGGTGCACCAACAGCACCTTTATGCAAAGACTGTGGGAAGACCTGAACTAGCTCGTGAGGAGCTGGCCTGGGTCTTGGTGGCCCTCAGCCCAGCCTCAAAGAGTATTCATGCCCCATGCCCCAGAGGTGGCTGGTGGGAGGCCGGGTGGGAGCAGACTCTGCCCTGTAACTGCCCTCCCCTTCCCCTGGACATGTGTGCTGCCTGGCCTTTGTGTTGGGAGTGGAGTCAGGGGAGGCCTCCACAACAGCCTCGGAAGCACAGCGTCCTTTGTTCCAGGATAAAGGGCCTGCTACCCCTTTGTGTGCAGATTAGCCTGACCTGTAGGTGTGTGAACTGGGCCTGGCTTTTGCCCGTGTAACCTCAGCTGGGGTCAGTGGCAGACACCCACCTCCCACTGGCTGACCTGATGACCTGGCCGCTCAAGTCTTTGGGATGCTAACGTTTCTGGGGATGTGGCTACAGGCTCTTCTCCAGGGCAGGGTGGCTGAGGGCTTCGAGGACTCGGGGGTAGGGTAGAATGGGGTAGTGTCTGGTGGGAATCATTCTCCGGTGTCCCCGCCTTTCCTGGACAACCTCTTTCTCCCCACCCTGAGCACGGCCTCTGATCTTTGTTCTTCTCTTGTTCCCCAGAAACCCTCATGGACACAAAGTGGGTAACGTCGGAGTTGGCATGGACATCTCATCCAGAAAGTGGGGTAAGCCTTCCCCACCATCTCCCCTGAATGTCAGGGGCCACTTCCTCCACCAGCGTCTGTACCCCTCGCCTCACCAGGGCTGGAGAAGAGCTGCCTCTGCCCCCTGCCTATGAGTTTCACCTCCTGCACCATTCCCATCCTCTGCAACTGTCACCTTCCTTCTTTGCCTGTGGGTGTTTCTAACCCTTTCAGCCTTCAGCCTGCCTGTGTCCTCCCCACACACACCATCTTTGTCCCATTCTCCCTCTGCCCACCCCTCAGCCTGCCTTCAGTCTGTCACCATCCCTCTCCTGCAGCTTTTTGCATGTCTTCTCCAACCATCTCCCTCCTTCCTGAGTCCCTGCGTAGGGCACTGACTTGGGGACCAGGAAACCTAGGCTCTAGATCTCTAACTTGCTATGTAACTTTTAGCAAGGCAGTTTACTTTTCTGGGTTTCCATTTCTTAGCGGTTAAATTCCTGTAGTTCTGACGTTTCTAAAATACTCTTAACCCCCCTACATAGCCTTCACAACTCCCCTGAGCTCTGAAACCCTGGGGTGGATGGCATTCCAGGCTCTCATTCATCAGACCTGTGTGACCTTGGGCAAGTCTCTACTTTGGAGAGTCTTGGCTCCCTCTTCTGTGGAGTGGGGACAACAGATGTACTTTCTCATGGGGTTGTAGTGAAGGTTAAGTAATGGTGATTATTGAATGTGCTCTGTATGGAACATTATCACAGGCCCATTATATATATTAACCTGATTTGATTCCCTATCACATCATTTACGTCCAATCAGCCCCATTTATAGACAGTGAAACTGAGGCGTAAAGATAACAAATATTACAGCTAATAGTCCCACAGTCCTTATCAAATGCTCTAAGCTCTTTATTCATTTAAAGTCCCTTATTCCTCATACGTCTTCATTCTCACCATGTTACACATGGGGAAACGGTGGTACAGGGAGGTTAAGTGACTTGACCCGTAGTCACACAGCAAGGATTGGGATTTGAACCCCCGTAGCCTGCATGCTCAGCCAGTCCACCACAGAAGCATCTCTGTGAAGCACATATGCCTCTGGGCATGAGGTAAGCACCTGGAGCTCATTCTGTCCTTTTTGCTTGGTCCCTGCACAGTGGGAAGAGGTGAGTGGCTACGACGAGGCCATGAACCCCATCCGCACGTACCAGGTGTGCAACGTGCGGGAGTCCAGCCAGAACAACTGGCTTCGCACGGGCTTCATCTGGCGGCGGGAGGTGCAGCGCGTCTACGTGGAGCTCAAGTTCACCGTGCGCGACTGCAACAGCATCCCCAACATCCCCGGCTCCTGCAAAGAGACCTTCAACCTCTTCTATTACGAGGCTGACAGCGATGTGGCCTCGGCCTCCTCCCCCTTCTGGATGGAGAACCCGTATGTGAAGGTGGACACCATTGCACCCGACGAGAGCTTCTCACGGCTTGACGCCGGCCGAGTCAACACCAAGGTGCGAAGCTTCGGGCCGCTCTCCAAGGCCGGTTTCTACTTGGCCTTCCAGGACCAGGGCGCCTGCATGTCGCTCATCTCCGTGCGTGCCTTCTACAAGAAGTGTGCGTCCACCACCGCAGGCTTCGCCCTTTTTCCCGAGACCCTCACGGGGGCCGAGCCCACCTCCCTGGTCATCGCCCCTGGCACGTGTGTCGCCAATGCTGTGGAGGTGTCCGTGCCGCTCAAGCTTTACTGCAACGGCGATGGGGAGTGGATGGTGCCTGTGGGAGCCTGCACCTGTGCCACCGGCCATGAGCCAGCTGCCAAGGAGTCCCANGGGGGGGGGGGGGGGAGGGAAGGGAGGACTGGGGCCCAAGCCACCTACATGCTGGGCCCCAGAGCTGCGGGTGCTCACGCTTGGCCCTTTCACCTTGGCATCTCCTCTGCTTCTCGAGAGGCTATGTTGACAGCACAGAGGTCAGGTGCCCAGTCCCTGAAGTCTGAGTCCTGACTCTGTCACTTAGCCCTGGTGGAACCTTGGGCACGTTACGTACTTACCTCTTTGAACCTTGGTTTCCTCGTGTTCAGGACGGGGACCATAGCAGTGATTCCTCTGTGGACTCGTAGGGGGCTTAAGTGAGTGGATGCGTGTGAAGCTCTTGGAGCAGTGCCTGGCACACGGCGACACCATCACCACCGAAGTATCAGCCGTGACTCTGTCGGGAGCCCGGGGACACATGGAGGACAGGGATTCTCTTGTCCTTATTTCATACAGGAGGAGGTTAGGAGGCTTGTCCATGGTGGCTTGCCAAGAATCCTAAGACCTTGCAGTGTACTAGACTCCTAGCTATAAAACCCTGTCACGAAGGATTCTTAATTGAGCCTCATCACAATCTTGTAAGGTAGATTCTAGTTATCTCCCCAATTCCACCAGTAAGGAAACAGGGTCTCCGAGAACAACCATACTCATGGTGTCGTAGCTGGGACGTGGGAGCTGGGGCTACGGCTTTGTCCAGTGCTCTGCCGTGCAGGGCAAGATGCTGAGGGCCTTGCTTTCTACCCCTTGTGCCCTGGCACTCGCAGGGGTGGGCGCTGGCTCTTGGCACAGCCCGAGGTGTGAGGGGGCTGGCTGGGAGGCCCCGTGTGGGGTGTTGTCATGGCAAGGTGAACAGTGCCTTGCCCGGCCCCTCTCCACTTTTCTATGGGAACCTGCCCCAGACTTCCTTTTCCTAAGTGGAGAAAGGGGGTGGGGGTGATGAGCCTGACAGCCTGAAGAGGGGCTAACACTCTGCAGGTCCCTGGCAGGAAATGCATGCTGGTTCCCATAGCAACCAGCCTGGCCTGGCCTCTGCCCCCTCCCCCACTGGCTCAAAAGAGCTTGGGTGGAACATCACCTTAGCGAGGGGAGATTAAACTCCGAAGAAGAGCGTAGGCCCAACTCTGGGCATTCCACACTCTGGACGACCTCCCTGGGGGCAGTCGTGTATGGATAGAGTGACCATATGCTTTCATGTGTCTGGGGCCGTCCTGGCTTATGCTCAGGGTCACATGATTATTACCAGCAGCCCCTTTCACTCTCAAAATATTCCAGTTCGAATAATAAATTATACGGCTGTCAGAGAGATGCAGACCCCCACAGCCCAGGACCTAGTGTAGACAGCAAGGGAGGACACTGAGGAGAAGGGATGTCCAGGCACCCAGCTCTGGGCTTGCTTTGGGGCCTGGGGTGCCCCTTGTGGATGCTTTGAGGCCTCTGAACTCCTGGTGACCCCAGCCTTCCTGCCTGCCATCTTTCTCCCCTTTTCTCACCCCTCCTCAGCCCCCACCCCTGCCCCAGGGCAGGAAGGAGCCGCTGCCCAGCTCCCGGTGGGTGGGGAGAGAGGCTGGACCTGGGAGCAAGGCCCCACCGCTGGGCATGCTGGGGTGGCCGGGAGGGTCCTAGGGGTGATTTTCCTCAAGTTTGGGGAGGTGGGGGTATCCTGGCAGAGTGGAGGTGCTGCCGGCCTGCCAGTGGTCTCTCCCCCGCCCCTCCTCTTCCTTCCCTCTCCCTTCCGTGCCTCGACAAGCCCAGGCTGCCCAGGCGATGGGGCTGACGTCTTCGCCCGTGAGGCCCCAGGGTAGGGGTGGGGGGCCGGGGCGGGGAGGAATCCGCTGACGTGGGGTTTCCACGGGGCAAAAGGGCTTTTTGTAGCTGCACTGGGGTTAGGCAATCCCAGCGTAGCCCCCACAGTCTAGGAGGTGGAGGGGCCAGGAGCCGTGCTGGGGGAGGGCCAGATTCTCACCGATCTGAAGAGCACGTCCATCGTCTTCTCCCCCGCAGCCTGTCCCCCCGGGAGTTACAAGGCAAAGCAGGGAGAGGGGCCCTGCCTCCCCTGCCCCCCCAACAGCCGCACCACCTCGCCAGCGGCCAGCATCTGCACCTGCCACAGTAACTTCTACCGAGCGGATTCGGACTCTGCAGACAGTGCCTGTACCAGTAAGTGAACTCGAGGCCTTGCTCGGCCCCGCTCCAGGCCTTCCCACGGGGGTCCGAGATGCTCGCTATGGATAGCCACTTTCCAGACAGGGAAACTGAGGCTTGGGGAGGTTTGATGTGAGGTTCGATGTGGTGCGCAGCATGGCACAGCTGAGAAGTGACTGGCCCTGAGCCAGAATCTAGGTCAGCCGGCTCAGCCTTTCCACCAACACTGAGTAAGCGCCCGCTAGCTCCTAGCCAGGCTTCCGGTGCCACTGGGGCCTCTGGCCCCTCCCTCCTTCCTCTGTGTAGAACTGCTGTTCTCCTGGCCCCACCCCAACCACAGAGGGGGCCTCACGTCCTCAGGGCAGCCTAGTGCCCTGTTTTCTCCCTGCTCTGGTCTTTGGTGCCAGGCGTTGTGCCAGGTGCCAGGGATGAGGAGACTAAGATACAGTCACTGTCCTAAAGGAGCTTGCAGCCTGGCGGGAGAAACAGATGCGAAAACAGATAATGACCATATAATGTGCTAAGTGCCTGGCTGGAAGGGCGCCCAGGAACTGTGTTATGGGGGTGCAGAGGACAGGAAGGGGAAGAATCGAGGAAGGCTTCCAAGAGGTGGTGACTTCTCGAGTCTGGCCTCGAAGGTTAAATCGAATCTTCCCGGTGGAGAAGTGTAGGAAAGCTCTTCTGCTTATTAAAACAGAGAAAGAGTCAGGCCATAGGAGGCCACTTGCCACACGCAGGAACTCCGGGTGGGAGGGCGGTGCTGGGGCCCTCGCTCACCGCCCTCTCCCTCCACCTTCCCTACAGCGGTGCCATCCCCACCCCGGGGCGTGATCTCCAACGTGAATGAGACCACACTGATCCTTGAGTGGAGCGAGCCCCGGGACCTGGGTGGCCGGGACGACCTCCTGTACAACGTCATCTGCAAGAAGTGCCGTGGGGGCCTAGGGGCCGGGGGCGCCTCGGCCTGCTCTCGCTGCGATGACAATGTGGAGTTTGTGCCTCGGCAGCTGGGCCTGACCGAGCGCCGGGTCCACATCAGCCATCTGCTGGCCCACACGCGCTACACCTTTGAGGTGCAGGCCGTCAACGGGGTCTCGGGCAAGAGCCCTCTGCCCCCCCGCTACGCGGCCGTGAATATCACCACCAACCAGGCCGGTGAGGAGGGGACAGAGGAGGGCAGGGCCCGGGGTCATTTCCTCCCACACAGAGCTTCGGTTGCCCAGGGCCTGCCAGCGGACTACTGGGGTTCCCGGGGCACCGGGTCCTGGGGAGCCCGTCGTGAGCCCCCGCCCCATCTTCCCTCAGCCCCGTCCGAAGTGCCTACGCTACATCTCCACAGCAGCTCGGGCAGCAGCCTGACCCTGTCCTGGGCTCCCCCAGAGCGGCCCAATGGAGTCATCCTGGACTACGAGATGAAGTACTTCGAGAAGGTCAGAGCCTTGAGGGGCAGGAGGGGGCCCCGGGGTGAGAAGAGGACCCCCAGATGGTGTCAGGGGCCATTGGAAGCAAGGTTTTGGATGCTGGGCAGCCACGGGTGGGCCCTGGCGGGTGGCTGCTGCTGGGCCTCAGAGTCACTGAGGTGTCTTATCTCTCCTGGTGTCGCAGAGTGAGGGCATTGCGTCCACGGTGACCAGCCAGAAGAACTCGGTGCAGCTGGACGGGCTGCGGCCTGACGCCCGCTACGTGGTCCAGGTGCGAGCCCGCACCGTAGCCGGCTACGGGCAGTACAGCCGTCCGGCTGAGTTTGAGACCACAAGCGAGAGGGGTACGTACCCCACTACTCCCGTTCCCACCCACCTCAGACTTTCCGTTCCTCCACTTACCCAGTCCCCTCCTGGTCTCCAGGCTCCGGTGCCCAGCAGCTCCAGGAGCAGCTTCCCCTCATCGTGGGTTCTGCCACGGCTGGGCTTGTCTTCGTGGTGGCTGTCGTGGTCATCGCTGTCGTCTGCCTCAGGTACTCCCGGGGCCCGGCTTGGGCCCACGGGCTGGCGAGAGCTTCCCTGGGGCACCCTGGAGCCCACGTGCCACAGAGGCCCTTGGTGGGCCCAGACCCTCCTCGCTGCCAAGGCCCCCTCCAGTCCCCTGGAGAGATTTCCTGACCCCTGGCAGATTTCCTCAGGGATTGAGTCCGCTGAGCCCCTTGCCCAGAGACCCAGTAGGCACCAGGCCATCCCCGGGGCGCCCTGGCCCTCCTGTGAGCCCGAGGGTCCCCGAACAGAGGGAGGTGTCGGGCTTGTCTCAGGCTGTACCCCCTCCTTGCCCCCTCCAGGAAGCAGCGGCATGGCTCTGACTCAGAGTACACCGAGAAGCTGCAGCAATACAGTGAGTTTGTCTCTTCATCCTGATTCTGCCCACTCCCCCCCTTCCGCGCCCCCCAAGTTACCCTGGTCCCTGCAGGGCTTGGAGATACCCTTTGTCCTGCCTGGGATTTCATCCCTCGTACTCCTATCCTGGATAGCCCTTCCTGCTTCCACTCAAGTGCTCTTTCCTGAGCCCCCGCCTCCCTCCTGCCAGCCTCAGAGAGGCATCAGAAGTGACCCCTTTCCTCAAAGCAGCTAATCCTAGGAGAAAGGCAACATATGTATGCACAGAAAAAAATGACAGAACAGTTTGGTGTTAAGCCGGGTGTTCCTGTTACAAAGGGTGGTAAGAGTTCAGAAAAGAGGAAGCCTTCCTGGAGGAGGTGGCCTTGGGCTGAGCTGAGCCAGGAGGGTTGAGCAGGGTTTAGAGAGGTGGGGGAGAGCATTCCTGGCTAGAGGAGCCTCTGGAAGGTAGTGGGTGGGGTGGGGAGAGTGCCCGACTGTGGGGGAAGTGAGAAGACTGGTTTGACAGCTGCCGGGGAGTGAGGCTGGGTAGTTGTGGCCAGTCCTTGGAGGGTCGTGAAAGGCAGGCAGAGGAGTTTGGACTTGACTCCACCATAGGTAATCCGAAAGGCTCTCAAGCTGGGGAGTAATACAATGTGAGTATTGTTTTAGGGAGACAGGTATGCAGGATAGATTGGTGGGAAAAGTCCAGAGGCAGAGAGCCCAGCTGGGAGACTATTGCAATAGTCTGAGTGTTGAAGGCCTGGATAAGGTCAGGGGCAGTGGGAATGAAGGGAGGGATGAATCTGAGAGATGTTTGGACATGATGACAGATGAGGGAGAAAGAAGAATAAGAATCCTAGGTGTCTAGCCTTTATGGTCACTAGTTCTCAGGGAGGGAACAGTGAGTGGGTGGGGAAGGGGCAAGTTGGGATTCCAGCAGGGAAGAATAGGGAGCAGACTAAGGAGGGAGGGTGTGAAATGTGTTCCTATCAGGGATGGGGGAGGGTACAGTATCCCTCACTGTCCCCCACCCCAGGCCAAAGATCTGGCCCTTCTCATGCTCACCTTTTCTTCTTCTAGTTGCTCCTGGAATGAAGGTTTACATTGACCCTTTTACCTATGAGGACCCTAATGAGGCTGTTCGGGAGTTTGCCAAGGAGATCGATGTATCCTGTGTCAAGATCGAGGAGGTGATTGGAGCTGGTGAGTCCCCTAGGGCACAGTGGGGAGGAGAGGTGGTGGGCGGGGGTGGGTTACCCCAGGGAGGGGCCGGCATGCACTGGGTACAGGGCCAGTCCCAGAAGCCACTTCCTACTTGTGCCATCTGCCCTGCAGGGGAATTTGGAGAAGTGTGCCGGGGTCGGCTGAAACAGCCCGGCCGCAGGGAGGTGTTTGTGGCCATCAAGACGCTAAAGGTGGGCTACACGGAGAGGCAGCGGCGGGACTTCCTCAGTGAGGCCTCCATCATGGGTCAGTTTGACCACCCCAACATAATCCGACTGGAGGGCGTGGTCACTAAGAGCCGGCCTGTCATGATTCTCACCGAGTTCATGGAGAACTGTGCCCTGGACTCCTTCCTCCGGGTAAGAGCCAGCCCCTAGCCCCTCTCCCTCCCCTACCCTAGAGAGCTGCATTGGGCAGACCACCCCCTCCCAGAAGGTCATACAGACCCTCCCCTCTTCAAGTCTACAAGTATTTACTGAGGTGGCCTGATGCAGGGAAACAGCCAGGTTCTCAGAGCCAGAAAGACCAAAGTTCTCCTCCCGACTGCCCTCTAATACCTGTGTGACCTCAGGCTTTACTTAACCTCTCTGAGTCTGAGCCGCCTTGGTTATAAAATGAGAGTGGTGAGAGCTCTTTGGATCCTCACTGGGGTTCACTGGGATGTCGTACACAGACACCTGCCACACAGTGGGCCGCTTTTACTTCCAGTGCACTCTGCACATAGTCACCGGGGATAGGTGGGGCGTGGTCTCCGAGGACTCAGAGAGGGTAGGTGGAGGCACAGGCCTTGGGGGGCCCCCGGGCCAGTAGGGAGGTGATGGGTCTATCTGAGCCTGCTCGTTGCCTCCAGCTCAACGACGGACAGTTCACGGTCATTCAGCTGGTGGGCATGCTGCGGGGCATTGCTGCCGGCATGAAATACCTGTCGGAGATGAACTACGTGCACCGAGACCTGGCCGCCCGCAACATTCTTGTCAACAGCAACCTGGTCTGCAAAGTCTCAGACTTCGGCCTCTCCCGCTTCCTGGAGGATGATCCCTCCGATCCTACCTACACCAGCTCCCTGGTACAGGAAGCAACTGGGAGGGAGACCGGGGGCGGGGCCAGCCAGGCAGGGGCTTGGGGCTGGGGACCAGCCCCGAGTCACAGGGTGAAGGGCGTGTGCCCCCCCCACCAGGGCGGGAAGATCCCCATCCGCTGGACTGCCCCAGAGGCCATAGCCTATCGGAAGTTCACCTCTGCTAGTGACGTCTGGAGCTATGGAATCGTCATGTGGGAGGTCATGAGCTACGGGGAGCGACCCTACTGGGACATGAGCAACCAAGATGTGAGTGGGGCCAGCCAGAGTGGCCAGGTGGGCAGGGGTCAGCTGGGGAGTAAGGTGGAGGCTCACTCCAGGGTTCCGTGTTCTTTCCTCAGGTCATCAATGCCGTGGAGCAGGATTACCGGCTGCCGCCACCCATGGACTGCCCCACAGCCCTGCACCAGCTCATGCTGGACTGCTGGGTGCGGGACCGGAACCTAAGGCCCAAGTTCTCCCAGATTGTCAACACCCTGGACAAGCTCATCCGCAATGCTGCCAGCCTCAAGGTCATCGCCAGTGCCCAGTCTGGGTCCGTATCTCTGTCTCTGTTCCCACTCTGCTTCTGGAGATTGATTGATTTATTTGAGAGAGAGAGAGAGTACACAGGCTGTGCATGCATGTGAGCAGGGGGAGGGGCAGAGGGAGAGGAAGAGGGAGAATCTCAAGCAGACTCCCTGCTGATGGCAGAGCTCGACATAGGGCTTGACCCCACCAGCCCTTGATCATGACCTGAGCCAAAATCAAGAGTCGGATGCTTGACTGACTAAGCCACCCAGGCGCCCTGTGTTCCCTCTCTGCTCTTGGGCCAGCAGCCCTGCCCCTGCTTTCCTTGCCCTTAGGATTCACTGAGTCTCTCTCTTCTCGCCACAGCATGTCACAGCCCCTCCTGGACCGCACGGTCCCGGATTACACGACTTTCACGACAGTTGGTGACTGGTTAGATGCCATCAAGATGGGGCGGTACAAGGAGAGCTTTGTCAGCGCGGGGTTTGCGACCTTTGACCTGGTGGCTCAGATGACTGCAGAGTGAGTGTGCCTCAGATTCGGAGGGGCCGGGCAGGGGGCACGGGGCAGGGGGCACTGGGCACGGGGTGCCGAGCAGGGCCCAGAGTGGTGGGCAGGAGGAGCGGGATTGACTGTGCCCTTGGTCCATCTGCAGAGACCTGCTCCGGATTGGGGTCACCTTGGCTGGCCATCAGAAGAAGATCCTCAGCAGTATCCAGGACATGCGGCTGCAGATGAACCAGACACTGCCTGTGCAGGTCTGACACCTGACTCCCATGGGGTGGGTGCCCCCCAAGGACTGTGCAGGGACTCTGACCAGCCGGCTGGACTTTTGGACTTTTGGATGCCTGGCCTTAGGCTGTGGCCCAGAAGATGGAAGTTTGGGGAAGGCCCAAACTGGGACTTCTCCTCCAGGCCTGTGCTCCCTCCCCAGGAAGTGTGCCCCAAACCTCTTCATATTGAAGATGGATTAGGAGAGGGGGTGATGACCCCTCCCCCCAAGCCCCTCAGGGCCCAGGCCTTCCTGCTCGCCAGTGGGGGATCCCCACCACCTCAGACTTCGTGATTATTCAGTGCTGGAGGTCCTGGCAGGGTTAGATGGAGGATAAGCCTGGGTTCTATAGGGCCCAGCCCTGGCAGGGGTCTGGCCCCCCAGGTAGGCAGAGTAGTCCCTCCCTCAGGAACTGGAGGAGGGGACTCTGGGAATGGGGAAAGGTGACACCCCATCCTGAAGCCAGCTGGCACCTCCAGTTTGCACAGGGACTTGTTCTGGGGGCTGAGGGCCCTGCCCCACCCCCACCCTTGGTGCTGTCATAAAAGGGCAGGCAGGGGCAGGCTGAGGAGTAGCCCCTTGCCCCCCAGAGACTGACTCTCAGAGCCAGAGTTTGGATGTGTATGTGAGTGCGTTTGCGTGTGTGTGCGTGTGTGTGTGTGAGTGTGTGTCTGTGCACGCACTGGCCTGCACAGAGAGCATGGGTGAGCGTGTAAAAGCTTGGCCCTGTGCCCTCCAGTGGGGTGAACTGGGCCTTCAGCGGAATAAAGGCAATAAGATGATTCTCTTGCCCCTTCTCTTTGCACCTCCCGAGGTGGGATTCCCTCATGCCCTCGGATTCACAGTCCCTCAGCGCCAGCCCTCTTCAGAATTCCTTGGAGTCTTCGGGAGACCAGATCTAGGCTTTTCTAGGCTCACCTTCCCTTTTGTGCTCCAGCCTTACTGCGTCTAACGTCTGGGAAGTGGGCTGTGACAGGAGAGCCAACTGCCCCAGAGTGCCTTCCTTCTAAGGCCCAGGTGTTCCTGGGGTCTGGGCAGACACTTCCCAGTCTGCTGGTGTTTTACGGAGTCCTCTCACACCCATTGTCTCTGAGGGAGCTGAAGGGGTAGGGGCCAAGTGACCCTGGGACACAGGGGGCAAGAGCCTACACTGGTGTTCAGATGCAGAGGCTAGCCCCTTTCAGCAAGAATCAGCCCGAAGTGCGACTGCTCTTCACTGAGCGCTTACTATGCTGCCGGCACTGGGTGAAAATGCTCCATTTATACATGGATCTTATTTAATCTCACAACAACCAGCCAGGGATGGAAGTATTTTTATCTCTTTTTTACAGAGGAGGAAAGGGAGAGGTTAAGTAACTCGCCCAAAGTCGCTGAGCCAGTAAGTGAGGCCTGGGGCTGGGATTCCCACCCAGAGGCTGCCTTGCACACTTGAAAGGTTCAGAGGATAAATAACAAGAACCAGGAAGAGGATTAGGAAAACAGCTTCTGGAAATGTCAAAGGAGAAATCATGGGGGGCCTTCAGGGTCCCCTTGGATACAGAAACATGCCAGATTGGTTGGGAGTGGAGGTGGGGACAAGTGCAGGCCTTTTCCCCTGTGTCAGGAGGGACCCTCCAGGCAGTAAACCTTTTCTGGGCGTGGAACATGTTTCCAAGTATCTGCATACCCTAAATTAGAGGGTCTGGGCCGCACGCGGTAGGGGGAGGGGTGTGCACAAAGCCTCGCAGATTTCGGGGTTCTCGCCTCGCGGTCCCGCACAGCGCCCAGACGACTGGCAGGGCAGAGTTCCCAGCGCGGGAGGAAGCCCGGGGCTGGCGCCGCCGCACGCCCGGAGGCACGGGGCAGCTACCTGGGGCGCCGGGGAGCAGGCCGGTGCAGCGGGCGAGCTCGGAGGCTGCGGCTTCGTGCAGCGCCCGGGCGGCTGGGCGGCGGCCCTGCGAGCCGCGAGCGGGGGCAGGGGAGCGGACCGCGCGCGGGGCGGACTCCTGGGCCCGCTCCCCGGCCCTGCGGCTGCGCGCTCCCGCGCCCCGCGTCTCCCGCCGCGCCCGCTCCTTAGTATTCCCCCCACGGAGCCGAGCGCCGCGCTGCAGCGGCT